>CP137668.1:36329350-36647929 GCA_037976565.1 Mesocentrotus franciscanus | reverse complement strand
ATAGACACCAACAGTTTAATCATCACATTTGAAAGATGTATACATCTTCGTTTGACTCCTGACGTTAATTAGTAGAGGTGTGAATGTTGAAATCGAAGTACTAAAGATTGCGTTAAGGCATAGACATTTCAAGGAAAAGGATACTATGTTACCATATACTGAAGTCATGAACAAAACATTACAAATATTAGGTAATTCCAAGCTCGAGGAATCATGTCAAGTATTCTTACTCATTCCGAAACCATTTCATTCTAAAAATTATTTCATTTTACTCTCAAACATACTGTCTTAAGCCTCGAAACTTTTTGTGAAAAATCTTTTTCAATTTCCTGCTGTGAATTCTGACATTATAAAAAATCTGATTTTTTGTATCTATCGGAATTATTTTCAAAGGTTTTTCTTTTTCTGGTGAATGGGTTAATAGTTTCGTCACGTTGTTATGCTACGAAATCTTCATACTCTATAACATCACCACTCCTTTTGCCAAAGAACCCTCCCCAGCCATACAAATCCGCTTTATCCCTTTTGCCGAACCACATACCCCAGTTGTAGTCGTCAGGTCTTCTCTGGCGGTGCATTGTGGGATCTTCTAGTTGCAGATCAATGGTTTTATCATTTGGAACGCGTTTTCCGAAAAAGAACCCGTGTCCGTAATCGCGTTTGTCATCTTCAAGTTCTGTTGATCCCACCGCTGCCGCCACGTCCGGTGATAAATCCCGATCACTGTCGTTGACCAAATTGGACAGGTCATCCTTTGGCGCGAGGTCGAGAACCCAATCTTCTGTCTTGGACTTGGGAGGCCATGCGGGCAGGACCTCAATGTTGAGTGAATTGACGTTGGGAGTAACCTGATGATGACCCTTGGGCCCTCTTAGAGGACCACTAGAACCCGTACCTCTGGATCGGTTGACGATGTGGTCTTTGAGCATGCGTAGGAACGATGCGACCCCGGCGAGATTCTTATGTGATTGTTCTGTTGACCTGGTCGGAAATGACGTCACTGGTGCTAGCAGCATGAAGAAAAGGGAGAGCAGGGCAAGAAACCATCGTGTTCCCATTGCGGCGCCCTATCAGAAAATAAGAGAAAGGGGGAAGCACGGTTAAAATCTTCGAAAAACCACATTTTCAACAGCTAAATAAAAGTTTAATAAAAGGATGTAAAAATGCCTTTATTACTATCACTGTTTTTATGGTTTTATAGAAAGCGAAATCGAGCAGGGAATCTTAATTTCCGGCTTCACGTGTCGAATGCCTTTTTTTGTGGTCAACATCTGTCTTGGGTAGAAGACCATTTAAAAGATGTCAACAACATAAATACAGTAGGCCTCTACAATATTTAGAGAGTAAAATGACACACAAATGAAATGCTACACAAGATAGTCATGAACAAATTAAATTACTAGGATTCTGAAACTAATAAGAATGATAAATCGGACAAGAAATGAGAATATGTGCTCTGAACCTTTTTGTCAATAGTAGAAGAGGAAGAGACATGAGCGCACACTCAAATAACGGTGTCCAGTTTGTTTGTTATACTCTTACCCCTACCCATCCCTCGAACATAAATAAAAGAAATGTACTTGTTTGGAAAATCATAGGTGTCCCCTTTGCAGAATTCAGGATAAAAGGGTACAAACAATCTGGAGCTAATGAACATGCAATTTTGATGATAAAACAACAGTTTAGAAGTTCGAACCACTTTAGTTTCTAACCACTCACAAGAATGTCGTGTGAAAACAATAAATGGAAAAATGTCATGTTATTACACCTTTTTATGTGAGCAAATATAGAAATAGAACGATAAATTAGAAACAGATGATGAAAAAGATAAATTCCGGAGATAAGAGTTAGGTATGAATGAAAGAACACAATAATAATATGATAAAAGATTAGATGAATTAAGGTAAGAACGTTAAAAAAGAATGAAGAAGGAGGGAGTGAAATCGAGGCAGAAAAGTTACGAAAAACCTAGGGAAATAAAAAAGGAAAAAGCTACAAATATTTGATGAAATTTCGTGCGCCATCAAATATTCTGTAAGGTATTCACGCCGTTGAGCAATCACAACCTTTTGAATTTCATGAGCCGCATAATACTTAATTATATCTCCTGTCAAGTGCGTCAAGTTTATAAAAATAAAACATTTCTCCATTTTCTTACAAAATTCGATTTCAATTTTCCCTTTCTGTGGCTAATATCATGCCACTACTCTTCTTCTCCAAGGCTATCTATTTTTATATTTTATCAACTTTTAGATAAAGCATGGATCTGCCTAAAATGGAAAAGCAGAAAATTCTGGTGAGTGACCTTCAATTATTATGAAATTATTCCAGACTTCACCACCTAATTCAATCTAATTTAATTTGCGCTTTTATATAGCCGTTAATGTTTTCAGTTTCTGCGCACAAATTGACCTAATTTCTAATATGGCTCTACGATATGTAAATATAAAGTAAATCCCGGACTGAATTTACGGATGAGTTATAAAGCGGTTTATCTTACGCAAGCTTTTGGAATTCTTTGGCTCAATGTCCTGATAATCACTCTAATTATTATTACATAAAACTACTTTTTTAAAGTTAGTTGACACTAATTAATTGTTCATGTTTAGTAAGCCGGTATTAAAAAAAAACGGTAGGGAATCTTTTTGCCATTGTGAAAATTTGGGTAGACTTTTGAAACAAAGATAACAAATTTTAAAGATTAAAACAGTTTTAGGAGTGACTAAATATAATTCCTTCGGGTGAAATGTGATAACTTATCCACTCTCTGATTTATAGCTTTGACCTATGAAATCTTCCGTCCAGTAAAATAATCTTAAATTTACGACGTGATATCAATGATATCATCTCCGTAAACTGACTGCTGGATAGAAGAGTTTTTTTGCATTGTAGGCCCTATGTGTGTGTGTGCATACATATATATCCTGCTATTTAATTAATTTTATGAAATAGAAGAAATCAGAAATACACATATATATATATGTATATATACATGTATATATCTTTCTGAAAAAAATTAAAACACATAGGATCAATACTCTGATATCTGCAGTTTAAGAATAGAGGCTGAGATGTCATTGATCTGGTTGAACATGAGTAATTATGTCATATTTTCAATCGCCTCGACAACTAACTGGAGTGTTGGCTTCACGAGTAGCATTAATACTGACCCTGCAGAGTCAATACCACTCTTACAAGAACCACTCGAAGTGGACCGGATGCGCATGATCGAATACTTAAACACTCATTTCAAACCCCCGCAAAGCCTACTGAGGATTGATCATGTAGATTATGGGAATATTGTGTCCCTGCGCAGTGGTAAAGCATGAGTCTTTCAATTGAGGGGGCACTGGGTTGATGGGTGATGCCGCGGGGGGTTACTTACTAGGTGGATGAATTAAGGGGAGGGTGTGGAAGGTTCCCAGCATTTTCTTCTCACGTGCCTTTTCCACTTATGGAGGTGTAGTGGTATAGTGGTTCATTCACTTGACTCTCAATCCTAGGGCTGAGGGTTGGATTCCTAACCCGGCACTAAAGTCTTTGACAAGACCTCTTAATCTATATTTGCCACTCTCCACCCAAGTGTTAATGGGTACCTAGCAATTACTTGGGGTATTAATGATTGACGGGGCCCTCAGGAAGAACAGCTTTGATGTATCATAATCATCATTATTATTATTATTATCATTATTGTTATTATTATTATTATTATCATTGTTGTTGCTATTATTGTTATAATTGAAATGTTTATTATCAGCTTGAGCAAAGCACAGTATTAGGTGATCACGTTTCTGCGTCTCTGTGCGGCTATTTCGCACCGTCCATGGTCACTCCACGCACTCACAAGCGGTCGAGTGTAATACACAACCCCTATGAAAAAATCCCAACTCCCTGTTAAACAACTCTTTAACCTCTGAATTCGGTGCCGTTGGTGAACTTTGTATTTGAATGGTGAAGTCCGTGAAAGTGATAAATACAAAGAATGATGTATGTGTGAACGATTGACGGCAGCCTTTTCAGACCGGGCCGTCTTTAAAATAAATTTTAAACATTTTACATATCATGTTTGTACACCATTAATTTCTTAATAGGGTTATGAGCTATACGAGACCGCTTATGAGTTCGCGGAGTAACATTCGACGGTGCAAAAGAGCCTCACAGAGAGACACAGGAGTGTGATCACTCACTACTATGCTCTGCTGAAGCTGATCATCATCATCATCATTACTGTTAACACTTTTAATCCTTCATTCCATTCTTCACAATTTCCGCTTTTTAATGAGGAGGGGGGACATTTTGCCTCTCTACACCCCCTATTGCGACGCCACCTTTCCTGCGCTTCGCTAGGGAAAATGACCTCCACGAAGCAAATTTTACTTGTATCTTATGCAACTCTCGTTTAACACATAGAGTCAGTTGCGTTATCTTGTTTATGACCTTTCCTCGCAGTACTTGTTTCCAAGAAGTGAAAAACATTTATGATTAATTTTCTATGGAGAGCGAGCACAAGAGAATCGCAAAAATAATGATAATAATAGTAATAAATCATGGACAGAAAACAGGGAAAATAGAACTTAATGTTGGGGGCAAAGGGCCATAAATGTGAATAACACATTATACAGCAATCAATCACAAGACGGGACGCATGAATACAAAATACTTTGACATTTAACATCTGCAAGAATTTCATCTGTTAATTATTCCATCAATTGACGAAAATCAGCGTAAGTAGGGCGGTGTATTTTTGTCTGATTAAGTATATCTTCATCCATGGAGAAAACAACCTACAAATAAAATATCAAACTATAGTAGAACCAAAACACCAACGCTAGTTAGTAATACAAAATTACTTGAGTGGGTTTTCACTGCAAGATGTAAAACGAACGAAAGACATAGATGGAGAAGGGCTGTAGAGAAACACAGAAACACATAAAAGCTGGCATGTTTAAAAAAACAACCAAGTTATGAGAATCATATTCTGTCGGTCTAAGTCATCATATTCCAGAATATTAACACAACTGCCTTAACACTTCCTTCCTGTTCTTTTAAATCTTTGGAACTGCATAAAAAAAACACGTACATGACTATGACTTAAAAGAAAAGATAACACGCGCTAACTTCACTACTGTAATATTTGATGTCAGAAAAAGCAGCGAATGTCAATTTCCACTCGTTTTTCTGCCGTTTGCAATGCATTTCAATCTTCTTTTGGCATGCAGCATTCACTCTGATTTGTCTTTTCGCGACGCAACCGATTTCGTATAGTCCATGTCACTGGACACTGGATTCAGTACGGTGAACTGTATCGTCACTCCAATATCTAACCCGTGAAAGCATTTAGTCAATTTGTTAACGTCACGTGACCAAATACCCATGCGCCATTTAACAGAAGGTGCATGCTTGATAATCAATGCTTTCAATGCTGAATCCCAGGAATCAAAATGTATAATAAAGATTTTTTTTTAAATCCAACCTTTTTGGTCGCCATAGAGGATATTAATAATAAAAAAAGATGTATATAACGTTTTAACACTTAGCGTAATTGAATAACGTTACTGCTGAAAAGCATTCATAAATACGTAACAACTGAACTTGAAAGCAGATCAATAAATAATACACATGATCTTCCATGCTCTCATCAATCATTTATCCCACTCGGAGGCGGAAAATAATCTCTTTATTTCCAGGTTATACCGCTGATCCTTGTTTTTTTTCATGAAAAACAATTTGACCGCTTCATTTCAAAGCTATCTCAGGCGCGCTAACTTTTGATGAAACTTTCTCCCCACATCCACTTTGAGTGATGACTTTTATTCCGTGCCTTGCCAGAACAGCCCGCCTTTCGTGTTTGCCAATCGTTTCACGGGGAATATTGCCAAATATCGGGGTTTTTCTATTTCACGAGCCCTCGACAATATTTGCCAGCATGTGGTTCGGCGATTTGTCATTTTTGAAGAGAATCTTTCCGCCAAAAAGAGTCTCCTTCCTACAGGAAATGGGGAATACTAAGGCCACGCCGGATGAGTAATACAGCAGTGAAAGGTCGAACGTTGCCTGGTCATTTTATCACCATTCTTTGCCTTAAAGGAAGATTCATTGATTTCGCTATCCAAACAAATCAACCTTATTACGAATACGTTCTACTGCTGACATAGCTCAGTAAATCCAGTACAGTAGAATCTCAATCGATTTCTCCCTCATGTAAAACAAACGAATGGTTGAAATGGTAACCTGCCATGACACTACATTGATCGGCAAAATCCATTCAAATGAATACATTATTCTTGGCAAATGAGACAACAATGGTGTCTGGTGTAAATCAAAGTTATTAAAGTTATGGTACACGAATCAATATTCTGTCAAATTAATATTTTTGACATTTCTACCGATTCCATCTTTCTCTCTGTATATATGATACTTCAGAGCTTGACTGCTATAAATGGTCAAAAGAGTAACGCAAAGTAAAATCACTCTTTGACCTTGCTTGAGATAGACAAAAGAAAAAGATGAGACAAGGATATTTCGACAACTACAATTATTTAAATTTCTCCCATTGTCATCATTCTACGACTCCTTCTTCTCATTCATGGAAATTAATCGAATTACCATGATCGCAGCTTCATCTCATAAGTTCTTTTGTGAGACTGACAGATACAAATATTTGAGGTGGAGAGGATTAAGCGTGCGGAAAGCGAAAGCTCATGTGATAATGGCGTATACACCTGGTCAAATTAGCGTCATTTTAAGTCTCTTCGTTTGTTTTACCGGGGACTATCAAAGCTGATTGTGACGTCATCAATCGCATTCTGCAAAGGTCACATGATAAGCAACTGGATTAATAACGACTTCAATTGCATGCCACTGACGTAAAGCGCAAGTGATATTGACTAAGCTCCTTTTTGACCATTCAACTTCAGAGTAATGTTGTTTTAGTTACATTTATACAATAAGCCGAAATTATGAGTATAGGTTCAAAATATTCCATTCAAACATGCAATTTAAAGATAATGATTGTGAGTTTTAAAGGTTAAAAGGATAGTTGAGTTCTTGTTTAAGACGGCAAATGCCTTCAAAGTGCATGGTTATTGCTCGTATTCTTATTTATGACATTTCTAGTGCCCTTTAAGAACCTAAAACTGCTATGAAGGTAATTTTAGACCCCAAAATGTGTGAATTTAGATTGAATACGATCATACCAATTCAGCTCCACTTAAAAAAAAAATACGGTGACCGTTGATTTATTCATTAATTAATAATAACAGTACACGGGCCGGCTGGTTGTGCGTATTATAATCAACACGAAAAAGCCAACAAAAAGCAAATATTGGCATTGGCTGGGATAAAAAAAGTATAAGGCGCTATCTCGTTTTTCAACGGCTGGTTCAAAATTACCGAATATTTGTGGGGCACCACATATATTAGCAATGGTTATATTTATGGATATTTCAGCCGTTTTTTGTAGCGCTCTCTGCAACAAAACTCAACTATTCCTTTAACTTCTAGAAATAAAGTCAGACTTCTGTATGAAAAAACCCTCTCGGTACATGCGTCTCATAGTCATGCCCCTATCCTCACGAGGAGGATTGGTTTGTTTGTGACTAGAAATGTTGCCCTTGGAAGGTTTTCGTATTTAATGAATTACTGAAAGCTGTACCATTCTGTTCATATTCATCAGACTTCCACAAAGAAAATGGCCTCTCTGAGTCTGATAAATTGATGAACCAATAATCAGGTTTTTCATCGACGAACTTCACCTAGGCGCCAACCCTGGTTGTATCTGTAGCATTGTTTTGTAACTAGTTTCATGTCTGTTGATAATCTCATATTCTAGTGAATGTAAAAATTGATAAAAATAAATAATGATAACATCTCTGCACTAAAGTCTGTTCACTGACCTGACCATAAACGGTTTGTCACTAAATGTAGTTATTTACTCCTTCTATCAATATATTTTATGCAAGAAGCTGTATTCAACATTCGACCAGCTTTAACCCATTGTTAAATTAAAGCAAATCTATAGGGATGAGAATTCATAAAGAGGATGCTGTATTTTTTAGACGACCTATCTGGGTTGAAATTATGCCAATTTCAAACTCACATGTCATATGTATTATTCTATGATTGACATTTATTCCTTGCCTATCAGGAAATGTGTCTTTCCATTTTTCAACTTATTTAAGCGGTCTGCCCTGCTTTACTTTTCTTTATCTTTCGCCTCTACGTCAGTCTTCCGATCCTCAAAAGAAAGAGCAGGTATCAAAAGCCTAAACGAAGAAAAATAGAGAGAGAGAGAGAGAGTAAAAAGAAGTAAAGTAACAGAAAAGTATGAAGACTAATCGCATCTGGATATGATAACCATTTGATGATGATAGGAAAACAATACCCAACTTGCTAAAATTACTACAATTGTATATCAAAGAAAAATATTGTTTGGGCATTTCTGTCAGCATAGAAAGAATTGTTCTTTATGATCATCAATTTTCTAAAAAGCTTCCAAGTTGATTTGTAAGACACATTTGTGCAGCTCGTGGCTAAGCCCATTTCGTTTATACAGCAATGATGTTTTCCAAGCCATGTGATCTTTGCTTTTCAATTTAAGCTTAGGCTTGCACCTTCAATATACCAATTTCTTTAGGGCAGGAAGTTTATCCCGTCCATGGCTTAAAATGTCTATGGTAAAGGTGTAAACTCATGACTATTTTTTCTTCTTTTTTCCCCCGACGATTTCCTGTGCAAACATTGGATTACGCATGAATATAGATAAAAAACATTACACTAAAAGATATCAAGCAACCATAAAAGAACCCTATCAATCAAGGAAGCTCGTTTACCAACAACCTAATTTAAAAGATTTACATATCCATGTACGCATTTTAATAATTGCCATTGAATTAATAGTGTGTCATTTTTGTAACGTATTTTCATAAATGTTTAATATTGCATAACCGGTCAAGTTGAAATGAAATCTACTGAATTTTTAATATCGATATGAACTAGAGCTTCCTATAGGATTTAATTTAAGAATGGACCAGTAACTCTCAGATAAAGTTTGATCCAATGGAAATTAAACAATGCAAACAAAACACAAAGTAAATACAGATGTATCGTATGTATCTTATTACATGTATCATGCAATGTCCAAAGACCCAAATTGATGCAATATCTCTGAGTAGTCATGAGTTTTGTTTTCATTTTAAATGTCATGTCACGTCATAGTTGGTTGGTGTTAACGATGAACGAACGTGCTATGTGCACCAATGTTTAGTCAGCAGTACTTATGACAGGTCGTTCACACTTTGTACACATGATGATACCAAGAGTCTTGGATGGTCTTCGGTCAAGAGGCACCGCCCACAGTCGATTCTACGGAATTGGAGGTGTCATGTGGACAGTATGAGGCGGAAGAGGACTTCGGATAGGATGGCGTCACCTTAAACTTCAGAAAATCTCATGATGAGATAAAGAAGAGGAGGAGGATGATGATGAGGATGATGATGATGATGATGATGACGATGTTTATGATTAAAGTGAAGGACAGTGATGGCGACGACGCCTACGACGACGCCTACGCCGACGCCTACGACGACGACAAGAATGACGAATCTTTGGTGTCCCTACACGCACTATTATTATACCTTGACAACCCCTTTTTGAGTCCCTCCCTCATCTAGTCTGGTAATACGCGCAAAGGACCACTGCACAAAATTGTGCTGAGATGACGCCAAATATGCATATCCCCTAAATGGCGTGCACAAGGAGTTCAGTGCCGTCAGTCGGACAAGGCACCATTTCATAAGGCTCCTGCTGCTACGTTTCCGTCTCTCCCCCAACGCCAGGCATTTGTTTACAAACGTGACAGGGGGCAGTTTCACGAAGCCTCCTCGAGGCCACGGACCCGATTCCTAATCGGTTTAACTTACCGGATGATCGAAGCGAATTTGTATCGACTGGATCAACACAAAAAGTGGGCCATGAAATGATGCAAAATATCTTCAGGTCTATTAAAAAGAGATCCGGAGCGGGCGGTGATGGTAATAGGCCAGGACGAACTGGCTTCCAACACGCGACCAAAAGACTTCATTAAAATTAATGTGATGGACTGAGCTCTACATAAGACGTGTCTAAACCCACTACGCCCAACTTATATGGCAAATCCCCGAGCAAACACGATTATTTACATTTGATACTTGCAACATCTCATGCTTATTTCAAACATTTCAGCTTTTCTGAAATGACTAAACTGCGTTTGTATTATTAATTAATCCGCACAAATTTATATCTTTCTTCAGGCAGTTTCAACAGTTTCTATTCAACACAATAAAGGTTAAAAACGAGGGATATTGATGTATTATTCTAACTTTTTATTAACATTAACAGACATTTCGAAATTTCATCATAATTTTCATTTATTCTTCGGCGTCACCGTTGCCTGGAATGGGGAAAGGCGAACTCAGTCAAAATGACTGAGGGGAGGGGGTGGAGGAGGGGTTCTCTTCCTTGTGTAACTGATAAGGGAAACGCAGGCGTACCACGAAATCGGAATTTTCCCTACATCGTGAAGGATGCAAGGCGTTCTTAACTTACATAGGGTGTAGCTTTCTTGCACACGGTACCTCCATCCGAAGGGCGAAACGTTTCCACTAATTCTAGCCTTCGTCTATGCAAAGGACTATCTGCCAATGCCTGCTGAAAAATGAGGAGTCAATTCAATTCGAGATCATGTAGGCATGATGCATTGGACAGGCTAACAAAGCACGATCGAAATTGCAATGGCCGAGCGCAAGGTTTCGGATTTTTCTGGACCCCCCCCCTCCCCGGCATTGACGGAGCACTGGGGTTCCGTCTATTACAGGATCTACACATTTGCCTGTCTCCTCGTGTACAGTCTGCACCATCTGTTTCGCTTGCTGTTGGCTCACTTTGGCGAAATGGCGTAGCGTGGGACCAACTAATGAGGGGGGTGGGGCACTGGCAACAAGGGCTGGGGCACCGTTCTCTTTTCTCTTTCTCTTTTTATTTTGTCTTTCTCCTCATCGCTTTGACGGTGTGTGTGTATGTGGGGGGGGGCGGGGGGGGGGCATGGGTCCTCGTGCCCCCCTTTAGCTACTTTCATGTTGTGAACTGAATGAGTCAATTGGGTGTACTTGACACAAGCTGGATACCGACCTACGATACGAAGACTGTAACTTCTTTTGTATTACAATGTACCACAATTTGACACGGGACAGACGTTTTTATCAGTACCATAGCTAGCAGCTGGTATTTATAACACTTTTTTACAAGCCGACTTGTAGCTCAACTCCCCCTCACTTTTCACACCTTCTAACTCATCTATATACCTTTGTCTTAAACATTCTTTTGCAAATTTCTTTGTACCTGATTTGAGCAAATTTGTTTATTTTTAGACACCGCTGTTAATAATTACCTGTGTGGGTTGCCTTCTAATGTATAGACACCTGCTTAATATACTGTTAGAACTATCTTGTTATTTAGTGCTGATGCCATCAAGCATATAACCTGTATTTTGAAGTAGAAATTCTGTTACAAAATGAAAGTCCCTCTGAAATGTGTCCATGTGTACCCTTTGAAAATTGAGCCCCCACCCCACTCTAGAACCACTATACGATTTACTGCTTGAATAAGATGATGTTAGGCACACATTTCTTCAAACTGTTAGTGAAGTGGTGTCAATACCCATCAAATAATGATTCTAAACACTTTTTCACGGGCCCTTGTCCCTGATAGTCATGATAAATTTCGTAATTGATTAAATTTCAGTCGGCTTAATCAAAGATTAACATAACATACAAGCTAACAGGTTTTTAACACGGCCTCTGGAGTACTATCGTTTGTGTCATGTGGTAAGGATAATGCTGTATTAACTACTCTTAATACGACTTAGTGATTGAGCAGATGGCGCATTTATAACAACATTATTACAATTATCATACCATTATACCATGGTAGAAGCCGATTTAACACCTTAACTGCAGTGATCATCATAAATCTCCATCATTTAAATCTAACAACCCCAGGAGGTGACCTTAAAAAAATCCACTTACGACTGATTAGCCGTGACTTATATGACTGTCTCCTTGGAAAATGTTAACTAATCAGAATAATCAACATATTACTCATGTTTGCATGATGTTGCATCATAAGCACATTGCTAAATATGTACACATTGTATAATATACAGAGAACATCACAGTATTTGGGCAAGCCCAAGACAATTGGCATTTATGGTGTCCTATACCTTATTAAGTATTGTCGAGTTATCGACAAAAAAACACAGTTACATTGCGTCATTTACTTCATATTAATTTGACCTAAAACAAGCTCTAATAAGAACACTTATTGCTACAATGTTCAGATAACCTTGCACTTGTCCATAGAATAAAGGTTTTCGCTAAAGAGGGCAATAAGGACATTGTGCCTATTTGGAACGTCATTCTCGATGACCAGAGTCAATAAATGACCCTTTTACCAACAGGTGATTATCGACTTCGGGCGATTGTCAGCCTAACCAGACTGTAACCTAGCTTAACATTGATCCAGACATGAGGATGTCCCTACGAGAAGATCAAACATGTGAAACCCTTAAAGATGCGATAAGATTGTGAAAGAAAATATCTGGAAGTTATTTGTAAAGATGATAATCATACATGAGAATTAGTGTATACTGGGAGGTTTCGGAATCTTCTAATTATTAAGTAATTGACTCAATCTTGATGAAAAGCACATTTACTGCACACCAAAATTGGTATATGGAACTTTACATGCATGTGCATGACTGTTTGGACCAAACACTACAGCTAGTTCTTGCCATCTTTTTGATATGAGGCCACTTTAAGCGCAATCTTTTTCGAGGAAGACTTTCATTACGACTTCTTCCAAACTAATATAAAAGACTGACAAAGTTCACAGATTATTTTAATTTTCACCTTTACCAGTACTCAACATTTTCTTTAAGTTGCCTTAAAGAAACATCTCCTGTCCTGTAGACAGGAACCTGACTTTTTCCAGGATATTTTTTAGATTCAGAGGTAAAAAATGTCCGACTTAGCGTTCCAGACGTGAAATTAAAAAAGCTAGAGAAAACAATGTTAGAGGTAAAAATGCCGGGGGAGTGTGAAAATACGGCAGGTAAAATGTCTGACGTAACAAAGTGAAAGGTAAAAGTGCCTCAAGTAGTAATTTCTCGGGTAGAAAAGCTAGAAGGAAAAGTGCGAGAGTTCAAAATCCAAAGGTAATAAACCGGAGGTTCAAATAGAAATGAACGGTAATATAATTATCAAAAATCTCGCATGTATCCTTTATTTTCATCTAAACACACATTTACAGTTCTGAAGAAATATCATAATCAAAAGCAGAGTCACACATTCTTAACTTAGGACAACAAATACAATTCTACTTTCCAGACATTTCATCGCGTTGGAAATATTTTAGCGCGACGCAAATTGAATTCGCCATTAGGGAAGTGCAGTGTATTAAACTGTTCGTCACATTCACTTCACTTCCGGCATGACCATCCTTCCAATCGAAAATCTTTCTCTAGGGTTGGCTCAATCACCAATCAACCCATCAACCCTTCATGCATGCTTGAATCAACAAAAGATTATAAAACAAATACAAAATTGATAAAACAAAGTACATTCTGGCAATTGAACGGTGTCTTTTTTTTTCCTCCCGCAAGCGTGTAATCGTATCTCCTTTCATTTCCCCTTTGATGATATTTCAGCGTATTGCTTCCCCAGGTAATCAGTTTACATATTTCCGAAGGCTTTTGGTTAGCTTGGTCATGACGTCATAAATCAATTGAGTTTGGTTTGGATATCCATCACGAATGTAGATCCGAGGTAGGCATTATTGCCTTCCAATCGAATCGAAGGTGCGAGACCTCTCGAATCAAAACAAACAAATACCCTATATCCCAGACGATGCACACCTTTCTGAAGCTACACCTGAGGGCGGAGGTTTATACCTCAGTCACACCTTCGAGACCGACAGCAAATCGTCAACAACTCCGAACAAAACATAACATCATCCCGAATGGCTCAAAGTCGATCGGTTCAGAGTCGGTTTGGAGTCAGTTAGGCGGTATGACTGAAGTTTTGGAATTGATCTTTTAGCCTACACCCGTCTTGCGTGCCTTCGGATCATGAATATGATAACCTTTGTCAAAGGAACTTGATCTTGTAAATGGAAGGCTACATATACTGGTCTTTTTTATTATTTATTTCAAGATGAATCTTAATTAACTATTATAATTGGTGTTCATAGGCCTATGGCCTATGAAATACTCTTCATTTTCTCATGTTAAAAGCAGAAGGAGTTTCATTAACAATATCATAATCACATTTGTAGGCGTAGTTAACTTTAATCTGCAATAAAAGTTTGCAAAATCTTTCCTGTTTATTTATTCTTCCATTTCATCAAGTTGGTCATTTCTCTATTAATTTAAATGCGATCACTTCAGTGATTGGTAATGGAAGGCAACATATTGGATTGCGACCCTAGGATAGAGCATCATGGTAATTTATAAAACCGTTGATTTTAATTGTAATTTGTTAAGGACTTTATTGAATTCGGCATTATTTGATTCATTTTCCTTTTTCTTTGAATTTGCTGACCACTTTCTCTTCAAGACGATCTTTCCGCTGGAGAATCATCCATCAACTATATAATCATCATTGTTGTCCACGAGTAAAGTCATCTAATTTCATTATTGTTTCTATCCCATCTGCCAGAATGAGTTTGTAAAGCAGTCGAAGCATTTATTTCTTTTTCGATGATTTCTATAAGTAGCTCATAAACTGACACATGATACGTTTTCAAACCTATTACATCTTGACGCCTGGACGGTGGTAAATATTTTAAGTGTATTATAATATGTCTCATTCTGGCTCGAATAGAAATTTAGTCGGGAAAATGGGAACTATAAACGAATCATTTACCACAGCAAAGAATATTGTTCATGTTACCTGTATCTTGAAGATAGCAATGCTGACATGAGTCGATTTATTAAAAATTAATAAGAAATATAAAAAAGGTCCTAGTGATAATTAACGCCACTCATCGTCATGAATTTTAACTATCGAAAATTTTTATTATCACAATTTAGAAATATTGAAACAAAAAATACTCTACATCAAGGAAATAATGATCTAATGCTGAGAAATGTCGAAAGTTGACTAAATTAAAAACGTTGGGATAATTTTTTTTTCTACTTCTTTGTTGTAACGATTCAGATACTTGATGGAAAATGAAAAGTAAAGGAAAAGTAGAATGCACCCTAACATTCAAACAATCTAGTTTCCTCGAAACAAATCAATGTTCTTCTTTTTTCAACTACTGCGGAGACATCTATTTTCTTCTCAAAATATTGCTAAAACCGACTTGTTCAACACATAGAGATTCGGGGCATTTTTTAGTATTATTAAAATGTACTTTTTTCAACTTAGAGAAATGTATACTTTTAGTGTATATTAGAGAGTTGGTGTAGCATGATTAAAGTATACAATATGCTAATATCTTAGGTTGATATATGGCCAATCTATGGGAATTTTGTTTGATTGGATAGGTATTGGATAACGTGAGTACATACTTCAACTATTTCACGCTTTATGATTTTGACCGCATTTGCCGCAAGCTACTTCTAGCGGGAGTAATCATCAATACAGCATGTGAAGAATGAAAGTGAAAAAGTACAAGAAAACTATTGTTCATAAAGCTTGTCAGAATAACTTGGTTTTATGACAGGAACTGCATTGGTAGAATCTCTGAAAGCGACTGCAGAAGCTGGGTTCGGAAAAGCATGCATAGTTTGAAGGGTTCGGTTTTAATAGTGTTTCATCTAAATTATTTGCGCATCGCTTGTAATTCCAATCTGTGGGATATACCCATTTTATCACCGGCATGGAAGGCAACAGTAAATCAAAAGTGGGTGTAAAGGATCACTAGTCACTCATGCGTGCCTTTCATTAAACAAAATGAAACTGATGAAAGCTGTACCACATCAACTGGAAACAACGGTGTCAATTATATAAATGGGACGCCCTGTTAAATAAGCAATGAGTAGCAATCATGGAGGCATGCTTAGCAGTCCTGTTCTATCGACAGTTCTTTATAGAAGTTAGAAGTAAAAAGATAGAGAAAAGGGGAAGTGCACTGTTATTTCATGTTCCAACCCGACAGCTATCACATCTATTGATTGATAACCGTTAAAAGAAATAATGTATCGTGTAATTTTTCAAATGAAATATCATGAAAATGTTTATGCAACAAGGGAAACTTGGAGAAGAAATTATTTTATGTACTACCGACTGTTTGACAATGAAAGATTATATATGGGAAAACTGAGGTTAAAAATTAATCGTGAAGGATAACAGACCTTTTAAACAGCGTATGTAGGGTTTCAGAAAGAAAGAGGGGGGGGAGATCAATAGAGATAGAGATAAAACGAGAGAGAGAGAGAGAGATCTGGGAGATTCTTTCAGTTGGGGGTAGTGGGTTGGGTTGGAGTGTGCGAGAGTGATAGTGTGTGGGTGTGAGTTTATGTGTGTGGGTGTGTGTGCGTGCGTGTACATAAGGGGACGCGAGTTTTCGACACGCATTCCAATTAGCTGAACAGCTACATTCCATTACGCTTGATTGAGCGTTCACGGAATTACCTTGACCACTGAATTGTGCAAGAAAACTGGACTACTCAATGAACCTCAATCCATACGATAGAAAGTTTATATAGATTTTTGAAACAAAATGAAGAAGTAAAGGAATGCAGAAATGAAGAGGAACTGAGTTCGTTTGGTTATTATTGTAAAAACTACGTGAATTGTTTTGAAATTTGAGGTAACATAAACCGCATTTGCACAAGATGGTCGGTTACTACCTGTATCTTCCTTGTTTTAAAGGCCTTTTCCTCCCTGTTTTGTTACCAATCTCCAATGTGTGTGTGTGTGTAATTGGGTTTTTACAGACGTGTATCAATCAGATATGAATATTTACGTCTGGGGACCGACTTTTAACGTCACCATCCGAAAGACGTGACGTGACAGTTTCGAACCTGCGTCCTCCGCTGAATCAGTTTGTAACTTCTATTGTTAGCTGGATTACAGGCGCACGCCACAACGCTCCAACAAAGCCGACACCAGACCGACAACAGATCGAGCACACAGTTCAAATTATCCCCAAATGACCAATAATCGGTCGGGTTAGAGTGTTGCGGAGTGAGACTGAGGTATTATACTTAATATATTACTATATTTGATATTGAATGACAAATGTAGATCGTAAAAAGGAATAACCTTCAGTCTGTATGCCTACTGGTTAAAAGAAAACAACAAAATTATTAAGAAAAGACATCAGCGTACGATATGACATTTTTTTTCTGGTGACAATTTCTTCCCAAACCCTCCCCAGACACATTTGTTTAGATTCCCTGATTATAATCGATGAATAGCGAGGTCAAATTCTTAACCTCTTTGTTACTCTTGATTGGAGTATCGAAGGATATATTTCAATAAAAGTGAAATTAATTAACATTTCCCGGCATCAACTAAGCCTCATCTTCTATTACCTGTAGCATGTTCGTAAAAAAGAGGATTTCATTCATAGTTCTAATGTGCTTAAATATCGAAGAGAGGTGAAGAGAATCACTCTATATTTACTCCCAAACTGTGACTCTTGCTATTGTTGTACATCGCCTGTACGTTTAATTTGATTAGATTTGTTTTACCCCAATTTTTAAAAAAAAGAGCTGCCTTTCTTCAGAATTAGGTTAGTATGGTATGCTGTCCTACCAAAAGGTAAAGAATAATTCTGTGTCTCGTTTTTAGGTCATTCCTTTTATTAAATGAACTCTGGGTTTGTGCCTAGAATCAATGAATAAAAAAGATGGGCTGTAGCTGGATGTTTGAATTAGGTTAAGAGTAGACCTAGATATCGGCGTGCGGCATTCCTAAAGATTAGGGCAATGTCTTTATAGGTGATAACTATAATTAAAATTAAAAAAATGAAACCAATACTATGCTGCAATCAATCTTAAGTCATCGTGCCGTGTCACAACATAATGGATATAAAGGTAATATCCATGCTTAACAATTAAGGAATTTAAATTCAGTATCGATACATGTGTTTCGTTGATAATTTCCGATATTTATCCTTCCATCGAAAAGGGTAGACTACATTTTGTTGGTAAGAAAAGAAGATGAAGGACAGATATGAATAATCCGAAGAGGCACTTTCCCATTCTTTTTATTTTCTCTTGTCGACCTGTATCTATATTTTGCTTCTTTAGCTTCCCCCTCTCTCTCTCTAATCCGACCTTCATTTAATACATTTTCATCTTGCTCTATCAACACTACCTATCGTTCTCACCATACGTATGCAATTCCGAAATCGTTAAATGCACGTACTAAAACAGTTCATGATACTGGAATAAATGTCATACTTTTTATTGTGCCCTCTTGTTGGTCACATTCCTGGTTTATATTTTCTATTTCTATTTTAATCCGTATTTACGCTTTTAGAGTAGGTAAGAGTACCTGATTCAGTCTCAGGAAGTTGGCACGGTAATGCCTTTCAAGAGTCCTTTATTTGGTACTTTCCCTTCTTGTTACCACTAATCTTAATCTATTTTAATCCCTTTTTATCACCCAGACTGTCTCTGCCTCTCCTCCTCCTTAAAGTGTGCTATCTCGTCTTGATGCGGTTGTATAATGCATTGATGCAATAGGAGCGACCGGGTCATCTTGTCTGAAGACTTAGGTATTTCTATCTACAGCCAAATACATTCTAAACACGAAGGAAGTTTTTCGGGCTTTATAAAAACTTATTTGAAAAAAAATGTGCGTATCCATAGGTCTTTTTGTGGATCTTATCGCGTAATCACAAATTTCAGCAAGGTATAATTATATTAAAAAAAAACAAATTGTATTTGACAACATTGATCCGCAATGCACAAAATACCTTAACATCGATCTTCAAATAAATGGGTTAAGGCCTAAAGGAAGTGGGCGTAGCGGAAGATTGTTATGAATATTGTAGTCCTCGGTTTATCAAAATGCTGAGAGCCATCTACAATTTGTTCTCATATGCTAGCAGAATGTTTAATGCATGTGAGAAGGGACGAGCTTATCATCAACCACATCTAACCACATTTTCTTATTCTGACTCTGTAGTCTGTAGGTTGGAATCTCTTTGCGACCTTGAGAAATTCAAAAGCACTTTACATGGACAAACTAACAGGTAAAGTGTGCTGGAATTAAATTAGCATCCAAGATAGGAGAATGGTGAGCTCTAAATATGGGCAATTTGTTAGTCATGTGGGTAAAAAGTATTGTATATTCTATCAATAAAATCAAACATCTTTTGTTTCACCGAAATAGTCTAAACGTACTTGTGTATTAAGTCGATTGCGGAAATCGCAGCTCAACTAGATGACCAAATATGACCAGTCGAATCTGAAGGGAGTTTGCTTTCTCACTCACAAGTGTATAATAATAATTTCCCCTTTTGAACACTATCAAGCGAATCTATGTACGAGCATGCATTTCCTATTAATGCCGGTGAGATGATAAACAAATTCATCGAAAATATAAGGTATTATAGAAGCTGAGCAACTGCTTAAATGAATTCCTTCTGTTTTTCACTTCTAATGTTAAAAGCATTCGATATCTAATGTTGGGTATGCACCGCCAAATTATTGTTAGAATTAAAGATCTGAAATATTTAAACGGAAGCTTCCCACATCATATATTTTCAAAACCTTAAACTGACAGCTTCTTTCCGTAAGCACTCTAGTTAATATGAATATAACAGTGAAAAAAAGGTTACAATGGTTGACGTTCCTTAAAACTCCCTGCGGCCCCAAATGCCTTTACTCCCAATTGCAATATTATCTAGTTTCACATATTTAAATTCTTATTTACGTCCCAATATCTATTCAAGTCTTCTGCGCTCTGAAATTATACTGCCATCTTGCTATCTACCTTAGATATGAAATAAGAGAAGAAGTATTCTACGGATATGTATCCAGGCATCATTATATAATATCAAAAGATAGTCGTGGTAAAGAGTGAATTTAAATCAGAAGGCAATAGAAATGTTTATTATTTCCTGTCATGGCAACGGGATTATAAACCCTAAGATGCCATGGCCATGTGCGTTGAATTCGTTTCCCTGTTTCAAAGATGTGAAAAGTCAACACGACCAACCTTGCTTTTCCTTATATTTCATTGAAAAATATGATTTTGGTACAATAAGAAAATAAAAGGAGGTGATCTAGAATATCAAAATCAAGAGTTTGTGTACGTACGTAAACTACACTCATATAGTATCACGAACTATCACAATGGAATACCGGATACAGTTTTCCCTTTCACAGGGAATGCGCATGAAAATCTTGTGGTGCAGTGACACTATGTTATGTAATGGTATCAAAGAAACCCTGGATAGAAATGAACTTCAAGAAAATGATACGTCATATAGAAGCCCTTCGCGTGCTTGTAACCAAAGTTGCACTCTCACCACGAGTAGTTTTTACAAAGATCGATCAATACCTGTTGCTTGGAGAGGAGATATGAGCACCTGTTTCGGTTGTACGATGCAGCAAACTTCCTTATTTACTATCGGTATTTCAATAGAAGAGGTCGAACTCAATAACAAGATATTGATTCATTGATAACCGATGAGAAGGGCGGGTCAACACATGAAAGGCACATGGTTCTTGGGAAAAAAAGGTCGGTTATCTTATATAATCCTTAGAAAATGTCCTTCTATCCAGTGTCTTTCGTACAGATGTAAGGATTTTCAGGTTTTTACAAACATGTGACGATATCGCAATATTTTTATAAGCGCCTTTTTCAGCTGGTTATGAGTGAAGTTTTTATAGAGGAGTAACACAAGGACCTGATTTAAAAGAAAAAAAATCACTTTTAAGGTGGACATTAATAGAGCCTAAAAATTGTACCATAACTACTTTCGAAAAATGAACTCAAGGGCAATTTCAATACCCTATTGTTTGTCCCAGAGAAATCATGGATTACGTAATACGGAATTGTCATGTTCGACATGGAAAGATGGTCAGGGCTTATTTACTTGCAGGTGAGTGTTAAGGTTCGGTATAGGATGAAGGTAAATAAAGGTAAAAGAGTGAAATTTAGGAATTCGGTATCTGGAAATGGCCGCGTAGCAATCGTCATTGAAACATGTGTCGTACCATCGGAGACTTGGGTAGATGGAGCGTGTATTAATGATTACTTTTCTCTTTAGTGTATGAATCGCTTTAAATGCATGATCCCTCAAAATTGTATGTAGATAGTGATTACTATTGATATGGAACATCTTTTAACCCCAGAGGCCAATCTGCTTCATTATCACAAGATTGTTTGAATGTAAGTTGAAACCGAGAACAATAGGGCGCGAATTCCAGAAATGGTGGAGGGATGTGTAAGCGAGCGCGGGTGTGCGTATGTGTTCGCGTGAAATAGGTGCTTCTATAGGAAAAAACGATAGATAAGGAGATAGAAAGATAGAGGGAGAGGGAGAGAAACAGAGAGGGAACGGAGAGAGAGAGATAGAGAGAGAGAGAGAGAAGGGAGAGAGAGAGAGAGAGAGAAGAGAAAGGAGGGAGAGGGGGAGAAAGAGTGAGGAGAATAGAGAGAGAGAGAGAAAGAAAGAGAGAGGAGAAAGAGAGATGGAGAAAGAGTGAGGAGAATAGAGAGAGGGAGAGGGAGAGAAACAGAGAGGGAACGGAGAGAGAGAGATAGAGAGAGAGAAGGGAGAGAGAGAGAGAGAAGAGAAAGGAGGGAGAGGGGGAGAAAGAGTGAGGAGAATAGAGAGAGAAAGAAAGAGAGAGGAGAGAGAGAGAGATGGAGAAAGAGTGAGGAGAATAGAGAGAGAAAGAGAGAGAGCGAGAGAGAGGAAAGAGATTAAGTATTCTTGCTTTTCCTGACTGACACAGAGAAACAGAAATAACAGACTTCAATTCTAGTTGGTGATTGAACCATTCGTTTCCTTATCTTTTATTCTTATAGTTATACTAATGGTACAACCTTTGAGCATTTTACTCAAGGTGTGGATTGCTTACAAGTCATATAAAGATCAAAATGATCCTGGGATGAAAACTGATAATATACCGTTTCAAAATCCATATCCTATTTCAAACTAAAATCCAATTGAAC
The DNA here is from genome assembly GCA_037976565.1 of Mesocentrotus franciscanus. Taxonomy (NCBI): domain Eukaryota; kingdom Metazoa; phylum Echinodermata; class Echinoidea; order Camarodonta; family Strongylocentrotidae; genus Mesocentrotus; species Mesocentrotus franciscanus. The sequence goes on along the minus strand of CP137668.1, from coordinate 36,625,745 downwards.
TGGGTTCTTCATAGAATTCATGACTCACCGTGATGACTGCAAATTCCCTCAAGCTAATGTGCCGACAAATTAAATAAGCAAATGGTAGACTCACTTAATGTTAAATGTGCTAAAGAATTTATAGATATTCACCTTTCATAATTATCATCAGCTTAGGAATTCCGTCAGACAATCCTTTTCCAAGTATTGTCACGTAAAAAAAAGTCTTAAAAGATTAAGAAAAAAAAATCTTTACATACCGGAAGACAACTAAACTCGTATAATTTGAGCGTCGAAATAATGTATTTTCTCTTGTGTTGTCACATCGTTATGTTCTATAATTTCTTTTTAAATTCTTGCTCTGATCTTACTTTTACTGTTAGATACACCAAGCGTATATGGCAATAAGCGGTTGAGACAAACATGGAGTTAAAAGTTTGAACTATGTCAAACTCTCTAGTTCCTTCTATCATTCCTGTTTGCTTTTTAAGCGTCTTAAAGTCTTGTAGTGAACATACTAAATAAATCATTTTTTTCCTTTCCATTTTCATGATTAAACTCCTATGTGATTAAAAATGAATTTATTACGTTTCCTTCATTTTAAATCAAATTAGAATTGGACAATAATTGGTAAACGTAAGGGGTGACTAAAGATTAATAGACGGATATAGTTATAAACAAAAAGAGGGAGAAAGAGAGAAGAAGGGAGTGAAGTTGTTAGGGGAGGGAATGTTAAGGTAGGGAAATACATTATGAATTAACCAATGAAAGAAACTACTATTATATTTTAAGGTATTTTCGAGGTATTTAAAGTAGACCACTCTTCTTATTTCAACTGGAATGAGCCGTGCAAATTCGATCAGGTCTAAATATCGTAATTGGATGGAGGAAAGGATAAGATGCCGGAAAAGATGAGAGAGGCGGGGTTAAGAAGGAGAGTGACAAAAATAGCGTCTCCTGAACAGTCAGCGTGATGCAACGACTGGAAAAGTACTCTAGCGAATGACTGTCTGGTAATCTTGACATTAATTAGGGCACGGTAACCAATCTGACGTTGATAGTCCACTTCGGAAATAGAAATGGAAAGAGAAGGAGAAGAGGAGAGAGACGAAAAGAACCAAAGAGAACGACAAAGAGAGAAAATGGGACAGAGAAAAAGAGAGAGAGAGAGAGAGAGAGGGGGAAGGTAACTAATCTGACGTTTATAGTCCACTTCGTAAAAAGGGGAGAGCGACGGAGAGGCAGGGAGACAGACAGAGAAGAGGGAAAGGTAGAGGAAGAGAGTAGACAGAGGAAGGAGGAAAGAACAACGACAAACAAAGGAAACGATGTATTTAGAGATGTATAGAAGAAATGAAAGGCCAAAAGAAAAAAAGAACAAAGGTAGTCTAACATTGGCGAAAATAATTAGACTATATGTATGCATATATGCATAGTATATGTAAATAAACAAAATTTAATATTATATGGCTTGATTGTAAAACCGTAAGGGATGAACATAACAGCATTGGAAACAAAACAACAAACACTACTAATACAATGTATATAAGAAGAGTATGATGCAAATGGTTAACGGATTCTTTCTTCGTTGGTAAGAAATATACAACAGAAATGGATCACTGGAAAAAAAGAAACACACGAACATAAAGATGCTTTAAGAAGCAACGGAACATTTTGGTCCGAATAAAAATATGTTGCATGCATGGCGGCTGAGGTAACGCGTGGTTGGAAGTAGTATGAAATTTTAATATGCTACAATTGAGTGATTAATCACGCACAATGCCTGATATAAGATGACGGCAGGAGGATCAATCTCTATCACAGGATGCATCATACGTGTGAAAAAGGTGCAAAGTGGTAATGGAAATGGGGTGGTGTGAAGAAAGAGGTTAAGAAGGTGAAATCCTGGAAGAAACCATTGAGATGAAATGACCAGCATAAAACCAGTATTGTAAACACCCGCCGCGCGCGCACGCACAACATAACACACATGTACACACGAGAACCCCACACCATCACATTTATGAAGAATACATATATACATATATATATGTATGTATGTATGTATGTGCGTGTGAGTGCGTGAATACCCAACCATCATTATCTCATTTCATATATATGTATATATATATATATATATATATATATATATATATATATATATATATATATATACATAAACATACATGTATATACTTCAAGAGAGAGAGAGAGAGAGAGAGGTAAGAACAAATAAAATAGGCGTGCGAATATAACTGGATTTTTCAATTAGTGTGTGAAGGTTGGTTGTGTGAGTGTAGGGTGTGGTGCCTGTGAAAGTAAGAGTAGCAAATTAGTGTTTAAAGAAATGGTTACGTTCAAGCGCTTCTAGGACCACTTGCCATTGGCTTAGCGCAAAAAAAGTACTGCAACCTTCTTTTGACAGTGTAACTACTAAAATCTCTAATTAATTTGTTAAGAATCCAAAATGGTGATTGATCAGTTTATCAGGAAATAGTGATAAGGATTGTCAGTTCGTAGCAAAAACAGAAATGTGTGGCAGAAAACAAAAATCTTCTAAATATGAAGTGCGGATTGTGGCGAGCAGTTTGCAAATCCACCATTGTCTTGTAAGAAGAAAGATACATAATGGACCCCTAGAAATAAGGCGTAATACTCGGATTAAACGAGAAATGAATAAAAGTAACTCTGAGACAGTTAAATAATACGTAAATCGTTAAAAGCCTATTTATAAAGTATAAACCGTTAATGGGTCGAGGTCGGTTTGCTTTTATGTCTGACACCTGCAATAGCGCTTTTCCTAAGGGAAGCTACATCGGGAAATAGGTGACTGCACATTTTAACGTGGTAAGTATGACTGTAGTGAAAATTCAAATGCCGATTTCTCTCTGCAATTAATCAAAGAACATTGTACATTAGGAAAAGGACCTTCATTTTCATCAGAGATAATATATAACAATAGAGTCATGCTTCAAATGACCCGAATCCGCCAGATATAATATATTAATATCAAATAGCATTCATCGAAATTTCTTCCCGCATTCGACATTATTGAAATATGCGCGACATTTTTTATGTTAACATTCTTGTTGGTTTTTTGAACATTTTTGACGACTTCCAATTCGATTGTAAATTTTTTGTCTGATATTTCAATTGAAGAAAAGAGAGAAAAAAAAGGAAAAAAACACAATATACATCCGTATATTCTTTTTCGATATAGTATCTCTACACAGATACATTTTGTAGGGGCATTAGGTTTCGATATTTGTACAAATTCGTCCACTTTTGGTGCACGGCTTTAAAAAAAGTAGATAATAAATGCTTCCTGCTATTCATTTAAATGCTTGTTCGGCCTTGTAAGAATTTTACGCGTTAAAATCAAACACGTATTAACGTCCCATATTGTGTAGAACCAGCACAATTGATTAATCGCTTTAATCGATGAATTAATAACCAACAAGCAGATACTGTCTATTTCAGTCGAAATATATCTAGTTTCCTAATTTTCAACAAAGGTTGCAGGTATGGGGTTGGGTGGCCTACTAACCCCTGCGCTTGCTTGTCAAAATGTGCCACTTCTCAACATAAAGAAATAAAAAAAATCCGAATAAGCGGATAGGAATTATGAGACTGTTTCATCAAACATTAGATCAACACGCTACTTATAGAGATTTCCCAAGAGTTAAAACAACCCGTAAGGTACTTGTCACGGATCAGATTAGGATCAAAATTAATCTCGGAGTCATCAGGGAAATAATGATATGACCACCAGGCAAACCTAATCTTGAGAGGGACGGGAGGGAAAGGGAGGTGTCAAAAGGGGCCTATTTCTGTCAATTGGTACCAATTTTGGTGACATCTGTTCTTTTTGTACGGTTAGAGGGTACGGCGTCAAGCGAGAAAATTAAATCAAGGATTAGTCAGCCTGCGGGTCGAATCCTTCTTACACCAGTCTAGCTTCATGAGAAAAGTATCTAAAATATAGGAATTTCGAATAAACTTGATACTTGTTATTCTTTAGGATAACAGTCCCACGTGAACGGGTATCTGTGTCAATAAAGACCAATCTTATTATAATAAGAATTAAGATACAAATAACCCGACAAGCCTAATTTTGAGGCTGTCTCACAAAGGATAGAAATAAGAGGTTATGATATGTCAATAGAGACTTTTGGACGGGGATGTAAGATTTGTACAAGTTATTACAAATAAGTACAAATTATGATTTTGAGCCCATGAGACCAGAGTTAGGATACGCAGGGGTAGATATTTGCAACCATGGTATGAGGGGTTAGACGTTGAGGGGTAATTCATTAACGAATGTGATAGTTCCAACAAAAACTAATATTCTATATTTGGTTTTAATATCTGAAATTTGAAAACTCATCAACAAAGAATATTATTTTATCTTCATAAATTGTCTACTTAACTATGGATGATTTTATATATTATTCCTTATATTTCCAGCAAAAGCCACGATACTATTAACACCTAAATACAGTTATTTTTCTTTAAAAGTGTTGACACTTTGTTATTACCTCTCAATAATTTAGTTAAAATAATGTTTTTAACTTTATCAATTAATTTCATAAAAAATGTTAATTATCAACACAAAAAAATTCATTTTCCACATGTATGGACGTATTTGGCAAAATGTATAGAGTAGTTATACGTAAACTGCCCCAATCCATGTCATTCTTGTCTAATTTTCCTTATCATTTTCAAGAGGAAGAAATGAAATCTCCATCGTCAGATTTGATTGAATTAAGTATAAGCATAGTGAGCAAACTCACATCAATATTTTCAACAAAGTTCCTTGTCATCTACGTTTATGACCCTTTATAAGAGAACGCACATTTCGTTTGTTTATCATTCGAATTTTCCGGTTTTCTTCCTTCGAACGAGACGCTTTTATATTGTTTTTTGCTGCTCTTGTTAGCTTTTATGGTAAGATATGAACAGGTAAACATGAAGAACCATATTGAGTTACTTACGATAGTTGCATGCTAAACGACACAGCCTACCAATTTCAGGGAATCAGCGAAAGGGAGAGGGGGAGAGAGAAAGTTCGAGTGACCGTAGAAAACAAATGGAGAAAGGTATGCGTTGAAAAAGAGGGAACAAATATGCCAGCAAAAATTTTAAACAAATTTTTAAAGATAAAAAAGCAATAAATAAATAAACAAAAAGAAGTTAATGACAAATGAATATTGGAATTATGCAATTGAATAAAAGGTACGTTTCGAGAATGTGATGTTGGTTAAATAGTTATGTCTAAATGTCTAAAAACAGAGGAAAGGATCCAGATGAAGAAATGGTATCATGGGAAGAAGCCAAGATGAATAACCATTGAAATCATTAATATGATTATTTAACATTTTGTATTAACATTTTGCTCTAAACGCGATACAATATGTTCTAAATACATTCGAAACGGAAAGAAACTGTGTGAAGAATCACCTGATTTGAGAAAGTCCAAAGGAGTGGATGAAAGCTTGCCTACTAAATATTAAGATTGGTAAAAACCTAAATTACAAAATAGCTGTGCATCAGCTTTGAATCATTACCCCATTTATGAATCCAGACACGAATAGAGAATAAAGCGAGTATAATAAGTGCATTAGCAAAAGTAAAAGGCTGATTTTAATGCACAGCAAGGTAGAGGCAGTACCATGGGGTATTTTAAGAGAGAGAGAGAGAGAGCGATAGTGAGAGAGAGAGAGAGATCGGTAGAAACACAGAGTGCGTGAGAATGTAATGGATAAGATACTTACCAACATACGTATAAGGACATCGGGAACTCATAGGTCCTCTAGATATCTCTAATTGCCCAAGAGTTTTGTTTATTCAATTTTCTGCGCCTAATTAAATTCCCGCCATCCAAGCTGTATTCAGGTGTCCTAGAAATAAGCCCCACATATCGCCGAGCCGAGCTTGATGTGAGGGGATGCGATATAGATCATGTTACATCCAAAAAATGATCGATACCAATTTGCTGTACTCTTAAGTTATTACCTTCGGGCCTACTTCCCCCTAATTTTGCTCACAGATTCCTCCCTCTGCAATCCGAGCGCCAATGATGGGTTTTAGCGATATACCTTTCGCTCCTTTGAGCAAAAAACCCAGGGAAGTTTTCTGAAGGCTGGGGTTATGTTAATTGTTTCAAGGGCTCCTGACTTGGCACGTTTCTTGTCAGTTCTTCAAACGCTCAAGATATTTAACTGTATTCTAGTTTTATTATAATGATGTGATCTTATTTAAAGATTTCTTTATTTCATTTCAAGCAACCTGTGGAACTTTATTAAAACCTTGACAAAAGCGAGGAAAGAAATATAATATATGTCTTTTTGGTTACAGCGGTGAATGATAATTATTCACCACCCAACATCGTTCCAAATATCAAATGTATTTTATATACAAACGTTGGATGACTGAAATATCCTCACTTAACTCAAGTGTAACATCGCTACCTTCTAGATGTCTATTCTAGCTCTCTGGTTCTTTGACAGTCTTGTAAACCTCTTAGTCAAAACGCTTCAAACAATGAACGTATCAGCCATCATATAGACATAGTCACGTGATAGACCAATTAACACTTACCGTGTTCAAATACGCCGATGCCTAAATGGCCATATCACTCTCACTCAATTTCCTCGCGAGCGATCAGATTGACATTGTTGCTATTTAAATGAAATTCAGTTATTGATTGTTTCTCGTATTTCATCAGGTTTACACCTACTGCAGAAGTTATGTGGAATTTCTGCACGAACTAAAGCTTGTTCTGGCCAAGGTCAAACAAGTGCTAAACTCAAAATAAATATCTGTAGTATATTAAAATGAGATTAAATTCGCACTTCCAAAAAGGAACAAAAACACATTTATTACTTGTGTGAATGTTAAGCCTTATGAAAGAAGTCTCTCTTATGATTCTCTAAAAACATAAAACATTAACAAATACATTTCCGTTAAAAACAAACATTCTCAAGAATGTCAGAGGAAAAATATTTGTAATCAATCAAAAAGGGTGGGAGATTTTATCAAATACCCATTGGGTTAACAAGTGCTTCATGTTACTCTTCATATATCAAAATGTCGAGCACATCACTCCATTTCTGCCAGAAAGTGAGGTTCATTTCACTGTGTTGATAGGAAAAGCATGATTTAAATAGATATATGTTTGTCTATTTGAAAGCCATCTTAACGTAAACAAACGTTTATCATGGGCTTCTGACATGCCCTCACCTTCCGCGCCTCAAGCTTCACAAACAAAAATTGCAATATAATAACAGTGAAAAGCAATCCATTTTTTGATGATTATCTTTATTTGAATGTAATATGAAAAGGCACCTTTAACGTGTTCAAAATGTTAGAGAGCTTTGGTAAAAGAACTAAAGAAAGTGTCAGACATATTGGTGCATTTCGAAAGGAATAGGGTTTAAATTCTATGTTCATTTCAATTGCACAATTCTCAAAATAGTATCAAAAATGTATGATTTTCTGTATATATTTAGGATACAGAAAACTATACGTGGGCTTATTGTTTGAATTCCTAAAGATATAGTTTTAATAACAAAGAAGGAAACGAAAAGAGAAAAAAATAATATCTAACACCTCCTTGTTCAAATCCTCAACGGCAATTTCCATTAATTTGTCTGTTTAGGGCTTGTGAATGGACAAAAAACATGGTTCATAAACCATTGTGGATGAGTTGAAGAAACAATTTGTTTTGATGGCTTAGATAAGACGAAAAGCGACACGTACATCTTTAATTTGAGAACCCAAATGGAAAAGGAATATCATAGGCTGAAAAAATACAAATTTGTTCATGAAAATATCTAGAAATGAGATCTGGTGTTATATCATCATTCATTAATTGTAATCAATTTGCACCATATTCATGCCAATTATTCACATCTAAATATTGTTTCTTGGCATTCTTGGATAACAGTATCTCGAAAAAACTTACTTTACAGACGCTCTAATACATACCTTAGAATCTAGCTTTCGTCAGCGAAGCATACAGTGATACTACTCACTCACTCATTCCATCATCTTCACCCCGCTGGCGTTTTGAACGTCATCCCATTTCGACCTGTCATGCGCGTATGGACCGCCGCTTTTTGAAAAACATTGAAATATCCAAAAAGCAATCAGTGCTGCCTCAATGTATTTTTTCGATACATACCTTGTTGGGATAAGATTCTAACATGAACACCTGCATTGTTTTTAAAAGTAGACTCACATACATTATTGTTCAGTCGTTAGCCGCTAATCCATATGCTGTTAGGCCTACAATACCATTCTAATTTTTCTATTTTTATGTATAAAGCGGCCGTGAACACAAAGAGACGGCACAAATGTGTAGCAATAATCTGGAATTGCAATAAGACCCATTTCTGCTGGAAAAACAGCAGTACCTTGTCGTTTCAGTCAAAAGCTTTTACATCGTACCGACTCGTAAAAAAAAGCTAATTGATGAGAAATAGAAATTCATCTGAAAGAATGAAAAAATACGAACGCCAAACCTACTATTTGTTGTCAGAATATTAAAGTGTGAAAGAGCGATAAATATGAAGGAGGTGTGCCCAAATGATCATGTTTATGTTCCGAACGTCTTGGAATCATGCCAGCATTTACAAAACATGCTACCTTAAGGCAATAACATATCCGTAGGGGAGACGGTGCAAAATGAACATACACACGCACACGCACACGCACACACAAGCAGTTGGCACTTCCCTCGGACGTGTATATTTATCAGCACAAATCTAGTCACACGAACCCTAGGTACCCCTATAGATGCTAATACAGGTGGATCCGGCAAATTATGGTACGTTAGAAAGCCTACAGACATTGGATTCCCACTAGACGTAACTAAATTATGAATGTAAATGACTGGACCATTAGCAAAGCGTCACTGATACATGACATTTTGGAGCGGGTGGTGGAGATACAGTCCCCCCGCTCAGCTGGCGCAGATGTGTAGCTCTTGTCCGTCACCGGCCTGTGAAAGGCCTGCGGAAAAGTTAAAGGAAAGTTAAAAACCGTTGGCACGCTTTTTAACGACCTTTATTTCATTCTACCTTAAATGACAGATTGAAGATTCTTTGTTGGCGGAGAGACGGGAAAGGATGGGGTTGGAGAGGAAATATCAAAGCAATATGATATGATCTAAACATCGTATGGCACTGTACATATTGCTCTTTTGGTTACAAGTTTTATATATACGTTCATTTATAAGACGTAGATTGTAAAAAAGGAATTCCATTTTAGCAAATCAAGAGAGAAGTTACTCTTTCATGAATCCATACCGATAAATTCCTCTCCTCAACCGATGTCGCACAGCCTCGGTGCAAACGAAGAAACATTATCTTTTTCACATCATTCTCTTTATGTAATTTATAGATCATGCAGTCTGCATTATATTTAGTTGTACTGATTAAATGTAAGTGTTAAGCTAGGACGGCAATGAACCGGGCAATAGAGCTGCGATTATATATATTGCTCGACAGAATAAAATGCATTGGAAATATTTTAAGGGCACGTCTCCACGAAGTGAGTCTCAGTTGTAATCAATTCTTAAACCACATCACCCGTGATTCCTCAAACGTGATAGAAACTTCGATTAACAACACGGTTAAACGCTGCTAAATTTTCAAAACATCAATTTTCCATTGGAAATTGTTCATTCATTTGAATTAAATGATTAAATTGAATAATGTTAAATTAACAATTGAAATGAGATTGTATATGTTGATGAATTCGTCATTTGATGGTCTGAATACTGCATGCTTTGGCAAGGCGCGCTCCTCTATAGGCAACGTCCTCCCGCGGTCTCTGTAAGTGTGGGTGAAGGAGGAGGGTGTGTGTGAGTGCGTGTGTGTAGAGGTATGCGGTGGAGTGTAAGGATGGATGATGGGTAGAACCAAATTTAAGTTTTCAGCTCCATCGTTTAGTATCCGATTTCTTCCAAATTTAAACATGATGAATGAAAAACATTTATGCGAATAGGCACTTTCCGATTGGGTTTATTCGTAGCGATTTTAATCTACAGTCAAAGATGATTTCACGAGGCTTGTAAAAGGAGACATATTCAGGAAAAATCCCAGTGTTTTCACAAAGAAAATATCACTGTTGATGAGGCGATTTATTGATTTTTATTGAAATGAAGACTCTTACGAATGCGTACATGTCCCAGTGCTATATTCCTTTACGCTTTTTGGATTCCGCCATACGCATTATTGAATTCTGATTTAATGGAAAAGTGTAATAACTGACACGTTCATTTAAAATGTGTAAGGGGCTACAAGAATGCCCACGTGATTTGGTAGCTATCATCGTTTGAGATGATGACAGTTGAAATAGCCGCATATGAAACGATGTGATTCAAACAATCCGTCATCGTTCTTTGTCGCGCCCACAGCATGGAAAACTGTTAATATCAACTCACTGCATATTGTATGATACTTGTAGGATCCCTTCGGCGATTTGATCGTCGACGAAAGATCAAAGCTGAGCGTGCAATCAACTTTTGTGCATTCCTTCGTCAAAATCACATGAAATTTTCATACGGTTGGTTTCACGGTGGGCAGGTATACCCAGGTATACCAGCCACGGTGTAATAGCGGTAACAATATAATGAATAATTTCAGTATCAACTTTATGAAATATATATTATGTTGGTCTGATGTGTCACGACCAGTTAAAGGTTTTTTGTTAAAATGATCTCGATGTGAAATTTGGAATACAAAATGCATTACACACTGGTTTGCCTTGACTGAACTGAGGTTTTGGAAAAGATCATTTTTCTAACGTTTATTTTTTTCATTAGAAAATTGACATCATATACATTTAATCTTTGGTGTATCTGCTTCATATGGGAACGTTGTATCATCCGCTCAATCTGACTTGCGTGCGTAGAACAAATAAGCATTTTTGCATGAAAAAGTGAAGTTTTATAAAAAGTGCGTTTCTTTCCAGCATTGGGGTGCCCGGGAGTCACTTGGGTAACCTTTCAACAAGTATTATAGAAAAATAATATGCACTTTTGTCGGAAATATCATAGTAATCCAGTACAATGTCGTCTCTTTTTGCGTTGGAGAAGAGCAAAATAGCGAGTTTCAATTGCACTTCGGCCGCTCTCGCAAGCTCTCACTCGTTCCATTGTGGTCAAGCGTCTTTGGGGTGAGCGGCTACTGAATTAACTAATCGTTACCTTTCTTCTGGTATTAAACTTTTTTCGATCGGTTGTATATTGTTGTCGGAGTTTACTCATTCACATAATGGAACTACTTGCTCGATGAAGCCAGTGGCCCATGACCCCTGCACTCAACATTGTGTGGGAGTTAGTTTGTAGTCAACTTTTTTTATGAGACAAATCCAAGCAAACGTTTCCATATGTAGTACGCATAAAATCTTGTAGCTCCCCCCGTTGTTTAGATAAAAGTATAAAACATGTTAGACAGAGAGACAGAGAGAGAGAGAGAGAGTAAGAGAATGAAATAAAGATAATCAAGACTGTCTCATGAACAGGCAACTTCTTTTCATCGCATAGCTGATACCTTCCCTTTAATCGCGTTTTTTCTGAAACACCGTGTAGAGGAATCGAAATCTCCCAAATTGACGCCCGGTGTTGCTTCTGGCCTCTGAAGACATTTATCGGCACGTTAACGCAGGGCAATGACTTCACAAGAAACGCTCGCATATAGACAATAGTGCAGGCTGAAGGTAACTGGCTGTTCTACTTGAAACAAGTCGACTCCACAAATTATTCCAGATTTTACAGCTGTGTAAAGGCACACGCTATCATATAACCCTCCTTGTCAGGACCTGTCAATATTGATACATCAGATGGGGATGATAAGGGATGCTGACTCCTTCCTGAGAAGGCAGGGTGGGGTTATTCAATAGATAATTATTCTCTTACTTGAGCAGTGTTGTAATTGTTTAATGTCTACTTTCTTTAAACTTTTACCCGTGTATATATATATATATATATACATACGTACATACATACAAACAACACTGGGAAAGGGTATGAATAATGTCATTTTTAAGTGTAATATGGTGTTTACTATTGGCAGATACAATAATGAAAATGGAGTGATATGAAGCAGTTTAATATACATGTTCCCCCATATTTTATATAGTATAGAAACTGAATTTGTATTATTTTTATTTTCAGATTTATTTTCAAGAAAATTTTGGGATACACCATGATAATGCATAAAATATTTTCTTGATTGATTTTTCACAGCCTATTTCTCGTGTTCACATGAAGGAAACTTTAAAAAAATGTTAATGATATGATGATATAATTCAATAAAATTTACAATCAGTTCCCTTTAATTTCTTTTGTAGTCATTGTTGCATACCGTTTGATGTATAATGTGATGAGATATTCCACTTTAGCGAATTCGGCAGTCGCCAGCATCAATTCAAACAAGTTTTAGGAGAGAAAAATTGAAACTATTTCAATCCTTTTTTTTAAACAAGCTTATAAAGTCACAGTAGTGCGTGACGAGGCAAATAAACTATCCACTTAAAATCGGGGCAAGTCCATGGAGTGCCATCATGTCATTCTTGTGTCAAACAAGCAGGGTAACCACGAAACATATCTCCAAACCCAATTTCATGAAGAAAAAAAGGACACAGAACTGAAGACATAATAAATTGTTCTTACACATGGAATATGTCCATAATTTGACGTCTATGACATCATAATTGGTCATGTGACCAGGAAATGGCTGTGGATTATAGTCATGAAGATAGCTCTTCGTTTGAATAAGAAAGAACTCACCGACAATGTCCGTTAATCTTGTTCTGCAAAATACGCAATACGAGAGGGCGCTGCCCTTTAGAACAGGCAAAAATTTTATTCTAAGAAAGTACAGTGATATTTTCAACTGGTTTTCAAAATCTTATGGGTCATATCACTGAGTGTATGCCAGGAAGCTTTATCCGGTCGGACTAAGATAATGCGACATAAAATACAGAGGATAATTTCCTTTTTTTTGATAATCATGTCTTAAACTGTCTCTTCTTGTCAATATTCTGATAGTGTGATTAAAGCCAGTCTGGCGTACCTATCAAAAGCTCCTGCTTAACGAGATTGTACGTCTTCATCCTCGTATCAGTCACCCTGCTTTGCTCTTGAATCATATTATGCAAGTCATAATATTATTTGAATGCAATGACTGGAAGAAAACTGCATTGAGAAAGGAACTATCGGCTCTTTACACTCAGCAAAGACAGAGTCATTAGATTACCAACAAGAACCATTAAAAAAAAATGATTACAAACCTCTAGTTTTGTAAACGCTGTTCTCAGAGGAGCATGTAATAGTTATGTCAAGAACTAATCAGCTTGAACTTGGTGTGATCAGCTGTGTGAAATCATAGGAAACATATTCTTCCGCTAAAGGTTGGCTGGGTAGACAAAGTCTAAACATAGGAGCATAAACCAACATAGAGGGTTTTTCTTACGAAAACGTGACCTCCACAAAGTAGATTGAGCTGAGGATGTGCATATTTTGAAAATGAAAACCCTTTCAAAAACGCACCCACCCACCAATTCATCCCCTCACAATGAAACATAATTTTATATATACATAAAAGATAAATCGTGATATACTAGGTCAACTTAAACATGATCTTATACATTTTGGCCTGTCTTTGTATATAGTCATATTTTGCATTTTTCCTTTTTTGATCAACCGATTTCTAAAGTAACATATTGTTACATGTTTGCAATGCATACAATATATATATATACAAAAATATAAATTTATAGATTCTTAACCTCATCCAAATATTATTATGTATGTTTATGAGAGAAAACGGTGATATTACTGAGCTGAAGAACACAAGATAAAAAAGTGAGACCATGACATCGTAGCATTATAAAAGATCTGTATTTTTTTTCTTTACATTGGAAAACGATCTTCACATACTCCTAAATTCAACAAATTTTGTTGATATTCTTCGAATATTTTGTAATATATTTCTCTAACCTTGTTTCTGCTTCTACAACAATCAACTTAATGCGAAAGTGGAGATGCCCTTTAAGTACCTATACAGCAAGAGGTATGCTTTTAAGTTTCACATGTGCCAAATCCAGTTCTTGACTCTGAAACCTCTCAGAGGAAAATTTAGTTGTTACGTATATATATATATATACTCATCGTAGCAAGGTGATGTTATCACATCGTCAGCCTTTAAAGGTAGGCCCGATCCTAAATATTCATGTGATAAATCAAAATAAAAGACCCGCATTGTGTTTGCATGTACTCATAGTTCCTGCATAGATCGCACTTGGAAGCCGTCTAAAAAAAGATATGTTTAATTGCTTAGTGGTATTGGAATATTTGAAAGGCTATATTGTTTAGTGTTTCTTGTCGATCTCAGTTTGTTAAACAAATTCAGACAATGACGCATTTTTTCTGTACTAGTCATTTGTCGTTGTAAAATAATTGTTTTCCCGATGTTTGTATATTTATTACATTTTGCTTTACATGACACATGGAATTTCTTTTTCTTTTTCGTAGTCCTACAAAATAAAAAGTGGCACGGGGAAAAGATGCTCTTTCCATTCTATTCAACCTTGATCTGTCACTGTAAGCTTTAAGCATCATGCGACACGAGAAGAGTAGTTAAGTGAATCTTATACCTCTCCTTAAAGATCTTATCATGATAGAACGTATGAGCGACTGCGGCTGTAGGCAAATTTATTAGTTCTTTTTTTTCTAAAGAAAAATATATCCTTTTCTGTCCAACTCTCGACTTTCTCTTTTCCTCTCCCCTACTTCATCTTAATATAATAGTCTGCCTCCCTTTCTTTCATCCTCTTCTTTTTCCCTTTATTATTGTAGAAGTGTCGTGGGCGAGTGGATATGTCACCGGACTGTTGATCACAAGGTCTGCGGTTCGAGTCCCGCCGCGGCACTAATGTCCTTTGGCAAGACATTAATCTACATTTGCCACACTCGACCCAGGTGAGGTAAATGGGTACCTGGTAGGATTATTCCTTGAATTGCACTGTTCGCTGATAACGGCTGCCAGAGGTAAAGCTAGGGTAATAATTTCAAAAGCTCTTTGGAAGCGCATAGGGACGTTATATAATGTGATTTGCGCTATACAAGAGCTGAATATTATTATTATTATTATTATCGTCCGTTTACCATCCTGCTCTCACATTTGCTTTCTCTCCATATATGTGTCTAAATTTACTGTTTTCCTCCCCTCTTATACCTCTCTCCTTCTCTCTTCCTTTCACTGTCTCCCTGCCGTTCATAATCTTCTCTGTCCACTTTTTCTCTCTGAAGCTATCACGCTATCCGCCTTCTAACTTTTCTATTCACTTCTTAATCAATACACGATCAGGTGGAAAAGTGCAGTCGCAAATAATGCTTCTGAATGGATCTAGATGATTTGGAAAGAGGTATGGATATCGGTGACTCTTTTATGAAATGAAATAGGAATCGGGGAAAGACGCATGATATAAATATAATTGAAGATACGAAGAAATTCAAATGTACACGAGAATGGCCATTTAATGAGGAGGCTTTTTAGCAAAAGCCTTAGTATGTGCATAGGCACTGGATAACATCTTTATGAAACCAGACAAATGTAACAAATTTAGTAATAATTTTGTGCGCCAAATAAAAAGGCTTGTGAAATCACATTGAGAACTTTTCTTTGCTTATTTAGTTGTTCATCATCAACGATTCATTTGCAACTGGTTCTCCAAATACTGATTGAATCGTCGTTAAAAGCAAAATTTTCGTTGAGGTATATGTGAAACTGAAACAATATGAAAGATTAAAAGCACACTTTTAAAGTGCACATCGAAATAGTAAATGTAGTCATAACCGTAGAAACAGAAGTAGAAAGTAATATTAGTAAGTAACCTAGTGAGTAGATTTTAAAAGTGTACTTGAATGTTCAGGCGTATAATATGATTTGAAAGTAGAAGAAGTAAGAAGTAATGAAATTGATGTTCAGAAATTGCAAGAATCAAGAATTACCCCTAAGCGTGTAAATAGAAACAACAGTGACCTATATTTTAAAGGAGACGTATTATATATTTTTACATGACATCTACCTAAACTTAAAAAACAGACAACAATTGTCTGAGATTTATACCTGGGTAAACATCAGATGGACCGTTAAGGCCACCTCAAAATAATATTTATACAATCATGAAATCATATCAGACCGTTCACGCTGGTCGTGCACTGACAGTATAACAGCCTCTTTAAAATGACTTCCCCTTCACGGTTAACTACCGTTCATTGCCATTTTTTGATGGAGAGAAAATAGAATTAACGTGCATGTTTCCCAGGTTGAATTAACGAATTTATCAAATTATGTAAAAGAGGTTATGCGCATACTAGCACATGTCGGGGCCGGCGGTAAAAACTGTCTCCTGACCAAGCAGAAGCTATTACCGTCTGAAAGAAAATAGCATCAGGAGTTCATCGGAGCAAACAAAAAGATATAGAAAGAGTGAAAATACAGTTATTCAAACACATTCTGAAGCGGATGATTCAATAGAATTGTGCTCTTTTTGAATAAAGCCTGTTTTGCACGACTGAATGATCGAAAAGCAAAAGTTATTAATTTTTTGTTGTTGAAATACCCACGATGGTCATTTTTTTTAACGCAGATGCCTTGTCACAAACCTGTTTCTAATGAATCTAACGTTAAGCATGTTTCTCAACAGAACCCCTGGCTACGAGCTTCTTAATTCCCCTGCTATACACATCAGCATCTCTGTAGATTAACTGTTGCTATATCTGGCAAATTTTTGTCAAGGGAAACATTTCTTCAAGAAGTATCCATAAATTAATAAACAGGTATCTTTATACGATTATTCGTAACGTTCTTGGTCCTAAATCTTCTAATTCATTAAAACATTTCCTTTTTATTTTGTTTTTAATTACAAAAGACAGCTAATCCTGATTGATATTTCCGAATCGATTTTTATTTGGCTAATATTATATCTGAAATGTACAAGATTACTAAAGGAAGATAAAGATGATCATCCTTGAAATTTCGGATACTATAATATTAGAAACCCAATGGGCCCTACTACCTGTGTGTATTTTTATATATTTTTTATTTTCATCTTTTTTCTTTCTTCCGTTCTCTTTTTTTCTTTTTTGAGTAATCCACACAAATACAAGCTTTGCTTTTTTAGCGGATTTTTCTTTTCTTTTAGAATTCGACTTAATCGGTGAAATGCTGATATAATTATGTAGGTTTCATTTTCTATGTTATATTGCAAAAGTCATTCGAGCTTAATTTTATGTAAGATATTTTTCATGTTTCGATTGATTTGTGGAATAAAGTTATTTGATTTGCATTGAATTGAATTGAATCAATGACTTTCAGTAATGTTACTGCACAATCTCAATGATGCTGGCAGTGCAGGAAGGTAAATATATAATTTCTTTAAAAATCATATGACAGTGCAAACATACAGTTCTGTCTCTACACCTTTTGTATGCGGAAGAATTTAAAAAAGCATGGATATATGTGGTAGACAAAATCGATTCTGGAGAGAGTGAGAGAGAGAGAAAAAGAGAGAGAGAGAGAGAGAGAGAGAGAGAGAGAGAGAGAGAATGAGAGAGAAGGAGATAGTTACCGAGAGAGAGAGATACAGATAAATTTGGTAAAAGACGTCCATGGAAAAGGGAAAAAGAGGAAAGAGGAAGATAATTATGTGACTGAAGAGAGAAAGAGAGAGAGAGAGAAGAAATGCGCCAAAGATAATTCTCTTTTTTTTTCGCAGACGCCCACGGTGTGTATATATTTATCCCGTAATCATTAATCGCCAAACATTGATATTAATCCGAGGTCAAGTGACATTTTCCGCCCGTACCTTCTCAACTTAGGCCACAATAAATCAATTTTAAAACGAGCATTACGTCACGGAGGAAAAATTATCAAGCCGTCGAAATCGACAAGGGAATTTGATCGACAAAGTATCTCCTCACCGGGCGACGACAACAAGGAAACAAGTCCCAATGACAAAATAGGCTAGTCATTACAGACGATTATTACATACTGAAGTCGAAAATATTATGAGAAGGAATACTTGGGCCTCGTTAATACGTGACAGACATATCGAAGAGGGATTCTGTTAAAGGTAGTATCGGTCATTGCTGACATATATTGATCAGGCAAATATGTATATGAATAGATGAATGTTATCTGTGCAAACTCTGTCGAATAGGGTATGGTATATACATCTTTTGATGGTCAGAAATATGGTTAAACCAAACAATTTTGATTTTTCTTTTTATGCCGTCATTTGTTTTAAATTGAATTTCATTATATTATTTTTTCATAGTATGCTAGCAAGTTTCTAGGATCTACAAAGTTAGAATAATTACCGTAAATTTGGTCTAAGGCAATTTGGGGACAATATTGCAAATAATGATATAAATATATTATATATTCGCTCTATGCATATTGGGTGAATATTCAAGAATCTGATAGGGTAACTAGTTAATAGCGTGATATCGTGTTATTTTATGAATAGTTTCGATAATGATAACCCAGATTGTCGACCTGACGATGGTAAATAACATGTGAATAGATGGAAACAAAACAAGGTAATCTGTATTGAATCATTTAGATTTTTTAAAAGCGATAAATACTATCATATTCTGTTTTGCTGAAAAGGAAACATACTTGAACGTTTTAAAAGTAATAAGACAAAATATCAATATGTATGAAAGTTAGAATCTGACTCTTTTTGACTGAGTTCTATGATCGATGAGTTTTCTATTGACCCTTGGGTATGAGGTATTTCGTTGACTGCCTGACAGACAGTTATGGTGCATTCTTTTGTCGTTCACTTGGAATCTCTTAATTTTACAACGGTTTTTGTATTTTGGTATGTGCTTGTACTCAAACGATTCAACCAATTGTTTCTGAAAATAGTGCTTGTGAACTGTTAGCAGCAGCGTGTCTACAAACGGTTACTTATCTTGAGCAATTTCAAAACGGATAAACCATTCAATATCTAACAGTAAGATACAAAACTGTTTGCTATCAAGCGGATTAACTGATTGTTTAACAATAAGTGCTAATTTACCTGCGTTTAAAGTTTTTGAATACTAGCACCTAAACATTTATGTGTTAGTGCATGTGTTTGGATTTTTGGGACAGAAACATGTTAGTAAACACACGCTAAAACCAGTTTGAAATTTTACAGTGTAGATACGCCATCATGTACTAGAACTCTAAATCTTGTGTACAAAATACAACAGGATTTCTAATAAATATGTAAAAGTCGAGGTTATCGAGAGCTTGGGGCAGATGTATTAACGCAATGTTAGCCCCTTTGCTAGGTACTCCAAGCCATTTTTCTCCAAGGTGCTGTCGGTAAGATTTCCAAAGAATTCAGATGAGTTTCATGGAGCGTGTGGACAATTAACATAAACCAAAGTGTAGGTAGCAAGTATATCGTATGAGACATACTTTATATTCTATTGGAACCATAGATTCATCTACATTTCCTAGTTTTGTTCTTACTTCGCGTTTTACAAATTCATACGCTTCGCTCGTTTCACCACTAAACGATAAGGGCCATTTAAAAAATGACGGGGCTTTCTTGAACTTATTTCACTTTTGTGTTTCATTTGAAACAAAGAGTACATCAGTAGGGGTTCGACTGCTTATATTAGCCTTTAAAAAATCCTATTGAAATGTGTTCTTAGTTCTTCCAAGAGTGCCTGTTTTCAGTTTGATAGTGGTGTTGCCAAACAATTTCAGTTTTTAACGTTTATCTCCATTAGCATTAACACATTTACACATCTTCTCAACCCTCTTCTGCAGTTCTTATACCAACCTGCATGGGACCGTTGTGCTGCGTTTGAACGAGATTAACAAACACTTGAAATTGGACTGGGAATCGGGGTGATTAAGGTTCTGTGATGCCTATTTGATCAGCTTCACTAAAAAAACAGGTGAGTGACCAGCTAATTCTACCGACAGCCTGGCCAGGGGATTACAATGTTTCCCATCTCATTATTTCAGCTAAATACCGGTATCTTTTGAAGTGGAAAAAGTGTATCCTGTATGCATCAGAGAAGGTGTAATTTGCGCGAGCTTAAACCACAAAACACCCAAATTAATTCAAGTTTACGAAACTTGCCTGAAACTACATGTTTTGTGCAACAAATGTCTCCTTCAGGATACATTTTGCATGTTCGACTATAGTATCTTCTTCGATAGAGTACTGATAGTATGGTTCGTTTGTGAAAACAAATTTCGCTCTAATCATTTTCTTTAATAATGTTAATAATATATCAGGATGAAACATAAATTTGATATTTTCATTCTATTTTCCATACGCGATATGTTCTGAACTAATAATAATAATAATCATAAAACTGCGGAGGCGTGGGTAAAAGAACGTTTTAGTGGAGGTGGGAGGGACAATGAATAATGTTTTTGAGCTTGATCTTAAAGTACGAGTAGGCCGACACAATGATAATAGTTCACTTAAATAGGAAGGGGCAATGTCATGAAAGCATTCGTATGCAAAAACTAATAGTTTAAACCAAATACGGGAGTGGACAGGAAGCCAATGTAGATTTCGTAGCACAGGAGTGATTGATTCATATTTTCGGGTTCGGGCCACTAATCTCGCTGCTGAATTTTGAATAGTCTGCAATTTTCTGATTTTTCGCTGAAGAAGACCGAAAAGAAGACTGATACAAAAATCAATGTGGCATAAAACAAATGCATGGACAAATTTTTCAGTGGTAAGCCTATCCAAAAAATCACGGATTTTTCCAATCCTATACAAAGCATACGAAGCGCGACATTTTTGAGATGTAAAATTCTCAAATGTCAACCGACAATCAAAAATCACTCATAGGTTTCTACAAGATTTGTTTGCATAAAGCTGTTAATATCGAATACTCATTTTATAATCCAATCAGTACATATATCTATATGATGCATACGGGATTGAAAACCTACAGGTTTAGCAAAGCTGTGATGTATTTCCTCTTTACCATATAATTACATATCGTGTGATTTGTTATTTGAATGTGGAATTCTGCGACAGCGTGATATATTATTTATCTACTTAGGTAATGGACAGAATCTAAAAGTAATGGATAAAGATCACAACAGCGTGGCTCAGGGTAATTCATCAAATCCTGAAGTAGGATATTTCCCATACCAAGCAAACTCAGCTACACTCGACGTTTATGATAGTAGCTTACGTTAAATCCTAATTTTATATTGTTACATTGGTAGCAAATGACATAGAGCACTTAAATGACGTTTGAAGCTAAATTTATAAGTCGTCTATTCCTCAAACAATTTATCATTACCAATAATAATAATAAACACATTCAATGCGCAATGCTTGATACAATATAACTCAAAGTGGTACAGTAGGTCGACGAGTTTCAGGAAATATTATTAAACGGCTAACGTGATAATATGCATTCACTTAAACTACACACATATCGGAGAATTAAATGAATAGCTATGGATAAACATAAGCTGCTTCGGTTTGATTGAGAAATTTTCAATTCATTTAATGTTTCTACAGGGGTGTTTTCTCAGAACAGATGCGAAATGCAAAGTGATTTGCGTTCGGGGATACCAAACATGATAGAGGCAGAGAAGCAAAGAGGATAGGAGTTCTGGTTATTTCCGAAGAGATCCTGAATGTACTCCGGTGTACAA
Organism: Mesocentrotus franciscanus; assembly: GCA_037976565.1. Classification (NCBI taxonomy): domain Eukaryota; kingdom Metazoa; phylum Echinodermata; class Echinoidea; order Camarodonta; family Strongylocentrotidae; genus Mesocentrotus; species Mesocentrotus franciscanus. Next base: position 36,604,047 of record CP137668.1, on the reverse strand, counting down.
TTATGAAGAACAATGGACACATATGTCAATAACTTGAACTCTATTCTTCTTGACACTGCATGCCAGTATGACTCTTCAAGGATCAGGTTCAATGTCTTATTGGGACAAGAACTCTTGTACAGGACTCTCTCCAATCATGAGAGAGAAGAAGAAGCAGAAATTGGCAAGCACCGTCTAACAGCAATCCTTTCATGATGAAATACATCTGGAATATTGCAACGTTCCCCAAATCCTCGTGTTCATGACTTGTAACAGAGATGCTAAAGTTCATGTTCAGCAAATTCTCGAAATGAATACCCAAACCTATCACAGTGTCTGTATCAGGAAGATCACTATGGCAGATCTATGCCAACATGCTTATGCCATGGGCCAATGAATAGAAATAGGTGTTATCATCATATAGTTCCCAGGAGTTTTCTGCATCAACTGTTGCATATTTCCGTATCTGAGAACAGACAGCAAGATAATAAATGTCTTGCTTGAAAGCAACATACACTAGAATGGCTTGTCATTGTCATAGATATGATAATTCATAGCACAACGGCCTGAAATGTCCCAAAGTGGTGTTGTTTACATAGTAAACAGGACTGGTCCGACAATCAACCCTTGAGGAATCTATAATTTACGTTCCATTACTCCGATGTTCAGAAAAGACAACTACTTTTTATCTGTTTTTGACATGTACATGTCGCCTGACAAGTTGGCAATAGCCCTGGGCTTGAATGAATATATTTTTTGGAAAAGTCGACACCCGTATATGCAATGATCAATATGAAATACCCTCCACGTCAAATCTGTTTTGAATTCTTCTTTTTGCCTGTATTTTGTCCTTTTCTGTATTAAAGACTTTGAACCATATTCGATTTGCAAGTCTACCGTGTCACAGTTCTCCACAAGAAAAAAAATGATTAACTAAAGGGGAAACATGATTTAAATATTGAAATTAGCTCCTATGAGTGCAAACCATCTCTCAAATTTTAACGCAACGTAAATGAAGCAATTATTATTAAAGGACTATCACAAAGTTTTCGTATCCCCCTCCAACGTAATCACACGTCTCAGGAGCACAACTAGGTACAGGAAGAAGCTAGAAACATGAATGAAAGCGAATGAATGAAAGATGAAGGGATATAAATGGATTCATCAAGTAGTATAGTTAGGGAATAGAATTTCAACGTAACTTCAAAGGCACAAAGCGGCGCAGTCCCTTGAAACGTCTTTTGATTTCCTCCCCGCGAGCCTCAACCTTGACAATAAAATATGTTAGCATATATTTTTCAGGTATACCTGAATACATGATGTGTTCAGGTATACCTGAATACATGATGTGTTCTATATGCCACTTAAAGGGCAATGTATAAAATGTACGAAAACAGGTTTAGTAAGAGGCCGATACAAAAAACACAACGCATGGAAAGACTTTGGAACATCTGGAGAATACCCCATGACACAAGTACATCTAACCTCAACACTGGCCCTAGGGCGCAACAATGACCCTAACCTTAGCTTTAGTACTAACATTACATTGCATTATGGTAGGGATAGGCTTTAGGTAAGGCAAGATTTAAATAGTCACTGGAAATTTTGCCACAATACAATTTTATATGATTTTAACATTTTAAAAACAATAAATACATTATCGAGAGTGATCTGCTAAAGTCTAACTTTGCTTTGAGCTTGGATATTTCCCCCACCTAACTTCACGAGAGCATGACAGGGAAACATTCAGTGATCAATATCAATTTCACGTCCGCTAAGTGGTTACGTGCCTGACACATAGAGGTCTTCATTTCCCAATATTATGCAAAAGATGAGGTCGTGTTACAGGTCTGATCCGAGTCTTTCCGATCTCCAAGATGCATGTCACACGTCTGACATTCGATACGACTTATTTCAACGAATATTTCATTATTCCACTTTTAATTCAAGATATCTGAACGCTGTTTTGTGTCTGTAAACTTAGGATTGTGGTAGGAGGTGCATTTATAAGAGAGCACATCTTGTTATGGAGTGATTGTTTGGCTATTATGAGAAGACAAACTGGAATAAAGGTGGAGGAGAAGGGGAGGAAAGAAGGAGAGAGAAAGCGACAGAGGCAAACAAAAAAGGGAAAGAGAAGAACTGTATTCAACAGTTGAATATAGTGATCCAACTCTCCAATATGATAGGATGTTTTTATCCTACCCACCCTATCACATAATGCCATTTGAATATTTTGTAAACGGGTTATGTCGATACAGCGAACATGTAGACCGATTGTTTCAATGAATGAAATTATCATCATTTGTGTAGTGTTTAGGACGCAACATCGAAGAAAATGAAAAAACCTATTGTGTTGCAATGTTATTTGGCGTCAAAACAAATTTTGTTCTTCTTTTCGGTTCTCCCACTCCTCGTAAGTATTTATCAACTCCTTATTCATTCCTTTGTAGTGTTCAGGACACAACGGCCAGGAAAAGGAAAAAGCGAAGTATTGAAACAGGGAGGTGGGAGTTGTTGAAACGTTGCTATATCGTTTGGCGTCAACACAGAATTTCATTTCGTTTCTGCCAGTCCAGCGAAAACAAAAATCAAATTACGTTTCCCCCTGTTTGAAAGGGGTATGATATACAACCTCCTCGAAAATTCTTTATTCCTCATCTTTTGAAAAAAAATATTTACAGCTTTTCCAAAATAACTTCCTCCTCGGATAGATTCCATTCGATATTATAGAACTGAGATGTAGCATGTTTAGAGTTCGTGATAGGTGACTCAATTGTATTTACTCTTCACTATGGAATCTGATACCTTTTCTCCTAAACTCAATTATTCTTTCGGTATCATTCATCATCCTGATGTTGGATAATCGATATGGTGTTTTGTCTAAGCAAATCGGTGGAAACTGACCCCGAATCGATCGATGTAAAACATTTCAACCCAATGTCATATTCTAACTTCAACGTCTTTGTCTAAAATTCCACATCCAACATGGACGGTCCTATAAGGGTATATCGAAGTATATCTGTACGCGCAACTGATTGCAAATCTCCTATTTCTCGACCACTCTTTGTGTCTAAATCGAGGGCTTAAAACAAATATTGGAAGATTGTGCATACATGAAAATCTGCCTGCTCTTTAGCATTCTTTGATCATTTGGGCATTTATGGATACAAAAAGGTATGCCAATCTAAGTATCTTCATTTTCACATTGGATATGAGGGCTAAGGAGCATCAAAACCTACAACGCTAATGGGCATGTCAACATGATGCCTTCGAGGGACTTACTTAACATCAATGAACAATGACTGGCACATGGTAAAAGGTAAACATGGTTCCAATCATAGCCATGGTAATTTCACTAATGGCGGTGTAAACAAATACTTGTTTACCGATCTATCATCGGGTCAGACGAATCTATTCTCCGCGGTTGACCGATTTGGCGTGAATGGCGTCTCTAGATGAAACGATGCCATAAGATACACTCGGTTAGATAAATGACCCCTTCTCTCTCTCGTTTTATTATTGATTTATCGTTCATAGTATAGCTTTTAATTGCAATATCCAATTACCGCCCATTCTGCCTGTAAGCTGTTTCTTTGTTTATACGATAACGCCAGTCATCCCATAATACATTCAACACGATTGCAGAGTTTCGAAAACTCAACCTAAGTCAAGTTTAATCGCTTTCTGCGGACATGACACTGACATATTACATAACCTGAACATGAATTCTATATGTAATACAAAATAGTATTCAAATTGCCCTCTATTAAGTTCTTGAACGTCTTTGCGATCGAGCTATTCAGTTATTCTTTACTGGTTAACACAAAACAACCGTTGTGCCATTCTTTACCAGATACTCTGTTACTCGGAAATGTAAGAATAACTAAATAGCGTGTAATGCTACGTCGTTCTACGTTTCCTTCGAAATCCAAGCATTCTCCGCTGTGGTAAATGTTGCTATTTTTTACAATAAGTACGGTGCGTCTAATCAAAAGATCTTGTCATAAAGCTACTTGGTAAATGGGATTTTTTTTAATTATGAAATAAAATGTGTTATAATTTCAAGATACAGTGCGGTTTTGCATTACATAAAACACAACTATAATCTTGAAATTAGGAGCGGTTCTAAAACTCTCTTCGGTAAAATAAATATGCGGAATAAGTCTTCAGTGTTCAACTGTCATTAAAGATTGCCGCCGTAGTGAGTGGTATGTAAGCGTCCACCCACTGACTGTGGACAGTTTTATTGTGAAGTGACTTTTTATTTCCAAACGTTACCGATTTGAGAGAGGTTTTGGTATTTGGTTGAATTACTTTATATTTTTCTTGTAAGATAAGAAAAACAATCCACGAAGTTCTGAGAAAGCTCTGAACCTTTGGTAAGGAAATCAATGTTGATTTCTAATATGAATAATAAGAATTATATATCACGATAAGTTAACGCAACTGTCAAGTTTCAAGAGAGTTTTATACATAATCTTGCTCACCATAACATTTAAAAACCATTTTCATGTTTCTTCAAAAGTTAGTTCGTACCTTTAATGGTCACTGCTTATTACTTAGTACTATAGGTTTGTTGAATGAGTGATTGGTCTATTAGAACCGGGTAGATTGATTGGTATGATTGTGCTTCATTGAATCTGACAAAGTATCGCTTCGGAATTCATTAGAAGATGGGATTCGGAGATGCTATGCCACGACGCCATACTTTACGGGAACAGAATTCTAAAACTAGGGAAGGACATGAGGAGAGGAGTAAAGTGCAATATCTAAATGGTTCGAAGTTGAAAAAAATCATTACTAATACATGTTTTATGTCAAATGACACCACACGTAAATACGCGCCGGGCCTTATGCCTGTTGCATACGATGCGTCAATTGCTTGACGTAGGACTGTCTCGGCGACTGGTGCACTTTTTAACGCGGCAGATGAGTGTGACGTTGTAAAAACAAAGTGGATGCAAAAATGAACAGTGCAGACATTCAGTTGAATCAGTGGCGTATGCATCATTTGTCTACACAGGCTTGATAAGCGCAGGTGATAACGAAAATATTAACGATGATTATAGTAACAATCGAAATGGCGCCTGGTTCGTAGCAGGGATACGTGTTTGGTCCTTTCCTACTTACACGACTTGCATCTACTTTCCTTTAATGTTCATTGTGAAGATCGCAATATCATTATGCTGTATTAGGAAGATAGACAAACGGGCTGAGTAATGGGTTGGTCATGACATATCAATCACGAAGATACAAGGAAATCAATGAAATCGATGCCGAAGAAAGTCACATCGTAGTATCAAGTTCGTTCACACGACTGCGACAAACACCATCATTATAGAATGTGAGTGGTGCCCACACCCTTCATGTTCATGTGCCCTTATTTGCACGGAGACGAGGTTTTCATACAATCTTGATTTAAGGACAATACTTTCACATGGTATGTCAAAGACCGCGCCATTCGCTGACGCAACGTCAGGGAAATGGAGGCTCGTGTGCTTCGGACGAGAAAATGTACAGTGACCATGTCCATGGCGGCAGTAATCTTCGGTGCTGTCACTTGTAACGAGAAGCATAAATTACAAAGTGTTTGGATTGAAAACATCCTGTTGGTAAACTTAATTTCTTCGTAAATAAATAGCGCTCTTCTTCTCAACAGATGACTCCTATAAATTCGAAATGGCTTTCTCTAAAATCACCAAAAATATGATTTATTGGCCAAATGTGTTCTCCATGAAAAGTACGTAGCAAAATGTTATTCATTTATGTGCATCGATTTACCTGAGTTACAAGAGATACATCATCCCATTAAATGAACAACTAATTTATCAAGATTCACAGGCCTTTCAAATTACACTGAAAGGAAAGTTTGAGTCGCGCGCGCCCACTTTCGTGATGTCACAAAAGAGAATCATTCCCGTTCATACGCTCTAACCTACTTCTAGATAGAGGGCTTTCCCTTGTTCTAAATGAAATTGTGTTATACTCTTAGATTTTAATGAGACTGTTGTGCAGAGTCTTGAGTAGATATTGACAAATTACCCGCTATTTCTGTCTATACAGGGATTAGTCTACTCTCTCCAAACTCGACACAACTGATTAACTTAATGATTACCCGACATTTTATTTCTGCGACAACTGCTCCGGACATTATATAGGGTTAGGTTTAGGGTTGCAATTGGGTTTTAGGTTAAGTTTAGGGTTAGTGTAAGGGTTAGATACAATGTTGGGTTTAGGGTTGAACTGAAGAACTAATGTAGGAAATCGCCATTTTCACAGGAGCAAGTGTCGTACAACCAATTTAAAAGCAATACCCCCCCCCCCGAATCAAGCTAGAACTTCATAGCTCGCCTTATACTCGTTATCTAACATCGATAAATTTTTCTTCTTCTCGCTTTTAGTTCCTTTCAATATAGTTTGACAGGCAGGGGCGTCGATAGAGGGGGTGTGGGTGCGACACCCCCCCACCTGTCAGGATATTGTCGGTAAAATTGCGCTGCCGTCGGGAAAAATGAGAAAAAGGGGGAGGGGAAAAAGGAAAGGGAAAGGGAAAGAAAAGAAAAAAAGAAAGGAAAGAGAAGAGAAGGAAAAAAAAGAGAAAAAGAAAAGAGGAAGGAGAGGAAAGAAAGGAAAAGAAAGAAAAGGAGATAAGGGAAAAAAAAGAGAAAAGGGAAACAAAAGAAACTGGGATGAAATAGAGGAGAGGGAGAAGGGGGGTAAGAGCCTGAGAGAGGAGGGGTGGGAGTAAGAGAGAGGGGGTTGTTGGGTGCAGTCGCCTCGTCGAGGGAGCAAGAAAGATACGCATAGATATGTTGCTGTGTCGGGTCAGGTGTGTCGGTATTCTTGCTCGATCCTCGTGTACTATATCAATGCAGAAGTTTGAAGTCGGTGAGATGTATTAATATGTCGGTCGGCCGGCAATTTTTTTTCCATATGAACTGTGACTATTAATTTTATTGGACAAAGAAACATTTTTGAAAATTCAGACAATGATTAAGAGCCGAGAACGGTACAATGAATCGTCTTCTTTCTCTAATACTTTAATGCAACGTCAAAGTTTCCGCGCTTCGCGCGGGAGGGGGGAAAACTGAATTCAGACAAGGATTAAGAGTCGTCTTCTTTCTCTGATAATTTAATGAAACGTCAAAGCTTCCGCGCTTTGCGCGGGAGGGGGGAACTGAATTCAGACAAGGATTAAGAGTCGAGAACGGTACAACGAATCGTCTTCTTTCTCTGATAATTTAATGCAACGTCAAAGTTTCCGCGATTCGCGCGGGAGGGGGAAAAACTGAATTCAGATAAGGATTAAGAGTCGTCTTCTTTCTCTGATAATTTAATGAAATGTCAAAGCTTCCGAGCTTCGCGCGGGAGGGGGAACTGAATTCAGACATGGATTTAGAGTCGAGAACGAGTACAACGAATCGTCTTCTTTCTCTGATAATTTAATGAAACTTCAAAGTTTCCGCGCTTCGCGCGGGAGGGGGAACTGAGTTTATACAAGGATTAAGAGTCGAGAACGGTACAACGAATCGTCTTCTTTCTTTAATAATTTAATGAAACGTCAAAGCTTCCGCGCTTCGCGCGGAAGGGGTGAAACTGAATTCAGACAAGGATTTAGAGTCGAGAACGGTATCCTTTCTCTAATAATTTAATGAAACGTCAAAGCTTCCGCGCTTCGCGCGGGAAGGGGGGAACTGAATTTAGACAAGAAATACTGAGAGTCGAGAACGATACAACGAATCGTCTTGTTTCCCTAATAAGTTAATGAAACGACAAAGCTTCCGCACCTCCCGCTGGAGGGGAAACAGCCCCGTCCCTGCACCCAACCCCTATAGGGAGCGCGCTTTGATATTGGGACATTAGCATTAATATAATTGTCGGTAATTGGTGGCTAGTTTTGTCGGTATTCGGTGGCCTCTACACCCCCCACTGAAAAAGGTCTAGCGACGCCCCTGTTGACAGGGCGGTGAGTCGATATGAAGTTAAATCTATTGAGTACCGTTTTAATTAAATATTTTATGTCTTTAATAGTACATAAAACCAATGGACACCTAACACACTAAGAATCATGGCCGGTTGCACATGTCATTCTGATCGTTTTTACCTGCGCTAATCGAGTCTGTGCAGGGAAGCAGCCTATACATGAATAATTCAACGCAACTTTTGAAGTGTTCATTATACATTCACTTTGGTTACGATTTTACTTTCACATGGCACGCAAAGACCGCGTCCATTTCTGACGCACTCTCACATCAGAAAAGTGGCCCCTTGTGTTCAACTAGCATTTCGTTTTTCCATCTCTGCTACGATAAGCAGACGCTTTAACTGACGGAGCCAAACCGCTTCTTCTCAATTTTTCTTGAGAGTTTTGGTACTATCAATAAATTTTGAGAGAAACTGTCTAAAATCTATTATCAATTGCTTATCATGCCTTATCAATTGCTTATCATGCCATAGATGTTTATTTTTATTATCAGAAAGTATTTACTGTTAATGAAAACTCGCTGGGAAATACATTCACTGAAAACACACATTTCATATGAGTGATACCCCATGTTAGGCCCGTTGCACATGAGGCGTCATTAGGGACTTTTAGATTTGCACGTCGACGTAGTGGACTGCAACGTGTGCCATTCTTTCCAGGCACTGGCCCGTGCCCGGCAGTGCCTTAAAAGGACGTCACATTACCTTAAAAGGATGTCACCGTGGCAGTCCACGTTCTCGTCGTGTAAAATCTAAAAGTCCCTATTTCCCTGACGTAAGACGGCGTCAGCGACCGATACGGTCTTTGACGCTCCACGTGAGGATGCCATCGTACACAAATTATTACAAAATGAACAGTGCAAACATTGCGTTTAATTACTGACGTAAGGGTTAACTGCATTCGTAGAATGAGCGCAGGTAATAACGCAATCGAAATTACGCCGTGTGCTACAGGCATTATGAACTTGGATCGGGACAACTCGCTTGATTTCTTTATCAGTGCTCATCTTTCTTCTTTCCTTACTGAGCTAATTAACTAATTTCTAACAAAATTGTCTGGCACACGTTTCATTAATTTGTAGTCTCGAATATCGTTGATTGTGAGTGTCGCTTGGTTTCATGAGATTTTATTTCCCGCCATAACCGACATTTAATATTATCCTTACAACTAAAATGAAACACTGTACTTTACCTCAAACATATTCAAGTAGAACAGACAGCATCCTTTTTCAAAATATTAATTCGCCAAATAGACCATAGGAATTTAATCTATATACCAGGTATGACCATGCGAGTATAGTGGGCGGTTTGTTGTTGATGTTGATGCTATGTAGCTACTCATTGTCCTGGTGTTAGAGGACCAACATGGGGAGGATATACGACCAAAGCAATGAAAGGAAACACTTCGTTTTCATTAGGTACACGCTTCAACAATAAATGTATGCTAAGTGACACTCAATTAGGCTTGAAAATCAATAATCTGAAAAAACGTGGTAAACCTTGGAGTTTAATAATGTATTCATGTAGCTTTATACATCTAGAAAAGATAATGATATAGATGTATGCTAGATTCAGGCTGCAGACCAAGTTATGCCGTAAAGGTTACGATTCGTTCTGGTAGAAATAGAAGCCAAGGTGGAAAATTGCGATGTACCCTTCTTAAATATTTCAGAATATCCCCTTGCATCGAGAGGAAAACAAAAATGTTGTCTGTTTGGAGACAGAAGGGCGTTAACTCATATATTTTTTACACATAGTTAACGCCCTTCTGGCTGTGAACAGACGATGTTCATTTGATTCCACCTTTACGTCTGCATGTCACGGCATCCTTGTCCCCATTACGGTCAGCCCTGCCATTAATATTTATTTTCATTATGGGGTCTTATCTTTTATTTATGCTTCGTTTTTCTCATGCGATACAAACAAGATGAAGCGATAGCCGGAGAAATCGATGTCCATCTGCAGGTTTATTATCGGTATGTTTTTATATGTCAGGAAATTGATTTCTTATACAATGAAGCCCATCAAGTCATGCATTAAGCTTCGATGTACTTACTGTGGGGCGACATGTACTTTAGTAGCGCACGAGAAAGCCTACAGGTTCAGCCATTCTTGACAAACATACGAGACGGAGGATATGTTACAATTTAGACGATGTCCCAGCGCAAGTCCATGTATTGAGGCCGTACTGGCCCACCGGGGGACACTGATCTTACTATGTGGATTGAATGCGAATTAAACAACGCCATCGAATAGGTTGATCGTGTGGGAGGGAGTCCTTTCGTATTTTATAATGTTCCTTTCCCCCTCATTTTTCTCCTCCTCCTCCCTTTTTCTTCTTTCTCCATGCAATGGAGAAGGGAGACAGTTGATATGTGCCGACGTGGTTACGCCATCAATAATAGAACAATAACTTGATCAACATTCATTCAATCTTGTCAATATACAACTTTCAATGAATGGAATTATACGACAATTTTTTATTCAAAAAATATTTGTACGGCCCCGGGTGTGTCTGTAAGCTCCTTGGTTGAAAAATAAAAAATGGCTTTCAGGAGTAGCCAACCTCTCTTTAATGGCTTTCAAACCCAAGTTTAAGAAGATTGGACCGATTTTACAAGTGCGTGGGCCAGTACTGATACCAATCATGAGTTCTGTCATCATCGCTACGTTTAAAGAGAAAATGAGCCATTGGCCTCACTATGTACCCCTGGGCTTCATTTCACGAAACCGTCATGAGTACAAGTTCTCCTACAATCCATTGAAAAACGTCTTAAAATTAATACACGCATTTCAATGCGTTGTCGGCGAACTTGAACTTGAGGCGGTTTCGTGAATAGCTTCCCAGGTACCACAGCCAGCGGTTAAGTATCTAACTTACGACTCGCACTCAATAAAAGGATGACACTTTTCGAAAATGTTGTTGAGGATATCTTATATCTACCAGGACAGCAAATGCTACGTGTAGTTAGCAATGACCTTATAGAGGTAATAAGTATTTTGCTGAAAATCTACATTGCTTGCAATTGCTGCAAAAGCGAGATCCTGACAAATTGAGTTACAACTCCGTTACTTCAATTTTCAGTTCTCCTCGCAACATTCTAGCAAACCGATGACATTCCTCTTTACTTTTTTTCTTAACCTTTCAGATGTGGTCAGTTCAGCTCAGGACCAACTCAGGCGTGAATTGTAGTGCACGCCATGGCATAAGATGATTCTTTCCTCTGGCAAAAGGTGAAATTTTCCAAGACGATTTCGCTTTGCTCAGCGCAAAGGATGACGTGACGCACACCCGCACTAACCCACCTACCCACCCACACTAACGGGGTTTTCACTTCGACCTGGTGAAATTGTTTTATAACCTCACATGACATGTTCACGGTTCGTTATTCACAAATATAAATTTAAATTTGGAAAGGGACCCCGGGCCCTGAGTTGTGATAATAACAGCTGAAATGCAGACATGATTATTAAAAAACGTGTTTGAAGAGCTTTCAGCAAACGTCTTCACCATTGACATGTCAAAGATATCATGTAGCTTGGAATGTAGAAGCATTTCATGGTACAAATGGTACAATCTTCCATCTTGGCTTCAAATGTGGAATTTTTTCCCCCTGCAATTTTGACAAATACGAGGAGGTTATGTTGAACTTAGAAATGATTTTTTTTTTAAAAGTCAGGTAAAAACTATAATCATAAGTATCATGAAAACTATCAGGGTAATATTAAAGTAGTTTGAGAGTGTCACTAACCATATTGATTCAACATTATCTTATTATGGGTAAATTCATCATTTACATTTACATTTTAATCATACATAGAATTAAGTGATATACTTGTAGTGTTAAAGACTTAACAATCATAATCATATTCTTGCTTCCCAATAACCTAATGGACTGACATGTTCAACATACTTTTTAAAGTTAATTAAGGCGTTTTCAGATTTGGCGCGGTAAACCGCTGCCATTAAAGCCGCCGCGGTTTTATAACGTGTACATTAATGGCAATGGCGCGCTACAAAGGACGCCTTTTCGCTGAGCTCTGTGTTAAAGGGGAAGTCCACCCTGATAATGAGTTTGTTTTCATAGAAAAATGAGTCGAACAGATCAGTGAAGGTTTGAGAAAAATCGGACAATAAATAAGAAAGTTATGGACTTTTTAGATCCATAACTTTTCATGAAATACTTCAAATCTGTGAGTCAAATTGGCAACGCGGTCTCTAATATGATGTCACCCCTCACATTTTATCCTTTGTTGAATGCAGGAAATTTCATTAAATTCGATTTCGATCAAAAGATATATTTTCTTCATGCCTAACTCGATCATATATCACGAAGAACATGTTCTGTCATGCACCCACATATAAGATAGGTCTACTATTCCTTTAACATTCAGAGAAATGGAGAATTTGGGTCATTCTGTCATTCAGATCAATGGTGAATTGTGAGGGGATGACATCTCAATTTCTGACCGCATTGCCAATTAATCTCACAGATTCCATGATTTTCATGATTTGGAAAGATTCATAACTTTCTTATTTGTTGTCCGATTTTTCTCAAAGTTTCACTGAATTGCTTCTCTATTTTTCTGCTTCTAGTCAAACCAATTTAATATCAGGGTGGACTTCCCTATAAACGAAAGAGAATGTGAAGCGTATTACACTCCACGTCATCATAAAGAAAATCTGCTGCAGTTTTGCCGCGTCATATCTGAACGGGCCTATGTTGAGGGTAAGAATCAACAGTATACATCATAAATAAAATCACCTGAGATACACGTAGTACTCAATACATAACATTCACATATCCTTGCGTTCCAATAACCTTTCGGACAGACGTGTTCAGCGTGTATTTTCTGAAAGTCAGGAGTACCTTTTAAAACATGAAAAGCATGAAGTTCACCTGTACCTCACGTTTCATTTTTGCTGGTAGACGAAGTGGATTCGTGGAAAGCTGTCAAGATGACTCGAGGCTTTGACAAGTCATGTTGGAGGTAAATAAACACTATAATAATGCTCGACTCGGAGTCTCGAGCGTAGCCAAGGGGGTGGAAGACAATCACTCCCTTTTCGAAAATTATATTCTACATATATATATTCCACTCATCTTGGAAAATGAAAGTATTTTTCGTTCAATTCTTCGGCTCATTAAACGTTACATCGTCAAGATTGAGCATATGATATTCCTCTTCAAGTTACTGGCAAATCACGTTGGGCTGCCCCACCTCCCCTCCATTAAAAAACTGCCTGCACCAATTCAATTTCCTCGACATGTGATTTACAATAATCACATCTTTTTCGTGTTTTATATATATGAAATTTCGTAAGTATTAACTAGAGGAGGGAAAGATCAAAGGCAATGTGACCATGAAGTCAATTTTTCAATATCATACTTGTCACATGCAGGTACATCACCATCTGCTAGTGTCAAGTTAATGTGCTTCTAAATGTACATCCGAGAGAATTATGATATAAATATTCCTTGAATGGGAGCCAAGATGGTGATAACTTTCATTCTAATTCCACGAATTTACACTCTTGGCTCTTAGCAGACAGTTTAATCTAATAGAACTGCATACGAGTAAATCTGTATCTTGCATAATTTTGTGCAGTTTTTAATGATAAGAGATCCTAACGTAAAACACATTTAAAACAGCGAAGGAGAATACATACCGTCTATCTTAAAAGAAAAAGGGAGCTTAAACACGTGTAATGCAAAACTGTAGAAGCGCGTGTACTTTCAGCAATATTTCATCACCCATAAATGAATCAGATCGAATCTAGACAGTACTTTCAGACAAATTATACAGATAAATAGATTAGCCAATATGAGCATGGACAAAAACGCCGGATCGCTACCAACGCTGTCCTCGAGATTTGAAAGTGGGCTATTAACTATGGCAGGGTCGTGTTTACGACATTTTGCATTTAGGTCTATAACAACAATCGATGACAGATCGATGCGTATTCTGATGGTATTGATATGAAGATGAATTTGGAAAAATTGTCAGCAGTTTTCGAGGACATTTTTATATTTCATTCATGTAGTTTCGTCTGGAAAATGCAAGTCAATAACTCTAGATCTCCCTCCTTCTTGCGTTTCTATTGACATGCTGCCAGACGCTAAAGTCATACAAGTATGATCTTAATTTTATCTGTTGGGTTAAAACGTGCTCGAATGAAAGAAGCCTTCAAGGACAAAGTGGTGACGGTAGATAGACCGAATGAGTTCACTTTTTGTCACATTAACACCTTACTATATTGCTACATGTGTATTACCTCATATGGGGCCAGCTAACCGGTCAATAATGAGCATATATCGATGAATCCTTCATAATACTTTAGCTTTCATTCATGTGTGAGGACATTATCTGGCGTCCAAAAAAATGTAATAAGGAGTTATACTAAAGAGGTTATGTTATGTCAATAATGATTGGTGAGAAATAGGATGGTGACAATTTCTATCCAAGAAATTATGAAAATATGAGTTACAAAAACGTGTCAGCACTTGGTACTCCCTCTTAGAATACGACGGAAATTAAAATAAAGGAATAATATATACGACTAAAAAAAATAGGATGGTAATTGCAGTACGCTAATATAACAGATGAAGAAGATAGAAATAATGGAAACCGTCGCCGTGGAGATGTTTTCTTAGATTTTCTTTACGTGATGGCAAATGTTCTTATAATCGCTGCAGTAAAGGAAAACTTTTAACAAGCCCTAGATGTGTATGTTTTATGTAGGCATTATCATATTATTTTATATTATATTATATTATGTATGTATTATAATATAATGTTCCAAGTCATTTTCTTAGGAAACTAGTGTCAAGAACAACACGATAATTTAGAGTTACGATAGCTCTACCGGTTTAGCTAACTACATGTTTTCTGGTGATTAAATAATTTATGATACAATTCCAATAGGCTATCATAACTAAGAAGTTCATAAATTACATTAAGTCGCGTTCCAAACTGATTAAAAAATGAACAACATGTGTTAGTAGAATACTGGAGGTGCGAAAATAAAAACGCATCAGATTATTCAGGTATTGCATAATCATCGGGATAAAAAAGTGACAGTGGACCTACCTTGTACGTGTAAGAAGGTAAATCCTTCGACAACTCCTTTCCTTCCAGTCTTCTTTGATTCCTCTTATCGCGTCTCTGTTTTCGACTTTCAAATATAAGGCAAGAAAATATACCAAAAGCTGAAGAAAAGTTGCTGCGAAACCAAGCTGGATTCTTCCCGCTATTTTCCTCATCCACAAATTTCCTGTGTCTCGCGCGCGACTCCTGTTTTATCGTCTGTTGCGAGGAACTGGTGATGAAGTCTGATACACACTGGCGCTTTATATACGGATCAAGTATGTGTGTATTAAAATGAGCTCCTTGTGTTGGAGTATTACCGCCTGTGACTTCGCGTCTGTATGACACCAAATAAAGCTGATTTTCTCAGTCGTCTGGTTAACGTTGGTCGTGAGTGGTTACCAGTGTACGAGTGTAATTGAAATGATAGGATAATCCCTATGTGGTTCAGTGATTGTGAGACCTTATTATGGTAGACATAAATACATTTTTGTTCTCCCTTGACGCGAAGAACGGAAGTTTTAGCGTTATGATTTAAACCAGTGTCTCTTGGATAAGTAGATTTGATTGCGATACAGAAGGAAATGTGAGATCATCTGATTACAGACGTTTATAACCTTATTATTATAGGTCAAATGTTCTCACAATGATTCGCAACTCTAATCATGTTAATTTCGCTTCACCCCAGGAAACAAAGTATGAGACTTATGAAATGTCTCACGATTATTGATGATGCAATAATACGTTTCATAAGCATTCAGTGAATTCTTAGAAATCTCTACGTGGTTCAAAATATAATTTGTAATTATTCAATGTCTCAATACTGCTCATGGATAGATAAGGAGAGAGATAACTCAAGCGTAATGGGGCACAATATCGTCAGTATTTCTTATTTCTGTACTACATTTAGATAATTTTACACACATTTTTCATCAACTTCAAGATTCAGATTCATTCAGATTCAGATTAATTTTATTGGTCCATTTGGAAATTCAGTTTGTCGGCATTACATAGAGCACATGAACAATATACAATACAAAATATAATACACAAATAGATAATACACAGTAGCAAATTTACAATGGCATAGTCAGATGGAAACACGGATTTATATCGTTTTTACATCGTAGAATAATATAAACAAATAAATGGATTTACAACAACTGAGAATGTACGATTTATTGCGTAGAATTCGGAAATATATTATTATTATTATTTTGTATTATTATTTAATATTATTATTATCATCATCATCATTATTATTATCATTATTATCATTATCATTATTATTATTATCACTATTATTATTATTATTAAATAAAACTTGGAATAACATATGATATCATAGGGTATTAATTTATTTCCTCGTGATACTGGTACATTGCACCGCTATCTACTTCTAAATTGATTTATTCTTTTGGTTTATCTGCATAATCAACACCAAAGGAATAATTATAATGTAAGGTGTAACATTTTAAATTGCGTCACGTGAACAAATTTTCTCCGCTTTTGGTATCAATGGTATTATGCTGAAAGTGCTATCTACCATTTGACGTGATGGTGAAAATGGTTGAACTGTTTATTAATGTAGGATAAAGAGTACTAAACCATCACCGGAAGTTTGAAATAAAATGATAACGCTTAGTGAAAGAAGAATCAGTGTTGATTTGTTTAATGAAAAATGATATATCTACAGCCGTACAGATAACTACAAAAAGAAATCGCCAAAATTGGATGGGAAATTGTTTAAGAATTCCAAATTGTTATCGTTGTCATATGCTTCTATATTGCTGTTCAATATAATTGATCAAAAGTCAAATGAAGTAGTAATATCCGAGACAATGTCATACAGATATATTAGAGTTAGACGATTAGTTTAATATGGCAAAAAGTATCTTTAAAAAATGAATTTTAATCCAACTCCATTGGATAGTGATTTCAATATCCTAAAAATCATATCTTTCACAGCAGTTATCTGATTATCCTTTTGATTGTATATAGGAATTTTAAAGTTTGATAAAGGATTACCATGCCTTCAAGCTTAGCTTATGTGGTAATCTTTCTTCATGATTATTTTAGGATAGTATTACATTGTAAGTATTTTACGTAGATGATGTATTAATTTGTTTATTATGATTATGTTGTAATTGGTTTGTAACTTTGGGAAAAGACCATGAAGAAATCAATCAAAATAAATCAAAATCAATTGATTGGTTTCTCTGATCATTCTGCCTTTAATAAAAGCAAAAAAGAAGAAGTAATTTTGACCCGGAGCTCTCTTTCATCAAGGTGTTCTTTCTTTAAAACACAGATGATCAGTCGTTGGTGAGCATCTGGATTGAGTTTGGTATATCTTTTTGTAAGGCTCATCAAGATAGCTGTTTCTCTGGAACGATGAAACTCAAAATATCAAAATCGGGTTAAATCATTCCCCATACCCTCAATACATTATGCATTAATGTTTAGTTCATATTTCGATAATAATCACGTACCATAAATCATCATATCTGAAAGAAGAAGTAGATACAATTAAATAAAGAAAATCCTAGTTCATGTTTACATTGCGACGTACATTTTGTATGGGTGTCTCTAGTAGATTTTGAATGAAGGCGTCGGACTGGACTTCGACAGTTTCCTCTCAAACTTTCAACAAGCTTATAGACATCTGATTTGCCGATAAAGGTGAAAAACGAGTCACAAATGTTTATATTTGTTGACGGGGGCTCATGTTTTTTCACCCACAACTATCTGTTATATAAAACTTCTCAATTATTGTATGGACTCAATATGGTCCTCAAATTCACTTTTTAACAGAAAGCAAGAACAAGGTTGAAATGCCGAAATGTTTTGTTTATTATGTGTGGGCGCGTTGTGTGAGAGTAAGTGCCTGTGTGTGTGTGTGTGTGTGTCTGTGTGTGTCTCTGTCTGTGTCTGTCTGTGTGTGTGTGGAGGGGATGGGAGAGACTGAAATATATATTTCGAGACGCCTGTAAATATATCAATGTCAAACATATGCAAAATATAGTTATTTAAAGATAGGCTTATTTAAAAAAATTAAAAATTCTTTTGAGTTATAATGGCATCACGTAGATGACGTAACAATAGATTTGTCTTTTCTTTCAGTTAAATGAAAGTCCATTAAATTTTTGAAATCACAAGATGAATATCTTATTTCGAATCATCATGAATTCAATATGAAAAAATACTATTCAAGTTCTTGTCATGTTTGGTAGGCATGTTCCCCTTGGTATATCGGCGTATGTCCTTCATGTCTGGGTTAAGAAAATAATAACATTTGGGTGGGCGGAGACTTATTTAAGTGACGCACTGCAGAAATCAAATTGACTCATTGCTTATACCGCGGAGTGTTTGTATAGCACAGGGTTAGAATCTTCTTACGTACATACATATTGATCATTGCTATTACAGTATTTTCTCCTCTCATTTTTATTTTTTCTGGCCAGGGTTCCCACGTTTTCATTAATAAAAACATAAGGCCCACCTGCACAACAGCCAAGCGAGTCGGTTGCCTGGCACGGGTTCCGGCGGCTGAGAGATGTTGCGAAGATTTTCTAATTCTTCTTTCTTGTGTAAATCTGTGTTCTCTATCCCTGCTCAGTGACCCATCTTCCACGAGTCTACGTCATGCCATATCTTATCTTCACTGTTCTACTGTTTTTACTTTTAAATAATTTTCCTGCTATTGTTGTATTTGGACAAAAGGATATATGTATATATAGCAGTATGATCATGACAAAAGGTAACAGTAGTAGTAATATTTGTTTTGTTCCTACGAATTAAAGATATATCCCTTTTCTGATTTGTCGATGGAAGAATGAATAGATTATTTCATAGATTTCATGATGATCATCATGTTTCAGATGATCCGGGTATAAGGCGAATATCACTTGCTGAATTTCTACGCAGCACCAATAGAGAGTAAAGTTTGCAAACATCATCAAGGAGTAACCAATTTGTGAAGCGACCTGCAACACTCCAAAAATGATTAACTTTTTAATCCTTTTTCTCAAGAGCCCTCAAGAGTCATCTCTCAAGTTTGTCGCCCTCCAGTTTGATAGAATGCTTTCTTTTAAGTTTTAAGAATTCCTATACCTACAGACCCTAAGTCTTTTGAGCGTTGTGTTATATATTTAGCGAAATCCTTAGACTCTCATTCGAGAGATCCTAGGTGCAACGTTGCTCTGTGCTTACATCCTTGGAGGAGGTGACTTCCCCACTTTTGTCCCTACAAAGCCCCACAAGAAAACCCGGGTGTAATAATTGAGTTACTGGTTATGTTGGGAGTAATAACGATTACAGGGCCTTCATAAAGAACACTTATATTGGTGAGGCTACCCTTGATATAGGAGATCATATTACTGTTCATATATAATTTGCTGGAAGCATTAATTATTTGTCTATTAATCATTTCATAGTTGATTGATAAAGAGGTTATAGACCAGATGATTATGATGTCAACATATTTTAATCCCACCTCTTCGGCCACGTAAGGCATGCTCGTGCTCCGGAGTTCATACTCCTTTCGGAGAGCTTCTCAAATTGAAATATTCCTCACAAAATGGACTCGACACCGAAATCGCAATCATCCAATCAAAAAGGAAGGAACGGACCGAGCTCGACCGTTGACAGAATCATCGAAACAAAATTACAAGCAAGTCCTTTCGTTGTTCATGTTTAATTCAAGTCTGTGACGTTCTAGCCCGTTTCCATGCTATATTTGGAAGAAGTCCAATATTCCTCTAGTGTCTCCACCCCTTTCCTGCGAAATCCCTTGGCACGAGGATATTCTGAAGCTTGGAAAACGATGAGGGAGATAGAACATGTTTCATTCTCAAGAATTATTCGACGAAACACCCGGTTAACCTGATACGACAACAGCTCACATAGTTGCTACAATTCTCGGATTGATACAGACCCCTTGACTCCTGATGTGACTGAAAAATCTTTCGGTATAGAAGTGAGAGAAGGAGAAAGAGAAAGAGAGAGAGAGAGCGATAAAGAGAGAGAGACAGAGAGACAGAGAGCGGAAAAAGTGTGGGGGGGGGACTTTATCATCCATGGATGACATTTTATTGTACATGAATTGTTATACTTATCTTGCGTAACTAAACAGGCTAAAGATTAAAAAAATGAAAGGAAACAAAGAGGGATTCCTTCCCCTTTTCTCTCTCTCTCTCTCTAAGACACGGTGCAGCCGTGCCGTTAAAGTAAGACGTTTAAACGATGTTCCACTTATCATGCTCAGATCACTACCTTGTGATAACCACCCTCAAAGGAATATTAGGGACTTTTAGATTTACACGACGAGAACGTGGACTAAAGCACTGGCCCGTGCCCGGCAGTAGGGACTTTTAGATTTTACACGACGAGAACGTGGACTGCCACGGTGACATCCTTTTAAGGTAATGTGACGTCCTTTTAAGGCACTGCCGGGCACGGGCCAGTGCCTTGAAAGAATGGCACACGTTGCAGTCCACTATGTTGACGTGCAAATCTAAAAGTCCCTAGTGCCTTAAAAGGACGTCACATTACCTTAAAAGGATGTCACCGTGGCAGTCCACGTTCTCGTCGTGTAAAATCTAAAAGTCCCTATTAACTACATATACAGGTACCGCAATCGAAATCCTGAAAATATCATATTGGTTGAAAAGTTACGGTCTAATGGAAATGTAAGATTAATAATTCCACTCACTCTGATAAATGTTGGTAGCTGTAGGTGTTTTGCCATTAGCGACTTTTAGATTTGCACGTCGACATAGTGGACTGCAACGTGTGACGTCCTTATAAGGCACTGTGATGTCCTTTTAAGGCACTGCCGGGCACGGCAAAGTGCCTTAACTCAATAGCGAGCTTTCGATTTAGGCACCCGACGTGGGCTACGACGCGTGACGTCATATTTATCAACTGCGCATGTGCGAGCTTCTGGGCCCACGTTCCCTTCCAAATCACACGACGGGAGTCGGGGGCAATTTCCGTGAATCCCGTCGTCGTGAAAACGGCAACGTGGGTGCAGTTTCCTCGGTATCCCTGTTGTTATCATTCTATCATTTTTTCTTTCTGTCTTAATTTCCTTATGTTTTTCTTTGTTTCTTCCTTCTATCACTTTCTCTTATGTTAGTCTTTGTTTTTATCATTCTATCACATTCTCTTTCCTTATGTTATTCTTTGTTTCTTCCTTCTATCACCTTCTCTTATGTTATTCTATGTTTTTAACATTCTATCACTTTCTCTTTCTGTCTTTCCTTATGTTTTTCTTTGTTTCTTCCTTCTATCACTTTCTCTTATGTTATTCTTTATTTTTATCATTCTATCACTTTCTCTTTCTGTCTTTCCTTATGTTATTCTTTGTTTCTTCCTTCTATCACCTTCTCTTATGTTATTCTTCATTTTTATTATTCTATCACTTTCTCTTTCTGTCTTTCCTTATGTTATTCTTTGTTTCTTCCTTCTATCACCTTCTCTTATGTTATTCTTTATTTTTATCATTCTATCACTTTCTCTTTCTGTCTTTCCTTATGTTTTTCTTTGTTTCTTCCTTCTATCACTTTCTCTTATGTTATTCTTTATTTTTATCATTCTATCACTTTCTCTTTCTGTCTTTCCTTATGTTATTCTTTGTTTCTTCCTTCTATCACCTTCTCTTATGTTAGTCTTTTTTAAATCATTCTATCACATTCTCTTTCCTTATGTTTTTCTTTGTTTCTTCCTTCTATCACCTTCTCTTATGTTATTCTTTATTTTTATCATTCTATCACTTTCTCTTTCTGTCTTTCCTTATGTTATTCTTTGTTTCTTCCTTCTATCACCTTCTCTTATGTTATTCTTTATTTTTATCATTCTATCACTTTCTCTTTTGTCTTTCCTTATGTTATTCTTTGTTTCTTCCTTCTATTACCTTCTCTTATGTTATTCTTTATTTTTAATCATTCTATCACATTCTCTTTTTTTATGTTTTTCTTTGCTTCTTCCTTCTATCACCTTCTCTTAAGTTATTCTTTATTTTATATCATTCTATCACTTTCTCTTTCTGTCTTTCCTTATGTTATTCTTTGTTTCTTCCTTCTATCAACTTCTCTTATGTTATTCTTTATTTTTATCATTCTATCTCTTTCTCTCATCCTTATGTTATTCTTCGTATCAGATTTTCGCGCACTGTGAATTTAGTACCTGACTTAGTCACCTGATCTCAAAAATTGGTCACGTGACCGACGAAAGCCCCGTCGTGAAAATCGAAAGCACTTCCGCGAAGGGAACGGACGTGAGCTGCGCAACGTCTCCACGCTCCAGTAACTCGTAGTAGCCCACGTCGGGTGCCTAAATCGAAAGCTCGCTATTGTCACACGCGGCAGTCCACGCTCTCGTCGTGTAAATCTAAAAGTCCCTATTACCCCCATTAGAACGTCACAGAGTTCCATTTCATGCTGAATATATTTGCTCTCCAATCTATAACTTAAAGCCCAAGTCCACTCCGATTTTCAAAAATTATAACATGTTGTAAATAAATCAAAGGTTAAAACTGCCAAATAGCATGGGCGTACTTCAATCAGGTGATTTTTAAGAGCGATTTTTGTTTCGGGTATTTCGAGCAAAACATTTATATTGCTGTACGGATGTGACGTATGCTCCTCACAACGAAAGTGTCTAATGCTCAAGAAAGTATATGAATGCAGTAGCGTTCTAAAAGTAAACCTCCAACAAAGTTCGCTTGCTACACTCGCTCGTTTGTTGGTGGCCTTTAGAGAAAGTTAGAGAACGTTACGACGACCGATTAAAACGAGTGCATTTAAGATGTGTGTGTCATTTAGTGTTAAATGTAGTCTTATCCTCCGACTTAGTAGTCAAGGCTAGTTTTCCATTACTTTTTTGAGACACACTGTTGACGGAACTGATATTAATGAGTCCTGATTTTGCTAGCAGTCTCTTCTCAGGTCGTTCTCTGATCTAGACAAATCTATTATAAATTATAAAAAAAAAACACATTTCCTCCGATTTTCATTTCCGAAATTTCAAAAGGAAAGCACATAATGATTCAGTAGTGTAGATTTCGTTTCCATGGTGATCTTTGACTAACCAATGAACCACATTTTCACCCTTCTTTCATCTACTTTCCGGTAGATGCAAAACGACTGCATACTTGCATGAAATGCAGTTTATCGATTAAATTTATAGAATGGCCTTCCTCCGTGTCATTCAAAATTAAAATTTGATTTGATGCAAACTCATCAACGTGTAATGTATTCAAATTAGAACAACAATTGTCAATATTCAGAGATTTTTACAATCACATACACGCCCCATGAATTATCATGCCAAAAATGCACATGTGTGAGTGCGTTAAAGAGAGTGCAGTGCACAAGGTTAAACTCGCAACAAAGAACTCAAAGAAGCCTTGCTGAGTTACATCAGTTCTGAATAATTGACCATGTTTGCTTTTCCACTGATTTATTTTTCACGGTCACTTGATTTAATTTTGCTGACGTAAGTTAACATTTTCGCTTCTCAGCTCGCTCGATTTCTTTGCCGTGAAAAACGTCAGTCATGTTTAGCGAGGAATCACTCGTATTTATCGAGTAGACCTAATATAAAATCAATATTTTGCATCATACCAAAGAGACATATCTCTTTCATCATACCATAATTTCGTCAATTATTACAAAATAAAACGTTTTCTTAATACTTAGTTGTCTTTCAGTACATTAACAAAATATTGGGAAAGTCCGAATTATGTGTTTTGTTGGAGATAAATTCATACGATATTTATTGACTAGACATAGTTACATGAATAAGTGCCGCTGCACATTTACGAAGAACAAAATCTCTACAAATGATTACATCACATATCAAAATATTTGGGTCACTGGACAGTGCTTGTTTTATTAGCAAAAAATGTTCTATGGACAATGACGTGAAAAACACGTCTGTTTTACATCCATCTCCATTCTGCTAAAAGTACCACATATTTTGCCTAGATTAACTAGTATAATACGACAAATGTTCGTTCTAGTAAAGCAAACAAATTACAATTTCATTATGATTTACTTTTTTTATATTTTTTTTAAGTAGTCAATTTACTGTTATTTTCAGCTCGTTTTCTGTGTAAAATCAACAGGTCGGGCGACAGAGCTTTATTACCATGTCACAATTTGGCATACCGCCCTCTTCTAATTTCTAGTTTGAGAAAGTTTTTTTCTATGTAATTTTATCTTTTCAACCATATAAGACTCGTTTTGGTTGGTCAATAGTTATCCCCCGCGTCTCCAAAATGTAAGACCATCACATCTTAGCCGAGCGAAAGTTTTTGGTGAGATTATTCAGTTTGAGAAATGTGTCGCCTATAGTCTCTGTCACGGTCCACGCACTTAAAGGTTGACTAAATTACAAATTCATGTTGACTTTTGTTGATTTGTGATAATGTATACATCACATATCTTTTGACTTTTTGATGTACATTTATGTCATATATTTAATATCATTTTTTCTATTACTTTTGTTCTACCTGATGACAGTCATTCTTCAGTCAGCTAGAGGGACAGTACACATTGGTATGTCCCTTCCCATCAACTGACCACCTGTTCACAATAGCATTGAATGTTTTTATACAATGCCCACTCACAAAATTCAATTACATTTTAAGCAGTTGTTATGTCAGAAATCCCCAAGCAACACCATGAAAAGCAGGGTTTCAATGGGATATTATATGAAAACATGCAATGTTAATGCAATAAGGTACTCAGTGGGTGAGGATCGACATACCGCTGTCTTTTGTTCACGTTTATCTAGCTGACTGATGGTGGAACGATACCGGCTTCACAGAGATACGGGATATGTATAATCTCTTGTGTGCGCAGAGCATGGCTGATGCATTTTCTTCAATTCCAATAGGGTCCATTTAGCTCCAAACGTTTTGATACGTTAAGAAATTTTTGCCTGAAAAAAAGAAGATTCCGATGGTGTCCCTTTGGTGATTAATTGAACAATAAATTATCATCTATTATTATTAGCATGTTTACTCCTTTCAGATTCTCACTGTTTTAATACACAAATAAGGCTAAGAAAGTGAGACTTTTTTTTCTTTGTTAACTTTACGAAACATGTCTATGCCTTTTACTAGCCAGACAATAAGATTGGTTCACTGTTTATCATTAACCGTGCTAGAAAATCCGATATGAGGCAATAGCTTATTACCAGTTTACTTTTCTCTTGACTAAAATGGAGAACGCGTGAACAGGTGTATCAAACTAATTACCCAATTTAGGAATGAAAAATCACAACTTGTAGTAGATCCTCGACAGTAATCTGTCTTGGTAATTGGATAAGTGGAGTGGGTTGTAAGCGATTATGAGTTATTCTTTAACCAGGATGTAATTAGGAATGGATTAGTGAATGAGCCGACGAGGACTTAAAGAAAAAGAAGGATATAAGTATATAGAAGACGGGAAGGGGATGTACAGGAACCGGTATTATGATAGAAGAGAAGAAGTTGAGGATTGAAAAGAAGACTAGGAGAAGAAGCAGGTCACCGAAGGAAAGAATTAATAAGCGATGGTACATTGACGGGAGCACACGGCGGACGAAATGGAAAATGTGAAATGAAGACAAAAACATTATATTCTATTCTTGTATGGTTCAAACCACATCATGATAAAACGTCTCAATGCGCTTTAAAAGGACTTTTGGATATTCTTACAAATGCTTTAGCGCTCGATGCGTTCAAGGAATAAATCCTACTAGGTACCCACTCACTAAACCTGGGTCGAGTTTGGCCAATGTAGATTAATGTCTTGCCAAAAGATACTACAGCTGCGACAAGGATTCGAACCCCGTACATTGTGGTTCACAGTCCGGAGATTTACCCACTGGACTATACAATACATTTTGTGCTAATATTTTATCATGAACAATTTGCTCCCCTTTCAGCACATATACAGGGTTTGTAAATAAAAATCAACGGCCTGCTGATTGGTCGAGCACCGTGTGCGTCGGCCAATAGGCCTTGTGCGTTATTGTTCCAATTATCGATCGAATTTTTGACCGCCGCGCCGGTCCTCCCGTAGAGTATAAAACACGCTTGCTTACATTAGTTTTCATCACCTGACACCTGTTGCAGCGGCGCATGAAACGTCGTGATCTTTTAGATCCCTTATTGACCACATTGCGAGACAAACGAATATCACTAGCGATATTATTTTCGATACTACATCCACAATGAGTAATATATTTAGCAAAAATCAACATCTTGAAAAAAAATCTAGGTACCAAAATAAAATAAAAAATGTAGCACATTACCAGAGCTCAACTTTTGTGCAATAGGTATTGTAGTGGAACCTGTTGACAAGTTTTCATGTTTGAGAGTGAGGCGAAAAAGAAGAGATATAAAATGTGGGGGTGGATAAATCATTGAGAGGTGTTTCAAGTGAAATGTAAATGATTTTCGTACGTGTGCGATGATCACGGATAAACAATTACGTAACAATATACAACATCGCATATTTCTGTTCACTTCAGATCTTAGAACAATGACGTATGTACGTCTCATTCCTTTATCCTTTCATGTTTGTTCATTATGAAGTGGTTTGTCCAGCACGTCAATTGCCATTTACCAAAGGGGTTACAATTCTCTTAGTGTCATAATCCTCTTAAAAACTAGAAAAATAGAAAGCTTAAGTAGCAAAGTGTAGCACACTTCCAGCCATATTTAATCATCTTTTTAATCTGAATTGTCCATTTCATCAGTATAATACTAGAACACAGGGGAATATACGCTTGCCACTTTTTAAATATAATTTGTCAAGAAGCACTATAACATTTATTGGAACGAAATGCTGGGACACTATCCCAAATGATTTGAAGTTATGTCCAACATTGTTAAATTTCAAAAAGAAATATAAAGCTGCTGTGCAATAGCACTTAAAAACCTAGGTCATGCATGTAAACTTTTTGTCTATTGTTATGTATCTTTCTCACTCTCTCCCCCATGATTTTCCTAATATTACTTTACACGGTGATTGCCCCAGATAAGCCTTTATTGGCTGTAGGTGATCCCCCACATTCAAATATCCAAGTGTACAGGTAGTTCTTACCTTCTCCTTTTCGTATGTTCTTTTATTGTTTAATTGCTGAATGTTCTTGATATATATTGTTTGTTTCTCAACATGTATTTTTATATATTATATTGAATTTTATTGTTTTTATCTTTGAATGTGGAAATTAAATGAAAAAAATAGATAAATGAGATACGATGTGTAAAACGAGTAGAGCAATTTTTAGTAATGTAAATGTTGAAAATATACTTTTTTTGTCAATTCACTATAATATATTCAGTAAGAATAGTAGCTCGTGATATATATCCACCTTGAGCAACATTATGATCTTTGTGTAATAAAACAAAGTAATGTTTCAGGAGGGAGTTTAAGAACACTTCCTAAATAAGTTATATGAAATCAAGTGCGTAAAATAATTTACGTTTGAACCCTAATGTCAGTGATTCTGAGTGTATTAATAGAAGGCTTAAGTGTTTAATACACCAACTGTATCTCCATCTCACGATTGTGATGTAGGGATTTATAAAGGCAACAACCAAACCTGCCACGGGCATGGATTGAAAAAGAAATAGAGATAATCCATATATATATATATATATATATATATAGTCGACGCAACGGGCATTAGAGAAGTTGAGTAGACCATGTAAATCCCGAATTATCTTGTCAAACCAAAAATAGTGGACTAAAAATAGTAACATGAATGATACATGTTTTTACGTTTTCAGAACATCTTTGTTCATTTTGTTTCAGTCTGATTCCACACAAAACTATTAAGTCATTGCAATTACAAATTCGTAGTCTTCCTTTAGTTTTTCTTTGAAATACTTGTGCTCAAACATGAGTTCATTGTGGAATCCATGAAAATAAGGTTATGTTCCCCAATATGGCGTTGCCGTCTCTAGATGGCTTGGATCAGTCGGTTGCGTAGCTACAAGAGGCATAGGTAGAACATGTTGCCCTCCCCATCGAATTGTAAAATGGGGAGTAAAGATTAATAAAGATAAATACACACACACACAACCACACACACCCACACACCCGCACACACACATATATATATATATATATATATATATATATGTATATTTATATATATACAAACACACATACATATCTACATACATATATATAAATCGAAAGGAAACGAGGGAATAATGGTTGCGTAGCTTAAATCAAAGTTCCCCATTGCTGACCTATCTATTTGAAAACATTTCTCTGCCGGGAATCTAACCGGGACACTGGCTTAGATCACAGAGACGGGTCAGTGGCTTGCATTTATTTTCAATTAGTCTAACTTAATAAATCTGGTGTCGCTGAAGCCACAGGCCCGTCTCGGTGGTCTAGTGATTAAGGCATTAGGGACTTTTCGATTTGCACGTTCATAAGCGAACTGCGACGTATGCGGTAATTTTTAAGCAGGGTTGACGAGGCACGCTGACTGTTGTTCGTTACCTTTTCGATTTTACACAACTACGACGCTCGCTTAGTGAGCGCGAAATTCGATCGAATAGTGAAAGATCCAACACCAAATTCGGTGCATGGACTGTTCTCAAAAATTATGCTGCAACAGATTAGCGATGCATAAATAAAATGTGTTCATTTTATGAATTATTCTGCTTAGTGAGCGCGAAATTCGATCGAAAAGCTAAAGAACCAACACACCAAATTCGGTGCATGGGACTAATCTCAAAAATTATGCTGCAACAGATTGGCGATGCATAAATCAAATGTGTTCATTCTATGAATTATTCTGCAACAATTTTGATTTAAGGAAAATTACAGACACGAAAATGTGTTAATTTAAGAGAATTCACGCTTCCACCACTCTCGGGTTCTAGAATTAGGTCAATTGGGTCCATTTTGTGACTTCAATGTGATGTTTCGTGCCTACAAAAGATTGCTTACGAACATGTACCGTCACAGTTTGCGAACGACGGCAAAACAAGGGCGAACGCGTTCGAGAATTCTGCTACGAACGATGAGCTCGTCGATGCGCATGCGCACTGCTTCAATAGTTACCGCATACGTCGCAGTCCACTAGTGAACGTGCAAATCGAAAAGTCCCTATTGGCGTTCTTTGCCAGTAACCCGGGTTAGATTATCGACGGAGACATTTGTACTACCTTTGCAAAATTTCCAAAAGGGAGGACAGCAACGGGGAACTCCAATTAAAGCTACTCAACCAGTATTCTATCATGTCCTTTTGCATTGCATTAATTTCCATGAGACTTGTCAAAGCTGTTGTTATAAGTTTATTTCCTTACATTTATATAAATGGAAGAGGGTCGAAAACATTTCTTCTATGTCCCCCTCTATCTTTCTAGCTTTATATAGCCCAATAGAGAGCGAGAGAGAGAGAGAGAGAGAGAGAGAGAGAGAGAGAGGCATAAAAAGACGTCTTTGACCCCCTCCCATTCCCTACACCCCTAATCACTGGCTGTGCTAATTCATATTTCCTCCAGCCCCCCACTCGATGCTTGTGCTCCCTCAGTGACTGGACTGGATCGCAGCTCGAGTGCAACTCATCTGCTCATGACTTCGTAATACCAGCTGTTAAGAATGAAAACATTTTGAATGGTCCACTTAGACGAACGCGATGAGGCAAATCCCTCCGTTGATGATTTCTTTATGACATCCAGAATCAATTAATATATAATCATTTCCCTTGTGGAGAGGCTATTCCTGCTCTCATTATTTTAGCGTTAATATTCAATATTGATTTAAAACAAAATAATGGAGAACAAAAGAATCATTTACCCATAGTGGATAGAGCATTAAAATAAAACTTGTTTACGTGAAAGGCACTTGAAATATATGGTAAACAAAAATATACAAGAACAAATGTGTTTTTACCATTTCCCTCGTTCTTTTAATCTTTACGAAAATTCACCAACATTAAGGCGAAAACAAGGAAAAAACATTTCAAGGGGCTCACTATCAAAAACCCTAAATTTGCGTTTTAGGGAGGGGAGGGGGGCCGTCACAGAGTTGTCACAAATCTGCTTGCGCTCAACACCCCTACAAACTTAGATATCGCAGTTATTCGTATTCAAAAACATTTTTAATTTCGGGAGATCCCGGATCTTGTCTCAAAAATTCCCCTGAATCTAAATGATTTTGATCCGCGAAATAAACGCGGTTGGCCTGAAAAAGTACCATATTTTATGGATTTTAGAGCAGCCATGCGCACTCATTTTATGTTAAGTGAACACCCCGTTATCACGATTTTACACGTACAAGGAGTGTCGATTACATGTCGTTTTTACGAACGTTTGTTAATTGGAAGGTTTATTAATCCACAACGTTCACAATTCCGAAAATGAGCTAGGGTTCATTGTTCTTAAATTGAAAATAGGCTCCGTAATTCTGAAGATAAATAGGGTACGTAATTCTGAAGTTAAATAGGGGTCGTAATTCTGAAGATAAATAGGGGTCGTAATTCCAGTGGTTCTAAGTTCCGAAAATAAAAGGAACCCTTATTTTCGAAATTACGAACCTTCTAACAAATGAACCTTTTACGAAATACAAACCACCATTGGAAATACGAGAGCAAATACCCCGTGAGAACATCCCGGGTAAAATGCTTGCTTATGCACGTACAATGATTGTTTCAGGCGAGGGTGTCAAAGCATGATAATTATTATTATTATTATTGGGGGCTTGAGGTTCTTACATTTATTTTTCACCTATGCCTCGCTTAAATTAATTTATAACCCAAAACAAATGATTTGCGGAGTTGGGGGCTTGCAGATAATCTTTTTTTTCGGGGTGGTTTGAGCCTCCCTCTAGAACCCCTAATTGAATTGTTCGTTCAAGTCGTTTTCTTCATTGGTCTGTACTGTAGTCACTCCAATGAGACCAACTTCAGACCGACTCTACAAATTACATTCCCCCTTTCTTTCTCTCTCTCTCTCTCTCTCTCTCAATCTTTCTATCCCTTAACTAAGAAATGACTGATTGAATTGTACAATATCCCTCGTTATGTAAATGGTATATGCATTGTAATGTCACGTGATTCATGTTCTATGCGAAGGAACTAAATACCTGAGGGCAATAGTGATTAGATTCACTTCTTTCAGTTCCTTTCAGTTCCTGTCAATTTCTGTGCATGTTACATGATGTTATATTTTGTTGATTTGACCTTTAGATGAATAATACCCTGAATGGCCAAAATAGGTAATTTTGAAGTCGGTTTTAATTCGATTTAGGATGTGACCGAGGTGTAACTTTATGGAGACCCTATAGACAATGCCTCCTGGGTTCAGAGAAGCCTAATAGAAGTCTAATTGATTAATACCACGGGACGTCATATTGTACAGTGTGTGTGTTTAAATCATCGTGGTCATTATTTACGAAGTGGTGATCACTTTTAAGTAGTGGTTATTATTTTACGAGTAGCCCATATGGGAAAGACCTCGTTACGAAGAGCAAGATTTCTAGAAGAGAGTGGAGTTAACAATGGATACTTTAATTCTTTCTAGGGGTTTTTCCGGCCCATTTAAATGGAGGGAGGGGGGGGGGACCAAATAGGCAGGTCTATCGATATTTTCTACAAAAAAAATAATCAGGATTTATAAATTTGCTCACAAACATTTGTTGTTGTTGAAAAAAGCAAAACAAGGCAAAGCAAAAAGAAGTTTAAATGGGTTGTCATTATTAAAATACAATCTTACCGTTACTTAACAAGACAAACATATCGCATTCAATTGTCATTTTAAAAATATTTATAATGTGTTTTATTTTCTCAATACCAGAGGCAGTACATAAGAATCGAAATCATGCAAGAGTTGATCGAAATGCTACCGAAGTAAGCGCTATAAAATATCCGTAGGTGGCGCTGTTTCAAGAAACAAAGAGATCCTATATTAGAAAAATATAGGGCCTCTATGCCAGGGAAATAACAGTTTTCGCAAAAATCATGAAAAGTTGTTTTTAGTCTCAGTATTCTTGACCCGTGTTTGGAAGTCGTTTCCATGGTGATAAGAACAGTGGCGTTGAATCTGATTATAACTATTACACCTACTTTCTGAAAGTACATAGTGGAAACCCACTCTTTTATGAGTCACATTAGGGATCACTTTATTTTGGAATGGGAATCCACGCTCTATAATTATATATATTGGAATCCGCTATCCAAATAGCAAATGAAATCACGTACTTTGAGTGAATTCTACTACATTTTGTAGAGAATTCAATTACAAAATAAAGTGATCCTTTACAAGACTCCCAAAGGAGTTTTCAATCTTTGTTCAGGGTTGTCTGGGCTTTCTCTTTATATACAATCAAACCTGCTTTAGTAACCACCTGTCTACAAAGACCGCCTGTCTACAGAGACCACATTTTTTGTTTCCCTTGAAAATGGTTTCGCATTGAAACATGTACTAAAGGAACCTATACACAAAGGCCACCTGCCTATAAAGACCAGTTTTCTTGTCTCCCTCGGGTGGTCTTTATAGACAGGTTTCACTGCATATATCGTTCTATGTTTTATTATATCTTGTTCATGTTTTTGTTTTCCATATTCATATAACTAAATGTTTAAACATCCTCTCCTCTTGCATTCTAGCACTTTCTACTTCATTACATAAGGGGACTATCTTGAGAAAACCGCTTTGATCTTTGATGATTCCCTTGATTCCATGTAGAATTATATGCATCAACTTTGTGTTTATGTTTATCACATTGTAAAGGATTGACTTATAGTAAGTGTATATGCTTTTATTGGAATTGAATAAATTGAACTTGAACTTGAATTTTGAAAATAATATTGATATTATTTTGATCCCCAGTGTAACCATTATTGTCAATCGCGACTGTGTGTTCCCCACAGAAAGCGCCAGCTTGTGACGCTTATCTGATACATGAGATATTCAAGTTCGATGGTTCCATCTTTGTAGGACTACAGGCACACCGCCTGACCGACCCTAAACCGACGATAAACTAACAAAATCTGGAAAGGGAGTGGGAGGGGATTTGTATCTTCTTTTTCATATTGATTTGATTTTATGTTTATTTATTCCATATACATCAACATGTTTACATTTACAATCTCATAACTTCAGATGTATGATAATGACATGGTATATACAGAAAAGGGGTCGTCTTAAGCATAAGCTTTAAGTGACGTCCTTTCGAGAATTAAAATAAGAATGCATAAAATATGAAGCGATGCATACAAATTAGGTTAGGAAGGAAGAAAGATAGAAAGAGAGCATGCGAAGAGAATTGATAGAGAGGAGCAGGGAGCGAGGGAAACTTAAATTCATGAAAGTATCGGG
This sequence comes from Mesocentrotus franciscanus, assembly GCA_037976565.1. NCBI lineage: Eukaryota > Metazoa > Echinodermata > Echinoidea > Camarodonta > Strongylocentrotidae > Mesocentrotus > Mesocentrotus franciscanus. The sequence continues at coordinate 36,570,650 of CP137668.1, read as the reverse complement.
AGGAGTACATATATATCTAGTCAAGTTGTGCATGTATTTATAATCACTTGTTGACGCCTATTATACTATTTATAACAATAGGGACATTTTTGTTGCCGTCTCCCCTCTCATTTCGTCTTTCTCTCATTTTACAAGTCACTCGAGGACTCAAGTTTATGTTCTATAAGAGAAGATGTCGCATTTGCAAAATACTACATTCTTTCAGTCACAGGGTTAATCCATGGAATGACCTTTCTGCTTACATTGTTGAGGCATCGTCAGTCAATGTTTTGTTTAAGTCCAAGCTCAATGACCACTGGAAGCAGAAGTGTAACAAGTTTGAACCTAATTGTTTGAACTAAATGTTGACCCTGTATGAGGATTGATTTGATGGGCTTTTATATGATTAGGGAACATGCCTGTTAAATGGCCATTTGCATGTCTTTAGACATACTGAGTGCCATCAAAGCATCGTTGTTTTATTTCGCAATTCGGTTGAAGGCACATGTACCCCTGCACCCCATCCCCTACGCCACTTCAGGATAATTATGATTGATACAATAACCGTGTTATTTTCACACCCAAAATTGCACTTCATAGAGCACTTGCCGGCTGAAAACCTATGGACGCCATCAATATTGATAAATGTCACACCAAGGCCATAGCTTCCACTATTGCTCCCCCACTGTTTTATGACTGTCATTATGATTTATGATCGTAATTATCACCATCGTAACCCGTTCCTGTATATTACTCATCTGTATCAGAACTGCTGTCTGCAATGGTCATATATTTTCTAGAAATCTATCAAACCGGTATTAGAAACTGCAAATTAATACCCCAGTCTATAAAGGCAAATTTCCTTCTTGTATAACATCTTTTCTACTAATAAAAATATTAAAATCTAAAAGTTGCATAAATGTGTTATTCCAAAGAGGCTATCTGAATTAAATAAGTTCTTTTGCAGACATTTTGGTATTTGACACACTGCGACAAATATGTTGTCATAATGATAATGCAGAAATATTTTATGTTATAGTTCTACAATCCCAGAATGTATAGTTATAGGTCACCTAGCTACATAGGGAAGGATATTGTAATGTGTAAAAGCATTTTCTACCCATGATTAAAATTGTGTCTTTCGGAAGTACGTGTATGTATTTTGGATAATTATTCATCCTTCTTGTAAAGGAAGTTCAGTCTCAGTTGTTATCTTACTTGCAGAACAATCATCTTATTAGTGCTGACCAATATGCTTTCTTGCCAAATCATTCAACTAATACATGTTTACGTAGAGTCATTGATGATTGGTATGAATCTTTTAATGAAAAGGAAAAAGTTGGTGCATGTTTTCTTGATATTTCAAAATGTTTTGATTGTATTGACCATGTTGAATAAGTATGGTTTAAATACTGAACTTAAATTATCTGAAACAAAGGACATTACTATAGGAATTCCTCAGGGGAGTATTTTAGGCCCCTCCCTCTTTCTTTTTTTTAAATAAATGATATAACGGATTGTTTACGGTTAAGTAAATGTAATATATACGCTGATGATGTTGTCATATATGTTTCTGATATGGATATTAATATCATTACATCTAAGCTCCAAGCAAATTTATATGCTATAAATGAATGGTATTGTAAACATAGATGTATGTACAAGGACAATTAAAAAAAAACCTGTGTGATATAATGCCTATTCATGTAACTGCTCTTGACATGGCTTATTTCTCTCTCTCCCTCTCTCCCTCTCTTTCTTTCTTTCTCTCTTTCCTTCTCTACTTTCTACCAATGTCCTTATATCATTTCTCCTCTTCTTATATTTATGGTGATATTTTAATGCCTTTTAAGTGATTTGATGTTTTTCCGCTGTTAATTTGAATTATCACATTGTCGTGTTTTTTGTGTTGCTTTTTACTACTTCTAATGCATATTATTCTTATATATTAGGTTTATACTGTTTTTACCTTTGCTTGTGAGCTTTGGTGATTTTCATTATTTATATTTCCGTGTATAACATTTTTATTCTGTTCAGGACCAAGATGTAAAACAGATTTTGTATCTACAATGTATATCTGATTCTTGTTATTCTGATTAAATATGTTTCAATAAAAATCGAGTCTTTATAGCAAAAATACGTTTAAAGTTTCTCCTGCACTTGCTTGGTAAGAACACTTCTACTGGATAGACTAAAAACAACTATCAATTAAATTTATTTCGTCAAGACAATTTTAGAGGGGCGGTTTGGGGGAGGGACCAAATATGTCATGCCTTGAGTTTACACAAGAAAAAAATAAAATGTCAAATGTGTGTGTGTGTGCTCCTCTTGCAAAACGTTTGGACTCAAAACACACTTATTATTTTCAGAACCTTTTAAATATTTTCGTTGATTTATTGCATTTGGGGTGCGGTGGGGGCTTGTAAGAGATTTTTTGAATTTTTGTATCCCCTCTCCTGCCAGACAATCCTGGATCCGCAAATAAATGAATTAACTCTAGGTTTCAAATAGTTATTGTTGAGCGAACACTGCTTGATACATTCACAGTATCAATTATCTTTTATTTAACTATCTTTTCAATTTAATTATCTTTTTAATTAAATTGTCATTTAAAAGAAGGTTATCAATATTCTACTTTACTATGTAAAGCGCATAGGGACTTAATGAGTACAATGCGCTATATAATAATCTACCTAATATTATTATTATTAAATAATACAACAAATTATTATCATCATAACCTTTCATCGGGTCACGATGCTGCATATAATATTCATGTCTCTCCCTGGGGAGGTATTACCCATCATAATCACCTAATCTAATCTGTTGTTAAAGTATGTGTTATAGGGCACGAAAAGTTGGCATTGAAAGGCGTTGCTCATAGTCAACGAACCGATGAATTAGCGACCTTCTTTTATGGGTGGAGGGGCGGGGATGGGATGGGGGGGGGTGAAGTATCCCTTTTTCACCTTATTCGACCAATATCTTTAGCCTAGTTTTATTGGAAACCACACGATTCTTTCCTTTCTAGGGTGAAGAATCGTCTGGAATTTTTCTGTCATTTGCCATCTCGTCATCTATGTAAATAGTGATGTTACATAAGTGATGTTTCATTATTCATGTATATTACACCCCCTTTTACACCTTCCCGTACCCTCCACCTATGCTACCCCAGTCACACCGACAAGACCGACACCAGATCGACTACAGACCGAACGAATTCATTCATTCTTAATTTGAGTTGTGTATATTGTGTACTTTATAAGTTATATTGTAATTTGAAATAAATTGTATTTTTAACATGTATTGAATCATTTTGAATGAATACAATAAAGAATATTAAAAAAAAAAAAAAAAGAACGAACGATTGCATTACACCCAATAGCAAGGTTGGTTTGTAGTCAGTTTGGGATAGGTTTCAGCGATGTGGCCGAGGTAGAAATGATAAATGAGTCGAACGATTAACTGAATGAGTTTCTGCATGGTTTGACAAAGCTAATTAATTTTCTTTCTTGTGCACAATGGGCAATTGATCCTATGGCTGATACGAATAATTCAACCGGGACCTAATACCATTTCGTGTGATCACTCGATAAATTATTTCGGCGACATTCGTCAAATGGTTAAACTATATTTGGATGTGACGGTTTACACCATTTCTAAACACAAACCTACTTCCTCTTCATTTAATACCTTCATATTGTGTCTCCCATTTATGCATAAAAATTAAAAGAAAAAATAAACATATTATGTTCTCTCTTTTCAAGCATTTATACAAAAATCGATGTTAAACTTTTTCTTTGAAAAATACTAAATACAGCGAAAAGAAAAAATGAAGGAGTTTATTTACTATCTTCTGTCTTCGCTCCAGACATCTCGAGGCATTAGACAGCAAGAACTGTGTGAAAACTCACTTGGATTGAGAAAGTCCACAGGAGTGGAATTAAATGTTAAGGTTGTTAGAAGCCTAAAGTACATATTAGGAGTTTATTTAGTTTCTCAACTGCGAGTTAAAATCTATAAACATTTGTTGCTTGGCAATACTAAATTGGTTGGAACAGCATTGTATAGCTTTATTAATATAAATTTTCTTCTGCAGAAGAATGGATCAGAATTATGATCCCACGAAGTGACGTAACTACTTAAGGAAAGCTTATACACTTGCCAAATTGTTTTATAAACTTTTTCGGATATACTTTATTAATTTTTTTCTCAGATAGAAGGCTCAGAACTTGAAAGAGTGGGGGTGATGAAACTACTCATAGAATTTGAAAAACTTGTTATTATAATAGCCTAAAATTGTTCTCACTTTATACGATTTTATCTAATGAATTAAGCAGTTGAGAAATTATGTTTTGCTCTTTCAACGATTTGTTTTCTTCCTTTTTTCAGTCAAGCTTGATTTCAAGGCAAAATTCTTCTCTTCATAGCCAGGTGGGCTTTAAATCTGTGTTAAAGTGTATGTTATAACGCCCTTCTGGATCCAACTAGACGAAACAACGTGCTATATATGTGTGGAAACGCTCTTCCCTTCTCGAACATTTGACAAGTATTTCTCGATTAGCTCGTTTAATTTATTTGCTATAGTTACGCGTATCCGTGTAAGTTTAAGTAACTATAAATTTGGAAAAGAAGGTGAAGTTCAAAAAACTCTTTCAATTTCAAAAATATCTTTAAAAACAAAAAGTCAGCTTTAGCAGCCCCACTTTATCCTCACCCCAAAGTTTAATGACCATCCACAACTACACCTTCAATGTTAATCCCCTCGCAGAATATTTAGGAGGACAACAATCCAAGATCCAAGATTCTAATCCTATATAGTTTTTATGGTTTCTATACCGCACAAAATTTGAAATCACACTTAACACATGAACAATTGAAAGTTTGCTTTTAACTTACAATCCCTTTTTAATTACTGCTCTTTAATATGGCAACATTTGATTTGAAAATGTTGGAATTGTTTTACAAACATATTTTCACGGGTCTAAAGAGCGGGGGAGTTCAATATCTCAATGATCTATTTAGTTCTCCCACAGGCCCAGCGATAAAAAGCAGGCGTCATTTACGCATTAATTTTATGCTCTATAGGCCGTGTTCTTGGCGCCAAATCTATTACGAGTGCATTGACTGTGTACGTAATACCCCCTTCACATACACGGATTTTCTTACGAGTCCTTACGGATCGCACATATTCACGGATCTTTCACGGATCCTTACGATTTTGCCACTTTTACGACCGATTTAAGAGTTGTTACGAGCTATTTACGAGCTATTTACGGTTTATTACGGATTATTACGAGTTATTACGATGTAATACTACGAGCAACTTGCGTGTTAGTTACGACCTGTTTACGTGTTGTTATGAATAGTTACGAATATTTACGAGTCCTTACGATTTTTAGCCAAAAATAACAACTGAAAATGAAGTGTTCGAATTTGCAGCATTTATACCTTTCCTAAATCGTAAGCAATTCGTAAGAATACGTAAAGTATACGTTTCTATTCGTAAAGTACTCGTAACTACACGTAAAGTGCTCGTAATAACTCGTAACAATCCGTAAAGCCATCGTAACATGACCCGAATGAAATCGTAAACAATACGTAAGCACTCTCACTAATCCGTAAATAATCCGTAAATAATCCGTAAACAAATCGTAAACTAACCGTAACAAATCGTTAAAAAACTTTGTTACGAGTCATTTACGGATTCTTGCGAGCAGTTTACGGGTGGTTACGTGTTGTTGCGAGCTGTTTACGATACTTATGGATTGTTACGACCTATTTACGAGTTATTTACGGAAAAATTAATCCTTGGACAATCGTAAGAAGATTTTTGACATGTCAAAAAATTCGCCTCTCCTTTCACGGATCCTTAAGAGTGTCTGCGAGTTGTTGCGAGTTGTGACGGGTTATTTACGGATACCAGCGAGTTATTTAAGGATGCTTGCGATTGACTACGAGTTGGCGATCCGTAATGACTCGTAAGAAAAATCTGTGTATGTGAAGGGGGTATAACTGGATTGTTGTAGTTTTAATTTAGAAGTATTTGGTCAGCTTTGATTTTATATTCAAATACACTGGGAAACATTGTAATTTAATTTTTGTTGTGATTTTTTCCCTACATTTTTTGTTAGGGTTTAAGTTGGTAATACCTGGCTGGTGAATGGTGAATGGTGAATTGTGAATGATGAACCTACTAGACCCTTCCCCTTAAACTGTAGGTCAGATGATTTTTTTCTTCTTCATTTTTTGAAAGGCTTAGCCGATGTTAGTGTAGGTACTTCCTGGCTGGGAGTTGGTTGCCTGTGAATGATGAGCTTACAGGGCCCTGCCCCTTAAATTGTAGGCGAACGGCACGCCCAGTTAGATAATGTTTTTTTTTCCTTTCATTTTTGGTATATATAGCTTAGCGGATATTGGTGTAGTTAATTCCTGGCTGGGAGATGGTGGGCTGTGAATGATGAGCATAACGGACCCTTCCCCTTAAGTTGTAGGTGAACGGCACGCCCAGTCAGACGTTTAATATCTTTTTGGGGGTAAAGCTTAGCCGATGTTTGTGTAGGTACTTCCTGGCTGGGAGATGATTGCCTGTGAATGATGAGCCTACCGGGCCCTGCCCCTTAAACTGTAGGCGAACGGCACGCCCGGTCAGATGTTTTTTAAAACCTTTTTGGGGGTAAAGCTTAGCGGATATTACTGTAGTTAATTCCTGGCTGGGAGATGGTGGCCTGTGAATGATGAGCATACCGGGCCTTGCCCCTTAAGTTGTAGGTGAACGACACGCCCAGACGCCCAGTCAGACGTTTAATATCTTTTTTGGGGTAAAGCTTAGCGGATGTTGGTGCAGTTCATTTCTGGCTGGGAGATGGTGGCCTGTGAATGATGAGCATACCGAGCTCTGCCCTTCAAACTGTAGATGAAAGAAACGTTCTCGGTCAATTTTCTTACTTTTTTTGTTTGTTTGTTGGTAAGGATTCGTCGAGTTGATTGAAGTACATTCCTGGCTGGGAGATGGAGGCTTGTGGATGATGAGCCTACCGGGCCCTGCCCCTTAAAATGTAGATGAACGGCACGCCCAGTCTGATGATGTTTTCCCCCTTTTTTTGAAGGGCTTAGCAGACTTAAATTTAGATGATTCTTGGCCAGGAAATGGTGATAGCCCGGCAGCCCAATGTACCTTGGTCAAACAAACGAGGTACCAATGTCGTTAGTAATCATCTTTCTTTCAATTTCATAGAACTATTTTTTTTAATTTCGTACTGTTCTACTGAATGCACTGAAGGCACATGTCGAGCCTTCTCATCGGCAATATAATCTGTATATGTAAATTTAAGCTTCATGTTAATTTTCTTTCTCTCTTTCTCCGTTTTCCCTTTCACTCTTTCTTCTTCCCTTTTACCTTCTTTTACCTTTCTTTTCTCTTTTTTTTCTTAGTCGATCTCTCTTTTCCCTTTTTTAGGCCACCCCAAAAAAAAGGCGGAGGGCCGCGGCCGATTCGCCCCCATCTGCCATTGATTTATACATTTATGCACGCATTAGCTTGGGGTGGGATGCATGGGGTTTCCATTACCCAAAATGTTGCCGACCCGTTAATCAGGGTAGCAATTTGTTGTCATTTCTTCTCTCGCTCTCTCCTTTTCCTCTCTTCTCCTTTTGCGCCTCCCCTTTTTTAGCCCGCCTAAGGGGGGGGGGGCGGCGGCGGCCGATTCAGGCTGGATCCACCACTGTACAGACTCTCGCTTCGAGTAAATAAAGAGTGGAGATAACAGATTGATTAATTACATTAGTAAACAAGTTATTGCTTTGGAATGAGAGGAGAACAAGATATAAGTACTGGAGGAGATACTTGCAGCCAATCTTGGGGTGGGGGTGGGCAAGTTACGAGGGCATCTTGTTCTGCACCCCTTCCCCACCGCATGACAAAGACCTGTTTAATCAAGAAAGAGAAAAGAGTTAGAGAGATAGAGAAAGAGAGGAAGGGAGATAGAGAGACAGAGAAAGAGAGTGAGAGAATGAGAGGTTGAGAGAGGGAAAGAGAGAGAGAGAGAGAGAATGAGAGGGAGAGAGAGAGAGAGAGAGCTTGATCGTGGTACAACCCAGTCAAGAGCGCAAATAATAGTAATTCGCTTATAGCACACTGAAGGGCCATAACAACACACTCTTGTCAAAATGCTATTTGCATGAGCTTCACTCTTTAGTCTTTTAGATGTTAAAATTACGTCACAATATGGCAATATGTGTTTTTCACCTTCGTAAGAACTTTACTCTTACGTCAAAGCAATTCTTCTTCGTGACATTTGAAATGTCAACACCGTTGATACCAAGACATCTTTCCTGCTTACGACACGAGACCATTTAAAGCTCTGTCATACCACCAAACCGACTCCAGACCGACTCCAAACCGACTGATCTGTTGTTTGTGCCATAGGGGTAATGTAATTTTGTTGTCGGTCTATTGTCGGTCTGTTGTCAGTCTGGTGTCGGTCTGATGTCGGTCTCGTCGGTGTGACTCATGTATAAGGTTATCCAGACTAAAAATGTCGTCTACGTATTACTTTTTTTCAATCGCCAAAACCCAATCTCACATACTCTACGTACAAATTTAGTGACAATTTTAGACCCCAAAGGGAACATGAAAGTGTGATAATCTTGTCATATTTTACTTAAAAATATCACCTAAACACCCCATCCAATTGGTGATGTCGTGTTTTACCTCTCGCTTTCTGTCTTTCTCGCTTTCTTTCTATGCCTTTCACCTTCTGTCTCATCAAATCTCTCTCAACCCCCTCTTTCCATCTTTCCCTTTCACTGAACATGATGATAAACATAAACAGGCAAACCAAGTATTAAAGTTGTACAAGTTAACCTTGTGATTTTAATTTATTCGTCAAAATATTATTATAACTGCGTGTTATTACTTATAAATAACTTAGGAAATAGCACTTGTATAAATGACCCCCAAATACCCACAGACCTTTTACACATGGTCCCACTGCCAAAGTGAGGGAGGTGCTTCATGAATGCCTTTTGTTTGCCCTCTTGAAAAGAATTATTCCACCTGTGTATCATAGAATGTACCACCGGTGCATAATATAAAACAATGATTACATAACATTTATGAATACTTTGTGTTTGCTCTCTTGAAAAGAATACTTCCACCTGTGTATCATAGAATGTACGACCGGTGCATAATTTAATAATGATTACATAACTTTCATGAACTCGTGTCCAGCAGTCGTCACGATGGGTTTTACAGTTTCGCACAAATGACCTCTATCTACCCATGCGCAGGCAGAATCTCACAAGTGGCTTATTTACAATCTTTTATGATAACAATTTGTGTTAGAGTGTAGACAGTAACTTTGTGCTATTTAAGTTGTCAAAAAAATGTTTCTCTTTAAATGTACGTTGCGAAAAATTGATTATATATATTATACTACATCAATTTCTATATTAGTCGCTTCGAAAGCAGAGTTCCGTCATAACGATATATTAGAAGTTGTATTAATTAATATATAATTTAATAGAAAATAGTATAATATAGAAATATGATGTTGCATCCAAAGCTATTACTGCATGAATGTACAACTCATTTAAGGTTAGTTTGAAATAAAGGTAGCTAGAATGTAAATGAACGTAAGTCATATTCCTGACAATTTATGTGATGACATATCGACTATCATTGGTTTATAAATGATAATATTAAAATATTATTATATCATTTACGAAAAAACCAACTGCCTCCGCTGCCTTGCTATAATTAGGCAAATAAGAAAGAGCATTTGCCTTTCCTAGATATATTCATGGTTATATACTTATATAAAAATATTTTTCCTCACACTTTTGAAAGACTCAGTACAATCAATAACAAAGCAATAAGTTTGGGCACAGGGTGCGCGCGTTTGTTCGATTACATTCGAGTACATGTTGAATTTAGTGATAAATATTTTGTGTACAAAATTACAATAAACTATTTACACGGACGGTTTACATTAACAACAATGACAATTCTCAAATATCGAATTTTCATACCAATCACCCTTGTGGAAAAACTAATTTAACGAAGGGAAAGTCTAAGCTTTTTAATATGTTTAAAGCCCTAAATTCAAGGGGCTAGGTGTGCGATTCTATTAAGGGATAAGAAAGAATAACTACGGTCTAACATAACTATACATTTTTGAATTTGTCTGATTGTTTTTAAACTAGATTTCGGTGATGAGTACTATCCGAAAATATGAGATATTCTATCTCATTTGCATTTCTGTCAAAAGGGACATCATGCTAAAGTGATCACGGTTGCCGCATGTCTACTTATCAGGGAAAAATATAAACCCACGCCATAAAAAGACATTAAAGTTAAGTTCAAGAATAATACATTCAACTAATTACAATCAAAATTGTATATGGTAGGACGTGAATCGATCGGGATAATCATAATTCATACTCGGGACTGGTAACCAAACGATATATTCTATTCATCACCTCACTGTTCATCTACACGTTTTTGACCCTTTTGAATGGCGCCTACTTTTGGCGTAATCACGTGATCATTTCCTGGGCAAAGCGTACATCAGTGCTGATCGTGTGATTTTGCTGAATGGCACCGGAATACTCTCAGAGTGGTTTGTATACTCCATGACGTGCCCACGAATAAAATCATGTTAAGAATATTGCCTCCAACAGAAAGTACTTGATTATTGAAAGTATTCCCATCAAAATACTGACACAATGATGAGTTATTAAAAAAAAATTAACATGAACATTGTGAAAATAAGAACCAAATGGTTTGAAATAGGTATGTGACGGCTCCATTAACGCATATTATGCTTACTTCTTATCACAACTAACGACAAATATGGACCAGAGCACAAAACGTTATCACTGAGAAGACACACGTAATAATAAGGCTCAACTTTGACTCAACGGAGGCATGTCCTTGAATTGAGAGACATGCAAAGAAAGCTGGGTGTCACTGGTTAGCTACGTCTAAGCTTTGTCTTTCTTCACACACGCACATACATATACACGCGCAGCGCATACCCACGCACAGACCCACGCACAGACCCACGCACAGACCCACATACACCCCACGCACGAGAGAGGGGTCAGCTACTATCAAGTTGATCATAGATAATATACAGGTCAATCCAATATCCGTTGTTTAATTATTTTTACCCAACAAAGACCAAAAAAAAAACATCAATAACCGGAGAAGCTAATAATAAAAGGTAGTTTGAACAAATTTATGCGAGAAGTCATTTGTCATTGCTATACTGTACAGTTTGTATCTCTCTTAAAATATAGGTTAAATATCTTTAGATTACTGTATCATCTTACAAAATAATAATGTTTGACAATGCATTTACAAAAAATATATATCCATTAGACAATATAACACCATGGTCTAGAAGTATATAACTTTGCACTTTAGTGATGTTTGACCTGTTCATAAAAGGATGTAATTTTCGGTCTCGGACCTTTGGTGATACAAATCTTCCGTCCTTAGGTGCGGTAGTATTCGAATTAAAAAAAAAACAGTATTACCAGCCTCAATGTCGATCATTAAAATATATAAGGCAATATACCGAAGAGGATCGAATATACTTTTGAGAAATCGACTCGTTACGATCGACGTTTCATTAGGCTGATATGTAGTGGGAACTGCTATTGAAATCGGCTAGGTTGGTTATTGTTTGAAGTCTCTTTGAAATAGAATGTGAGATAAGGTATAGATCTAGTTTATTCTTTATATTTCCAGTCCTTCAAGTGTGTTATCATAGTCACTTGTTTCTTGATTTGTAATATCACTAGTGCGTTAATCACTCCTACACCTGACCCATTCTCGTTCCTGGTGTGTGGGACACAGCTTAGTAATGGCATTCCAATGGCAATGTAAATGAGAGTGAGCAAATGACGAGATAAAACATGCAGTAACCATATTGTGTATATGAATATACACAAATCGAGTGAAACTTAAATAAGCGAGATAGCCTAATTCTCATTATTGCTTCTAAGACAAACGGGACCACACTTGCAAAAAGGCACGTACATATTCAACAATTGAACATAATTATATTAATGTAACCATCAATCTCTTGTATTAGGGAAAATAAATATTTTGATCGCGTCTAGATAATAAGATTGTTATCTTCACGAAACAATGTTACAAAAATGTATTTATACCTATACAAAGTGCTGAAAATATCAAAATTTAGAACATATCCTTATAATGTGACCTCTTATAATACAAATATAATATGTACATTTTGTCAAAACATATTTTTAGATTTCCATTGTGTTGTGTATCTATTGCACTATAATCTAGAATATTGTGAATTAAAACTGTTCAGAAAAAGATGTATATAAAGGATGCATCATTGGTGTCAATTATGAACAATACCACTCACTTCTATTCTTACAACATCAAGATTATAAGAGAATTGAAAATTCGTTCCGTCAAATTGAAAGATTAAAATTAATAAACGAAAATTCATAATTATAATATATGCCTTAAAAAAAAAAAACATATCACCATTTTGGTAGAGTAGTACGTTGTACTTTTGGCAGAGTAGGGCGGCGATTCCAGGGGAAGAGGGGGATGCAAACCTAACAGAAAATTCTCCGGGCAACAGTCCCATCGGATATTTTGAAAAAATGCAAAAGGATGTATAGGATATACTGAGTAGAGGCTATATCATATTGACGTTCTTTTAGTGCACGGTTTGAAATGAAATGTATACATTTTACATTTTAGCAAGGGGGTCGATGTAGCGTGTACTCTTTATACACCAGGGAGAGGCGCTGTAATCTAAAATAATCATTCCCCGCTCGATCACAGCCCTTTCTTGAATCACATCCTCCAGAATCGCCGCCCTTGTCGACATCATTTGTTATAACTCAGCATATTTCATTTCAATCAAATTTAAAAGTATTGCTAAATTTTCGTATACAATTTCTTCTTCTGAATAATGTCTATTTATATTACTATACAAACATACGTTAAATTAAATTTAAATAAAATGAATGATTTTAGAATCATTTGATCAGTACTATTTTGTTCTTTTATAACCTTATTTGAGATAATTTGGAATAATCTCGGTAAATCGATAATGGGAATGAAGTCCACATTTAGCCCTTAGGATAAGTGATATAGAAGATGAAAACAAAGATGTCCACATCAAATTGGTGAAAAAAATTTGAACTGTTTTTACACTTTACACTGCTCATCGGTTTTAAGTTTAAACTCCTTTTCTCGTTTTAATTTTACAATCGTAATATCTGCTGCAATCGAATTTCGTGGAACCGTACATATTATATCCCTTACATCACATTATTTTCACTATTTCAATGTAAACCCGATTTTTATGAGTTTCATTTCCACTTCTCTCAATAATGCGTTCCTCCTATGTTCTATGTTTTATGCTGTTCAACTCAATCAACTCAGTCGATGTATAAACACAAGGAGGTCATAACAAATCTATTTTGTTTCAACGGCGGGAATACTTGTATACATTCCCAATCATCGTATTTCCTGTTGTTGGAGACGAAACTGATGCGAAAATTCAAAATTGAACATTCTGGCTCAAGATGGGCTTTTTTTAAATTTTTATACTTCAGTTGGTATCCATCTGTTCAATCTCTCTCATCAGTCTCTCTTCCTCATTATCGTCTCCTTTCTCGCTATCTTTCTTCTCGGACGACATCTCCACATCCCTGTCTTTATCCTTCTCATTATACTCGAAGTCATTCTTCTCTGGAAGGCTATCCTTATCCGCTTTGTTGTTTTCATCCATCTTTTCATCCATTTGATCATCCACCTCATCCGCTTCTTTCTTCTTTTTCCCAGCCTCCCTTCGCTCCTTAAGCTTCTTCGCCATTTCCAGCTTTTGTTGATCCAACGCTTTCTTGGCCTCAATTTTCGCCAGCTTGGCTTTTTCTTTCTCTTGTTTAGCCTTCTCTTTTCGCTCTTTCTCTTTCTTTTTCCTCTCTTCTTTTTCTTTCTTCTTCTTCTCCTTCTCCTCTTCGTCGTCGCCGAAGCTGGTGATCTCGTCTTTGATATCGGAGCAGTCGTAGACGTTTACCGTACCATCGAAAGATGATGTAGCAAGCTTCCCGTCTAGCAACTGATGGTTGGAAAAATGAATGATATATAATGATTTAATTTAATTTCATTACTTAATGTTTGCATCATTATTTTGTAAATATACATTTTCACTAATTAAAATACAAGCATAGATCTGATATATATAAATATATATATATATATATATATATATATATATATATATATATATATATATATATTTTATGTTACATTATACAAGCATTTTTTTTTCGATAAAAGTTTACCGAGTAATTTTTGCGGAAGATGTGTATTACTTTTTGAAAATACAAGTAGGCCTATACCTTTATTTTTTCTTTCAGATATAATTGTATAAAAGAAATTTGTTGTCTATATTTGATTTCAATTGATCATACACCATCATTAAGTTTTCAATCAAGTATCGAAAGTACATTTTTGTTCATACTAGCCATGTTAAAATATGACTTTGATACATCTCTTGTGAGGCATACAGTATAATATTCGATTTCGGAATCCACTCATATCTCCCATTCCTTTTTCTATCGACATATTTTTCACGTTTTGTTATATTCTATGTCTGCTTGTTTACTTCAATCAGCCATTGATCTAGCAGGAAATACAAATACATTGCGCTCAGTGACCAGGGATGTTGACACTTGAACAATTATCGTTTCCGAATGTTACCTATCAATTATTTATACCAGTTTCCACGGTTGCTATGCCGGCAGATTATTTACGGTCATAACCGTTTGGTAAAAGTCAATATTCTGCCAGACACGCAGTCCGATTTGAATGATTCAGATCTAAAATGAATTGGTTATATACTCCTGCTTCCAAGGCTTGGGGAGGAAACAATGGAGCTGGAGAGCAATATTTATCCTCCAATAAATCAAGCAATTAAACATTTCCATCACCATACTCCCTTCATAAAACAATATCATTCCTGTCAGATATAAACCCGTATTGTTTCTTTCATCTGTGCCTTCTTAATTTCCATACTTTTAGGGTCAATTTATCATACTTTTGATTTTACCATACAGTGCGTCCCAGAAAAAACGAAACCGAGAAGTATCGATGATTTATCATAACTTAATCACAACTATAATTAATGAATGACACATATTTGTAAAGCTTAGAGTCTACTCTTTCATTTGATGCTACTCAGGTGATGCATATTTCACGCATGGGTGATTAAAAGCAATTTGAAGGAAGGAAACCAAAAAATCATTTGGCGGGCGGTATCTGACTTTCGAAGAAAAATTCACATTTCTAGAAGGTTCACTTTCTGCCCTTTCATATGACACCTTAATCAGGAAAAATGAGCCAGGAATAACAAAGTTCTATTTGTTTAAAGTAATGCTTGCATTTCCATAATTTGATTAAACGAAATCATTTTCAATGGCTGCCTGCCGTAGCAACAAAGAGAGTTATCAAAAGTATTCATGCATGGCTGATCGTTAACGAAACGGAGTCTTCTTTCTGTGTTGTTAGGGCAGGCAGCCAGTGAAAACGTATTTGTTTGATAAAATTATGGGAATGCAAGCATTAGTTTAAACAAGCAGAACTTTGTTATTCCTGGCTCATTTTTTTCTGATTCAGGTGTCATATGAAAGGGCAGAAAATGAACTTTCTAGAAATGTAATTTTTTCTTCGAAATTCAGATACCGCCGCCAAATGACTTTCTGGTTTCCTTCCTTCAAATTGCTTTTATCACTCATGCGTGAAATATGCATCACTTGAGTAGCATCAAATGAAAGAGAAGACTCTAAGCTTTACAAATATGTGTCATTTATTAATTATAGTTATGACTAAGTTATGATAAAACATCGATACTTCTCAGTTTCGTTTTTTCTGGGACGCACTGTATATTATTAATGATGATACGAATAAGAAAGGAAGATATTTGATTTGATAGAATAAGTGTTTTTCATAAATATTTTCACATTTTACTTTGATCTCCACCTCTTTACAGTATTTTCAAATACTGATATACCCTTTCTATGGTTTAATTGTTCAGTGGTTTTTGTCTACCGCCTCGAGCGTTTTGTGTTCTATAAGTATTATTATTTCTATTATTATTATTATGATTATCATTATTATTATAATTGTTATTATTATCAGTATTATTACAATTTGTATTATTATTATTGTTGGTATTATTATAGTTAATATCATTATTATTGTTATTATTACCATTATTATTATCATTATTATCATAATTACTACTAATATTATCATTATTACTGTCATTACTATTATTATTATGTTAAATATGAATATCCTTACCAGAATGGAGTACACTGCTCCTTCGTGCCCCTTAAACGTCCTTTTCAGTGCTCCTGATTTGGCATCATAAACCCGTGCAAAGCCGTCACCACAAGCAGTGTAAACTGAAAGATAAAACGGATTTGTTCTTCGTAATAATGATATGAGTATATAAAAACAACTTTTTAATCAAAGATATGAGTGACATGCAGAGTGTTGTTAAACTTCAAAGCGTTCAAAAGAACATTTTGGATCATTTTATAAGGGTTATATAAACAATGAAAGTTGTAGAAGTAACGTGATTATTATTATTAAAAAAACAATGGTAGTAGCAGTAGTTACAGCAGCCGCAGCAGTAGCAGTAGTAGTAGTAGTAGTAGCAGCAGTAATAGTGGTTATAGGAGAACAAGAAGAAGAAGAAGAAGAAGAAGGAGGAGGAGGATGAGGAGCAGGTGGAGGAGGAGGAGTAGGAGGAAGAAGAGGAGAAGAAATAATAGCTGTAGTGGTACGTAGCAGTAGCAGCAGTAACATTATCGTAATATTAGAAGAAGTATAAACCTTTGTCTTGATCATGACCATCATCATGGGTTCGAGACAGAAACAATACATTTATGTTGTCGAACATCACCTGATGGTGTATTTCACATTACCATCGTTTCATCAAATCATGGGTACGTGAAAGAAACAATACATTTATGTAGTCAAACATCACCTGATGGTGTATTTCACATTACCATCGTTTCCGCATTGCTGATAAGGTTTCTTTCGTCATCACAATGTCTGTCAGTCATTTCTATTCTCTGTTCATGTCCTACCAAGGTTGACATCTACTGTCATCAACTGACGTTGGGTATATATATATAGGATGCTATCCACAATCAATAGATGTGGGAAATGCGTCAACGGGCTAAATAAAGTAAAATTATCATTTGTGCTTTCCCGTAGGTTTTCAATGTCATATCTGATTCTGCTTCCGAAATACACGTACAAAGAGAAAAAATTGCATTGAGAAGGTCTGTCCTTTGCCTGTATTTCCCCCTTTTCTGTCATTTCAACACTCAATTGTCAACCCTGCACTACGCCATTCACCTGCTGAAGGTTTGATGTGATACGATTTATAATCTACCACTGACAGATGAAATATTTGATGATGTTATCTACTAATTAACGACGTCCTTACAGTTAAGAATAGATGAATGATAATGAGTAAATTAATCATGTGTAACGTTGGCCTTTTGAAAAAAAGGAGGGAAGAGAGCACTTTATCATCTCCGACCGTCCAGAAACTTCCATAACTAAAACTAATACATTTGTACATGGATGGCGAGTAAACACTTCTGTCATTTCGGCCTACACTATGCAATGTCACTTAATCGGATGACTTTAGTATGGGCCGAGTTTGCTTACGGCTCTGGTGATAAGAAAACGGTGGTGGGGAGAAATTACAAGCAATATACAAACTTTCCTTTTTATCAAACGGTTTACCTTCACTGCTCAACCATCACATCACTATGATGAGGCGGAAGCTGTTGTTCATTTACCATGAAGAATAATTAACGTTTTCTGTAATCACCTTTAATTGGTGGTTGACACCCCTTTCCCAGTGGCTCAGTCCACTCATTCCCTTCCCACGATATTCTGCAGTGTTTTTGAGCTCCTGCAATGTATTGCTATGCGCGCACTAATGACGCTTTCCCCGTGTTATTAGTTTGCAGTAAGGGTTCTACAACGCCTGATTTATCTTTGAGTTTCCTACCTTGACCGAATGTATATATTTAATTCTCAACCAAACACTATACCTAACTCTAAACCTCAACCCAATCACTACCTTAAACCTAATCTAATAGCCTATCTGTGACAAAATATACCCGAAGCAAATGTCGGAGAAGTGGTGGACCCAGTTTCACGATTTCAAAGAAACATATTTTGAAGCCCCATCGACAAAAGTTATTAATACATACTAGGACTGTTATAAACCTAGTAATCATAGTAAAAGTGTTATTTTGTATTTTAAATCTCTAGAGAGGGGCGAAAGAGGGGTTAAGATTGCGCAATGTTGACCTCTTTGTATCTGAAACGTAATGCCTAAAAATAAAACAAATACATAATAGCTTCGGGCTACTTTAAATGTATTTTCAAAAGGAATAAAGATCTAGTAACGGTTTTGAGAAAATGTCTGATGTCTGTATTTCATTTTTCTGTTTATCTTAGAAATTAGATACAAGTTTGCTTTTTCTTACCTAAACCATCTCGAAACTTGACTGATTGAATGGTGTGTCTATGTCCTTCGTATGTTCTCGTTAGATCTCCAAACTCTGTCACCCAGCATCTCACCGTTTGGTCTGCACTACCAGTGTACATCAATTTGTTTATAACCTGGATTGGAAATGAAATGACAAAAAAATATCAATAATATATATGATATGTTTTGTTTACTCTGAAGGCCCTGCAACCATATAATTACCCCCGCTGCAGCCCAAATACCATGGCAATGCGCTCAAACATTCTTGAAATTTCTTCACCTGGGCGGAGAGTGGCAATTGTAGACTAAAGACTTGCCAAAGGACACAAATACCGCGGCGGGATCTTGAAACCCGTACCATGAGCTTTAATGTCCGTTGACTTATCCAATAGACCCCCAAATTCAAAGTAGGAGATGTTCTTCAAAGTCATTTGAAAACTCAAAAAATATTCATCATGCATGTCATACTAAACTTTATAAGAAACGAACAGAGATTACACATGTTCATAATAGAATTTAATATTCTATTACCAATATAAAATATAGGCCCTAAAAAAAAAAGTAACTAAATTCAGTTGAACTTGAAGGTTCAGAGGAATGATGGAAATTAGCTTATATTTATTAAACTGCATTTTATTAATGTTTACGCTAATGTGAAGTCTATTGGTGAACTGGTATGTTTAGTATGAAGATTTAACTAAGAAAGTTCAGTTCGACTAAACATGAAAGGTACATTATGATATAAAGGACACAATGCAGATGTAAATGTATGAATAAATATATGACAAGTAAGTGACTCATAAAAAAATGATACAGGTAAGAATTACAAGTAAAATAATATTTAAAATATAATATCAATAAAAGGACACAACTCGAGAAATTATGTATTTGTTGTAAATGCAACGTTGTTATACTAATTTTTGACCCAACCATGAACAAAAGAATTTGTAAAGGCCAGCTCATTTATAAGAGAGAGATAACCTACGTCATATTGCCTATACATAATTGGTCTCTTGTTGGGAACGGTATGTCCTGGGATTCAGCATCAATTAATTTGTTTATCCCAATCAGTCTCATAAAGATTGCATTTGGGGGGATTTTTTTACATTGATATTCTAATCAAGGGTGTTTTTAAAATGGCGGATATGCTCTATGCTTTGAATAGACATGCTTTATTTTTCTAATGCATCGGTTATTATTTGTAGGATGAACCCCATAACTGTGGCTATGGCATGTTGTAATTTATGATATGAAATATAACGAGATGAGATAGAATGACCAGCAGTACATATATATATAAAAAAGGAAATTAAAGAATAATGGTGGCGTAGCTTAAAGTTTCCAATTGCTGTCCTCCCTTTTGGAAATTGTTGCAAAGGTTGAAAAAAAACATCTCCTCCGAGAATCGAACCCTGGTCATCGGCTTAGAACGCCAATGCCTTAACCAGTAGACCGCGGAGACGGTCCAATATGCTCTCTCTCTCTCTCTCTCTCTCTCTTTCTCTCTTCTCTCCTCTTCTCTCTCTTTCTCTCTTCTCTCCTCTTCTCTCTCTCTCTATATATAATTATATATAAGGTGTATTTTCAGACTGTTGCTGGAATATAATGATATAATTATCTGAAAGTTCAAACCATATACTAATCTCAATTAGTGAAAACTAGAGCGTGGAAGGACGATATTTGCGACAAATAGAACAATATACATTTTTAATTCATCAAATCCCATAAATAGCAAATTGTAAATAGATAATATAAAAAATATATTTAAAACAATTGACTGATTGCGGTATTGATAGTCAGAGAGTTCGAGATTATAAAACAGATATATAGCATATTGAAACTTACGGAATCTATCATTTGAAAGAAAGCATATTTACTTGAATATTAACCATAAATTTCATCTGAAACGTGGCAATCTCCCTCAAAACCATACGATTTTATATCTACGAATCAAGCGGTTACCATTTTGCCAAAACATAACGGCCAACACCAACCTCGATTATCGAGAATAAAATTTAAAATTTAAAACAATTGACTGATTGCGGTATTGATAGTCAGAGAGTTCGAGATTATAAAACAGATATATAGCATATTGAAACTTACGGAATCTATCATTTGAAAGAAAGCATATTTACTTGAATATCAACCATAAATTTCATCTGAAACGTGGCAATCTCCCTCAAAACCTAACGATTGTATATCTACGAATCAAGCGGTTACCATTTTGCCAAAACATAACGGCCAACACCAACCTCGATTATCGAGAATAAAATTTAAAATTTAAAGCAATTGACTGATTGCGGTATTGATAGTCAGAGAGTTCGAGATTATAAAACTGATATATAGCATATTGAAACTTACGGAATCTATCATTTGAAAGAAAGCATATTTACTTGAATATTAACCATAAATTTCATCTGAAACGTGGCAATCTCCATCAAAACCATACGATTTTATATCTACGAATCAAGCGGTTACCATTTTGCCAAAACATAACGGCCAACACCAACCTCGATTATCGAGAATAAAATTGGCAGAGTACATCAACCTCTGTCTCTAAAATAAGTGGGTAATCATAATTTGCTCGATTGTAGACTATGCGATGCATGGCAAAGATTGGCTACGGTTTGACAGCGGTTCACTTACTGCTAATCACTATGCACTGATGTCGAAATTGAGGTGGGAAATTGGCTACATTCTAAAAATGCTTGTGTGCATTTGTCTGTATGCGCGACAGCAATCATGGATATATTCCTTTTTAATCACCACTTTTAAAAGTTTTGTTGTTTTGTTTCAAGCGACTCGTGGGATAAACTTTATGTAAGCTGTTGAATTTCTTTATCACCTGTCTCTGCCTTGAGTAGTATATCTAAGATTACAAATCATGAATAAACCAGCAGAAATTGCCCCCTTTACGGCACTATGATGCATAAAGAAAACATGAAAAGGCGGCAGCAAATTTAGCTTCACAATACTGTTACTGCATGCTAAGGAAATGAGATTACTGTACACAAGGAATTTTTACATATCTCTCTGTAAATTCATCCTTCAAATGAGAAGATTAATTACAATCTATACTTTCTGCGCTGGATTATTGACTTTCCCTTCATGGTTCTACGTCTGTCTGATGCGACAGGCAATGTGTTGATAGTAAAGATACGACTAAAATCGAAAAAAAAAAATATGTACAGCTAACTATAGTTATATATACATGGAATGATCCATGAAATATAAATAAAGAGAGAATGTGCGTATTTGTGCGTGTGTAGATGTGTGTATGACGGAGAGAGCGATAGCTAGGCAAAAAAGAAGAAAAAAAAAATGATTGAAAACGAATAGTGGCCGATGCTTGCTGTGCACTTTTCAGACTTTATTCACCCTCCCTTGGCCAGAAAATCCTGATTTTCATCACTGATTTGCACTACATGTAAATCTATGTCGACTTTGTTCTAGTTAAAGAAGAATGTTCTTTCCAGAGAAAGTTAGTTTTTTTAACAGTGTATTATACAATTTACATTTTAAACAATAAAAAATTTAAGGGTATACAAGAATTATAGTGTAAAAAGTTTTTTTGAATATACGGATAAACCGTTCATATTTGGATTAGAGAGAATTAGAAAGGGAGAAAGGGGGGAGAGAGAGAGAGATACAGACAGACAGAGATAGAGAGAAAATGGGAAAGAATTCAAAAGACATAATAACAGGTTTCTGACATAACACATTTTCCGAATGAATATCATTGAATCATGTATAGTATAAGAAAAGTAGGTTGGATACATAACCTTGCATGGAAAAATAGACGCACGTAAAAAAATGTAATAAAATGCCTCGACAGACTGTAACCCTTTCAAGGCTAAATTAAGTCAAATTGGTGACGTTAAATCAAAATGTCATCTCCATGAGAGAGAACAATAGATACAATTTGGGAATATGGGACCAGTGATTTCAGCGGACTAATTACTGTGAAATGAAGAGAGGGAGACAGAGGGAGAGACAGAGGGAGATGAACAGAGAGAGAGAGAGAGAGGGGGGGTGAGGGAGAGGCAGATAGAAACAGAGGAGTGATGGCGCGAGAATGTCGAGGTGGATGTTGATATACAGTATAGAGAGAGATAGGGGAGGGGATTGGGAGGGCGTATAGGAGATAGATTCGGTTTAGGAGAAAACACTTGCAATACGCATGAAACAAAAACTAAGACAATAAAGTCATTCTAAGACATAGAAAGTGATAAAGAGAGAAGGTGAAATAAGGAGAGAAAGAGGAAAAGAAAGAAAGGTAGAATTAGTGAATGGAGAGAAACAAATGTGATGGATGAATGATCGATGGCAAACACAGGCAAAGAGAGAAACAGAAATATCGCGAAAAAGAAGATAAAAGTTCTAGGGGGTGTTTCTCAAAGACTAAGATCGACTTTAAGTTGGACTTAACTATGGCAGGCCTTTCATGCCACTAGTTCCTCTAATCATTCCTGGCATTTCTCAAGGGACATAAAAATCGTGGTCACAAATCTACAGAATATACATAATTTGATAGTTCATTATTGAAGGATTAAAAGAAAATCTAAAGATCATAATTGAGAGACCAATGGTGAGATCAACCTGTGGCATGAATCGCCTGCCATAGTTAAGTCCAACTTAAAGTCGATCTTAGTCTTTGTGAAACACCCCCAGCACCTATTTGAAGAATTCGCAATATAAGTGGCACCGCAATTCACTGCAATCTCCCTTCATAAAGGCTAATATCAACAATGGATTACTTTTTATTTGAATGAAAATCGCAACAATGGAGAGCTAAGGGTATAATCTCTTTGATATCATTCTATTTATATACATGTCAAAGGCTTGTCCTTGTAAATTAAATCTCTGAATAATTATGAAAATTTCAGCTAGAGCTTTTAGTCTGCATTGTCAGAGGTACTCAATCACCACGGAATTAATATATGAAAGTACGCATCTCTAAATTTACATTTACAAGTGCAGAAAAAGATTCTAAGAGTCATGCAGAATTCCCCTAATAAAACAAACACCGGGTAAAAATGTTTATAAGGAGAGTGAAATTATTCTTAATAAAATATAGAAATTAAAAAATTCCTAGATCGTGTAAAAGGTCTCTGGGCGACTATGTTATGAAGAAGCCGTTAAGTCACTAGGCAATGTTATATAATGTAGAATTCTAGATAGTGCAAGAATAAAGTAAGTTCAAGTTCAAGTTCAAGTTTATTTGTCTTTCTTCCAACATGAATGTAATACAATTTAACAAATTTATACCATGTAGAGTATATAAAAGGAATACTAATATAATATAATAATATAATAATAAAATGCATTTAAGTGAGAAAAAAAGAAGAAAAGACGAGGAGACCTAATTAAAGCTAAGCTTGTAGAGGTCAGGTCCCTGAAAACAATAACGGTAGACAACAACAACAACAAAACAGCCTGGTTTAATATATAATAGATTAATACAAGAAATGTTCGTCAAAGGCGCTAAAGTACTAAAACAAATAACTATAAACTATAACCATATGATTATAAACATGGTTTAACGGAGTAATAACAGAAAAGGGTGGGAGAAGAGACTATGTACAAAAGGGGCGATAAGAGTGATAATAACGTGGGATATAGGAATGGAGAGAGGGGGAGAGAGAGAGCTCGAGAGGGGCAGAAAAATGGACATACTTTCACTGTAAGCTGAAAGCTAGCTACAGGCGAGAAAAGGAAAGAGAAGGGAAAAGGTAAGTCGGTAGTTGCTATACAGTAGTAAATTAAGGAATGGATTAAGTTCAAATATAAAACACGACAGCATAGATCAATAAGTACAACTTCAGTTTACGTTTGAAGACAGATATACTGACAGAATGGCTAATGCTTGAGTCAAGAGTGTTCCAAAACCTTGGTCCAGTGCAAACTAAAGTGTTGAGAGTAAATTTTGTACTTGCATGGGGTAAGTGGAATGCAGAAGCACCTCTTGTGGCATAATTGTGAATTTTATTGTTTTTCTTGAAAATCTTGGCTACTGCCAGTGGCAATACACCTGAGTTGAGATCATACATTAAGGAACCCAATTGCATATAATAAATATCTTCTACCTTTAAAATCCTATGATGATAAAAAAGAGGATTTGTATGAGCACGAAAGTCAGCATTACAGATTGTTCTTATTACCCTCTTTTGAGCCAAGAATAGTTTATCTAATTGTGTTATTAGAGATTTGCTCCAAACAAGCATACCATAATTAATATAAGGTAGAATTAAAGTTGAATACAAGATAAGTATTTTTGATTTGAGGAAGAGTAGACTTCAACCTACGAATTACACCAGCATTCCTTGACAATATTTTGCATAGAGTATTTACATGAGTTTTCCACTTCAATTGTTCATCGATATAAAGACCTAGGAATTTAGTTGATGTTACCCTGTCTATCAGAACACCGTTGAAAATAATGTCACCGGGCAACATCTTGAGCCAATTGCTATATATCATATAATTGGTTTTTGTAAGATTAAGAGACAGTTTATTAGCATGAATCCATGCAGTAATATTTCACAACTCTGAGTTAACCGTTTGCAAAAGGACTTGAGCATCTTTGTGTGAAAAAAATAAGCTTGAATCATCTGCAAACAAAATAAAGGATAATACATCAGAAGAATATTGAAAATCATTTATATAAAGGATAAATAAAAGAGGACCAAGAAGTGATCCCTGTGGGACTCCACAGCTGACATTTTGTAACTCTGAATCAAAACCATTAATGGATACGAATTGCTGTCTGTCAGCTACATAGATCCTGAACCAATCCAGGGCAGCACCCCTGACCCCGTAATGGGATAATTTACATAACAAAATGTTATGATCTACTGTATCAAATGCCTTAGAGTAATCCAAGAATATTCCAAGTTTGTGCATGTGGTTGTCCATAGCATTTGAAACTTTATTTATAAAGTGCAGTATAGCATGGGTGGTGGCATGTTTCTCACGGAAGCCAAATTGAAAGTTGGAAAAAAAAATCACTTGTATTGAGAAACTTTACAGTTCTCACGAAGATAAGTTTTTCAAGAATTTTAGAGAAGGATGTTAATAGGGAAATGGGTCGATAGTTCGTCAATATTTTTGGATCACCCTTCTTAAAAATTGGGACAACCTTTGCAACTTTCATATTCCTGGGTACAATGCCATTTGACATTGACAGATTAAAAATATGCACTAATGGCTGTACAATTTCTGCTGCTACGTTTGTAACTAGACTGTTGGAGATATTATCACAACCTGGGCTTTTTCCAATCTTCAAAAAATGCACTATACTGAGTACTTCTACTTCATTTGTTGGCATTAAAAACAAACTTTGCTGGTTAGGTTCTTTTAAGAAGTCATGGAATGATTTATCACAATTTGGAATACCCTCCGACAAATTCGGACAAAGATGTTTGACCATAAGCGTTTCAAAGTGCCAGTTTTATACTGGTTGTATAACATATTCGGTGCGCTATAACGGTTAGCAGTTTAGAGCTTCCAAAATCAAGTATTTGGAAGGAAAGCGGAGAAACTTTAGAATACCTCATGAATTGCCAGATGTCCATTGGTTGGCCGACGCACCAGCAACCAAGTTAAACCCGAAGACTTTGTTAGCTTACTCTTTCCTAGTCCTAACCCTAAACCTAACCTTAATCCTGTGCAGTGGTCATCACATGTATGTAAAGTGTATATTGGTGGGGGATTTTTAAAGTTCAGCCGACAGAGCCCGAAATATATACTGAATAAAATTGCTGAGGAAAAAAAAAGGTTTAAGGATCCCATGAAAATTGCTGGGCAAAATTATTTTTTATCAATTTCTGTAAAGCAGAAGGGGAAACTGTTCCATTTTGTCTTTAATCTAAAAAGGCCGGGCTATTTGAGGTCTTAATACGGCCGGGGGCGTTGTGGCGTTGTGGCGTTGTGGCGTTGCGTTGTGGCGTGCGCCTGTAACCAGCTAACAGTGGAAGTTACAAACTGATTCAGCCGAGGCCGCAGGTTCAAAGCTGAGTCACGTCTTTTGGATGGTGACGTTTAAAGGTCGGTCCCCAGACGTAAATAATCAAATCTGATTGATACACGTCTGTAAAAACCCAATACACACACGGGGACATTATGGCCCCCTTAGATCTCGGCTTAGGAAGGTCCAATTAATGTGAAAATTAGCATGGTGATAGATTGAAGTATATTGAATAAGATGGTAATGTTCATTTTCTTTTGTAGAGGTGTCATGGACGAGTGGATATGTCACCGGACTGTGGATCACAAGGTCCGCGGTTCAAGTCCCACCGCGGCACTAATGTCCTTTGGCAAGACATTGATCTACATTTGCCACTCTCCACCCAGGTGTTAAATGGGTACCCGGTAGGATGTGAAAGCTAATGTGCTTAGATTAGCAAGTGTGCACTTGTAAAAATGACGCCTGGCTGAAATGCTCCCAGGGAGTGAGAATGTGCATACATTGTGTGCGGGTAAGCCTGAATCCGATGACCGGGGTAATAATATATATATCTGTAAAGCTCTTTGAGAGGGCCTTCGGTCCTGAAAAGCGCTATATAAGAACTAGCTATTATTATTTATTATTATGTTTATTTATTTATTTTTATTAATATTTTTATGACAATATGCAATTTTTTTGTGGACATTTTCAAAAATGCGTGACTTTTAACAATGCAAGGGTAGATTTGATTTGAAATTGCTGTTTTAGTTGAGCAATAACATTAATCAATTGAAATATAATAGTTTCAATTGATAGTGTGAATTCTGTGTTTTTCCACTAATTATGCAAATTTATGCAAATATGCAATTATCTTTGTACAGTGCATTTCTTGAATGTTTTTCAGTGTATAAAACAAGTGAATCATCTCACATCATTCACCATCAAGAACTACTATGATTGTTTGTAACATATTCCTTTCATCTGCATGGCTTGTTATTTGCATAACAAACAACTTACAAACATACAAATAAACACACACACAGGTACAAATATGTTTGCTACATGATGTTTTCATATGAAACTATGGTTTGTACAATATTTTGTGGGTGAAAAGCGTCAGTTTCTTTTATATTTATAATTACCAATTTCTGATGTATTCTATTGTTTTTAATTTCTTTTGTATTTCATTATGTGAATAAAAAATGCTTGGCCAATACTAAACAAGTGTAATCGTGAATGTATGACTGAATAACATGAAATAAATCACTCATGATATAGATTTTGATAAAGATCATATAACTGCAATATACTTACACACGCACATTTGTGAAAATTACATATTTTGATTGACATGTGCTGATATTTTGTCACCTAACACCCAAACCATAGGTCCGCCCATGGTATCAAAATGTGCGGGAGACATGAGGAAAAAAACCATGAAATTTCAGCGCCAAAGGTTCAGGGGTTTTGATGCAGTGGCAAAAAATTGACAGGGGTATTATGGCCCTCCGGGCCTTATTAGGGTTAAGCTGATATACAACAAAAAAGAAGAACAAAAATGGGTATTATTCCTTTACTTCCTGCTTGGAGAACTGGCGCCATTTTTCTTGATGTGTGGATAATAAATGACATATTTCCAATTATCAAAAGGTAGGAATTCGTTATTTGACATAGCTTTCTGTTACTATTATGGCTTTGTTATTCTAGCTTGCCAATAGAAAACGAAGCTCCCCCTCTCTCAATATCTTCAAATCCAAATTAAGATCATATTTGTTCAATTGAGGGATTCTATTTTGTAGAGTTGAGTAAATAAAGGAGCTCTGAACCAACGCAGCTGAATATATTTTGTATAAAAGCTGCGCTAGATAAATTTATTATTATTAATATTAGTTAATTCCGAACAAGCTGAGAGCAATAATTATCATCTCTCTCTTATCAATACGAGTTACCATGGCACATAGTTCAAACATCACGCTTTAAAAGCGTGACAAAGCCCTTTTGTGTTACTGAATTTATTGAAGATGGTGAATTATGCAGACGATCAACATACGTTCCTTTTTTTCTTCGTCTGAGCTTATACTTTTGGACCCGTCACCTCGTACAAATATAAAGTATAACGATAAAGGCTAACTGTAGAGAGAGAGAGAGGGAGAGAGACAGAGACAGAGAAAGACAGCGATGAAGAGAGAGGTAGCTTTAATTAACAAAAACAAGGAACAAAAAGGAAGAAGAGATAAATAAAAAATAAAATAAAACAAAAAGCAGAAAAATAACTATGATTATCACATTTGCTCGCGCGTTTTGAGTCGAAAATCTTAAAAGGGGGTCACATTTTGGTTGTGTATTAAAATATGCAAATTGGGTTTCAAAAAGCATGGTTTTATGCAAATGGTTTTCTTGAAAAATTGGAGACTATTATTGACAAACCATGTATTGGGCCAGGAAAGGATGAGGTGTTTTTAGTTCTTGAGAATTTTGAATCTTTGGTAACAAATTGGCTATAATTGTTAAAGTGAAAAAAAGATCATGTGTCCTTTTTTTTTTGCTCGACAAAATTTACAACTTCTATTGTTAAAGTTGTCGGCATTTGGTCAGACAAACTTTCTCCTCTCTGTTCGCAATGCCCCTGCGACGCCTCTGAACAAAGAGATATTATTCTGTAAAACAATCTATAAAGTATGCAAAGGCATATCTTTATGTGTTCTGTAATCTTTTTTTTTAATATGTCTTTAAATTATAACGAGTATTGCAGTTCACACTTAGCGTATTTTTACGATTGAAAAGGGGAGACATTTTCGTTATAGAGAAAAAATATATTATTGATTACAAAGTAAAAATATCTCATTAAGTTTAACAAAAACTTGACATCCTAAACACTCAAGAGAGTGCCTTAAGTGCAATAATGGGGAAATTATGAGCCTTTCTTAAATTTTCCCATTTTTGCAGAATTCCCAACTTTATTGCTACCATACAATATACCCATGAATTATATATATGAATTATATATTGAAAATTTTGGGGTAATTTTTAATTTTATTTGTGTACCTTGAAGGTCAAAATACCTACGAGATAGGCATGTAAAAGTCCCTTTTAATCAACGGTGCCATCATAATCAGAGAGTCGAAATATATTTCAATTTCAAACAGTAATTTGGATTTAATCAATAAAGAAACCTACCCCGACCCATTAGCACAGTTACCCAAAGTTAAGTTATATAGACAACAGACCTCACTTCGATTGTCATACTATAGGTATGCGTTGCAAACATGTATGTCGCTAAATAGTTGAATTATGGTATTTTGTATCCGTGACTCGCATTGGCAGATGGCATGTATTAAGAGAGTACCAGAAAAAGAGAGAGAGAGAGAGAGGGAGAGAAAAGGAAGGAGAAAACTTTACGACCTTACTTGTTTGTTCGTGGACCTCACCCACGTTGAATTCAAATACGATGCTCCCTGTCGGTCGATTCATTTCATTTTCATTAGAGGTTCTACTTAAAATCAATTTAAAAGCCTTGACTTACTAACTGTAATGATGTAAAGAATACTCTTGTCTGAAATTCCATAAAAGATTAGAAATTATCAAGACAGTCTGTAGTATGGTGATATTCTCAGAAGATCAATGGGCTATATTTATAAGATCACAATTACCAGATAATTGCTAGGGTAAAAATAATTTCAGGGCCTTCCGGAAGAACAGCAATGATGCTGATAAGGCTTCCCTTAGAAAAGGAAAAAAATAATATTGTATTATAATTGAGATATTCTCAATCCCCCAATATTGTTTATCACTCTCTAAAGTCATTTTTTTTACCTTTTACTTCTACTCCTTGTCCTACCTTTTCCCCACAACCAATTCACAAAAAGACTCTTCGAAAATAACTTTCAAAGCTCATTGCAAACACAAACATTTCAGAAAATGTAGTCAAGACTTAGTCCTTACTTATCCACGTCATCGTTGTGAGCATAAACATAAATTTGCCATGTTCCGGTGCTCTCTTTTCTCTATGTCTGTTAAGATGAGCTATTGTCACGTTACCCACTATTATTGTCTTGATTTTACAGATCGCAATTCAAAATACACTTTACCTCGTACTCTGCTATTGCTACCATTAACAGTAACTCCCAAACACCATTGTTACATCATGAAATGCAATGCCTGGATCCCGCGGGCTTTGTTAATTCCCTTTTGAACAACAAAATGATCGATGCCATCTTTTGAGGTAATCGTGAAATCGATATCCATCGCCTGGCACTTTCATATACAACGTCATCACATATATACATGGGCGGTCATTCAGGTTTGTAAAAAGATGTATTTTAACCTTGATTTGCGGAAGAGAAGAACATGTAGCAATGTTGTCACTCCATTAGTACAAATTCCTTGCAAAGCTTTCTCGAAGTATTTCAACTTAAACCATTAAATGTAGATCAACAATAGATAACTTTCTTTTTAACGAAACAAATATCCAATCCACACCAATACACATATTCTTTCTTTTCTTTCACTTTATTTTCTGTCTTGGTTTTATTCCTTTTCTTGTTATGTCATTTCTTTATTTATATACTCTTTCTCCCAACCGAAATCAAATCATATACATCCCTGGAAATTTACTTTCAAAAAATAATAATTACTACTGTTTTAAATGATAAAAAAGCAAGTTTGCAAGGGTATTATGACCCATAAAAACCAAGTAATTTCATAAAATCTCATGACGTGAAGTCAAATGTGACAAAAAATATCGGTGAAATTTGTATGTATTCCTTTACTAAAATCTATTCCCGCATTGCCAATAACTCCATTGATTTAACATTTGAATAATCAGAACTGCACTCGCTAGTTTTACGATTTTTTTTCTTCTCCAAGAAACATCGACAACCTTTCAAAAATAGAGCACCCATTTCCTGCCTTACGATCGAAGTTGCCACTCAACGTTTATTTGTCTTGGTCAAAATGAATGTGGACACAGGGAACACAGCTGTATAAATAACTGCTGCATTATACTTTAATCAAAATCATACACAAAACGCATTTTACGTAACACTTACGTTCTCATTTCAGAATTTACCTCTCCCCTCTACCTGTCAGTCATTCTTGTTTGTTTTTCTCGATATAATATCATTATTCAAAATTAATGTTTGAGTCATCTCAAGATTACACATTGATCAACTGTGTAGGAAAATTGTAATGAAACAATGAGTTTCAACAGAATAAAGAAAGATTTGGTGCAGCATTGATATTCCACGGCGGATGTGGTAACATCTTTGAGAGGGTTGTTGATTTATTAATTTTCAGTAAGAATTTAAGAACCCACTTATAGTATCGGAAAGTTGATAGAAAACGAAAACGACATTACGAGAATATCAAAAAGAACAGATTTCCTTTTCGTCTTTTAACATTAAAAAAATACAATAATACAGGGGCATTTATCCATAACCATGATGGTGGGGACAGGGGTCGGGGGAGGGGCAATTACATTATCCTAATTGAAAGCTATTATGATATACACTTATAAGTTCAATAATAATTACGAGTGAATTTCCGTAGCCCTGCCCCTGCCCCCCCATCGATGCCTATCCGTGTATGTACAAAATCAATCAGAAAAGAACTTAATAATAAGTGACTAGTAAGTCGCACTCGGTCGTTTTTTTCATTTCGAGAAGAAAATAGAAATATATTGTCTCGACTTGTCTTGGACATATCAGTCATGAAGGATTTTTATTAGCAAAGTCATGTCTAAAACAGTACTGTGCTGTATCAGGGAGAAAATGTCCTGATATGTTCATTTAATTAACGTATTTACAGGATCTAGCACGTTTTCTGATAATAAATGCACAGGCTTGAATTGACAATGTCGTTATCAAGTTCTGTACGAGAATACCGTTTAGGCTATAGACACACATATTCGAGTGCCATGCTCTATCATTTGTAGTAAGAAAGTGAACGCATAGGAGTATTATTTCAGTTAACTCCATGGTGAAATTATTATTCTAGATGTGTAAAATGTGAAAATATTCTAGTAATAAAACATGGTTTTTATATATCCTTTTGATGGATGTATTGTACGGTTGTAGATTTAGAAGCTTATGCACCGATATGTAACCCTAAAGTGGAGCTGGTGTATACAGAAGAATGTGCAGTAGTTTAAATTAGTGAACCTACCTGAAGGCATATGACTGATCCTTGGTGGCCAGTAAAAGTCTTAAAGATCTCTCCTGTGTTAATGTTCCAACTATTCACTGTAAAATCGCCACTCCCTGTGTAAAGCACTGTCCCTGTACTGTCGGCTCCTAGACAGTGTATGGCGGCTTTGTGGCCACGGTATGTGATCATACATTCTCCTGAGTCCATGTTCCACGCCCTGGCCGTGCCGTCAGCACTCCCTGTGATGAGGATATCCTTGTTGAGGTCCATATCGACCACGTCTTCCTTCATGGCATCTTCGGCGGGAATGTACATCAACGGAGTGACGGATCGCGAATGACCACGGAAGATGTGAAGCAGTTCCCCATCGTCAGGGTCCCAACACATCGCCGTCTTGTCATACGAGCTCGTGAAGAGAAAGTCCCCGGTGCAGATGAGTCGATTGACGGCACCACCGTGGCCTTCGATCAACAGTTCCTCCTTGCATTCTTCGATGTCCCATTTCCTAACCGTACGATCAGCACTACCCGTAAAGACGAATTCCTCGTATATTTGACAGCATGTGATGTAGCCGGTATGGCCTTTGAGCACTGCTTTCAAGGATCCATCAAACACGTTCCAGACCCTAATAGTTTTGTCATCACTCCCCGTGGCAATGTAACTCCCATCTTCGCTCATCGACATGCAGTTTATACTTTTCTTATGTCCTTTGAACGACAGCAACAAATGTTCGTCCTTCTCGGGCTTCTTCTTCTTCCTTTTCCTCTTTTTCTTCTTGTTGCCCATCTCGTCCACCACCTCCTCATCCTCAAACTCATCACCTTCCTTGTTGTCCATATCGTCTTGTTTTCTCTTCGATCTTTCCTTCTCCTCGTGCTCAATCTGTTTCATTTTCTGGGATGCCCCGCATCCCATGTTGACTATCAATTTCCGTCAGATGCATACAATTCAAGAGCACACAATATCTTCACAAAGTCATCGTGTAAAACATATTTCCATCATTTGACCCAATTCAAAACGAAGGAAACTTGAATCAAATGCATGCGATTGTATCAAGTTGCGACACAATATACTTGATACTCGGAATCCCTGATACACAAAAAGATGATAACAGTACCACCCTTTTACTTTGTATAATCCGTAACTATAAACTATCCACATAAAAAATGCCCTCCTTGGTATGAAAGCAGAATCCTACCTCTCCATGATGTCCAATTTCACGAGATTCTGCAGCAAATGGCGTCCTTTTACCATAGCTACATGACGCTCGACTCCCAGACAACGGTTACCGTCAGGCATGTCCCTTTATTACTTCGCATCCGCTCCTTGCCTGCCGCGGGTGTGTGCGTGACTGCGTGTGTGTGAAGGAAGGATGCGTGTGCGTGTGTATGAGTGAGTACTGATATTGCACACCAGCATGATAGGCTGATGAAACTATCATGTATTGTCTCTTGCCAATGGAGAGGCAGTATGCAGGGTATTATTTCATTATTGATGAGAGCTAAAAGCGGACTGATTTGCTCCGTGCATGAAATGATGGTGTTCTGAGCATAACCGGTAGTCGAGGTGGAGTGTAGCCTCTTATCGGTCGTTTGTTTTTAAATCCTTTTTAGTACGAATTATCCACACAATGTACTTCTATAAAGAGTAGTAAATCGTTTTTATATAAATACACATGAGTCAGAACTTAAATTTCGTAATATAATGCACTGAATCTCACAAATAAAAACAAGAAGACATGAACACTGAATATGGATCAGGTTTCGAGGATTATATCTATTATTGAAAGGCCAATGGCCTCTGCTGGCTCCTCCATATTCTTTGTATTGTTTATATATTTGCTTGTATGTATAATGTATTGTTGAATGTATTTTTTACGAGAATTGGAAATAAAATGAAATGAAAAATGAAATCCTGATTTAGACTTTACATGTTTCAAATGAAAGGCAAAGAAGAGACAGGATTTATTCCATGTTGAAAAACAAAACACCAATTTGTGGGTGAATTTTCTAAAAATATATGGGCCATGAGGGAAACGTAGGGTGAGTTATGCATTTTAACTGAGGAGCGTGAACATTTCATATAAATATAAAAAATAAACATTTATATAAGAATTTTAATTGGCTGTGTTATTCTTGTTAAGTGCGTAAATTATTGGCCTACCAAATTCTCGTCAATATAGTTTTGCCGCGGTAAAAGGTTTGTCTCATCTTATTATTATTATGCAAAAGTGCATGTGCATGCACATATATTGCATCTTCTAATATCTACAAGTATTCAGCTTGAGTTCTGATAATGAGAGAAAATAAAATGTTAAGCATTAAACCAAACTTACAGTGAGTGGTCAACATATATATATATGTATATCATTAGCTTGTAGAATATTACTTTGTATCATATCAAGTATTCCAGAACGATGGCGGTATTTCATGATGGTAGAGCAGAGAAGGTGCAAAATGGAAGCACAGTAATGAAATCTCAAGACTTGAACCCTAATGCAAATGGGCATATTGACCTTGAGGGGGGTAGTACCCTTGCAGCTAAATCGATCCGTAATACAATTCAGCACACGATATAATATTTACGCCCTCTTCTCATCATATACTAAATACTACCTTTGACGAATCAAATGAAAAAAAGAGAGATGGATAGATAGATAAAAATAGATAAATAGATAGATGTAGAGATAGATAGATATATAGAGATAGATAGAGAGAGAGAGAGAGAGAGAGAGAGAGAGAGAGAGAGAGAGAGGTGGAGGGAGGAGGGAAAAGGAGGTAGGGGCTAATCAAGGTAAGGTATAATACGAATATCAGAGATCGTGTGGACGGCTTGATCGGCGTCTGTATAGCATCGATTAGAAGGCGCGGACAAAGAGGTGACTTTCTCCCATCCCCCCTTTATCGTCTGCATGTACTTAACTTTTATCCTCTTGCAAATCGATAAATTAATATTCATGACGTGAGCCATCTATTTCAGTTGACGGAGCTGAAACTTGACGGACGAAGTGATCAATACATGTATCGACGACAGGTGTTTAAGTGGTTATTTGGGGGTGGAGGTTGTTGAGAGAGGGGTCCATGGGAGATGGAAGGGGGAGGAGAGAGCGCGTTGTGGTGAGAGCGAGAGAGAGAGAGAGAGAGAGAGAGAAGAAACATGTTTTAATTATTTTTCCCCCACAATTTTGGTTTCGTAAACAGAATTCCGAAATGGGTCAATTGACAAATCATTATGTAACCAAATTAGTAAATTCCTTTCTCTTCTGTGCCTGCAGAGCAGTTAGTTTCATTTTGGAGACATTTCATATTACAATTAAGCTTTCAAAGAAAAAGGTTATCAAAAATAATGTCCATCAATAGCTACGGACTGTCCACTCGCAAGCTCTATTCAAATTATTATCTTGTTATTAATTCAACTGTATTAGACTTACCTCATTAGCCGGAGATTCACCAAGATAATTAGTAATTATTGGACATAGGCACGTAGATTATCAATCATGACATATGAATTCCTAACTAGATCATCTGAACTTTTGGGGCTCATAGTGAATGCCTTTTTGTGCGTTATCACGTCAGAGGGGGATAATGGGTCACAAAAATTTCCTAAAGGTTAATGACAAGCAGCGGTTAGTCTAATGAACAAAAGGCTAAGAAATGAATGTTTATTATTACAATCTCCACACTTTCTTCACTGTTACATTCCATCGTTCATCGCTGGTTGTTTAATTAAGATTCCGATAGTTTTCCAATTTATAAAGACCTATTTTGTGCGTTATCACGTCATAGGGGGATAGTTTTAACCGGTCACAAAAATACATAAAGGTTAATGACAAAGCAGCGGTTAGTCTAGTGAACAAAAGGCTAAGAAATGAATATTGATTATTACAATCTCCACACTTTCTTCAATGTTATATTGCATCGTTCATCGCTGGTTGTTTAATTAAGTTTCCGATAGTTTTCCAATTTATGAAGACCCTAAGACTTCTGCGGTGCATGACCTTATCAGGTTCCATTAAGATTTGAATTCCTAATGACCAGTGAAAATTCTTGTGACCATACTATTCTGCCATCATTATGTTACTTGGACTTAATTTGTGTTTCCCTTTGTTTTTGCACAATAAAGATAATATAAAACCATCTCGATCTTCCAATGTGACCTTTAGTAATCATCATTTGCTTTATGTCCTTTGCTCTCACTACGTGATCGAGCCTTCTGAGCCCGTGATCCCTTTCCAAAATCATTTAGGCATACATACCTTGAACACACAAGAACAAATTGTACCCCACTTTTCACAATTTCGACCCTAAATTCAACTGAAAATGTGAGACTCACTTTCATGCTTGTTAGATATTTTTAAGGTGTAAATTATCACCTTAAAATGTACTAACTCTTTCATCTTTTATTTCCAGAAACGTTCCCCCTTCTCTTTCTCACAGCTGGATCCCCCCCCCCTCCTTCAGAGAATTGGTTGTATCTTCTCTCACAATGATTGTGATGGTTGTCTAATATTGAACTTATCACAGTGATTCAGTTTGTTCTCCTCAATCCCTCATAGCAATCAATGTTCCCCCTTCCCACCTCTGAACAAAATTTGATGTATAAATTCAAGTACACAAAAATACCACTTGATGACGTCATCTCCTATTCGGAAACAATGAGCTGTGAACATGGCTGCACGCAATGTAATGTTTGTTGTCTGTCTCTGTGTGCTGAAACATGCATATAATGCCAACTCATTATTGATGAAGCTATTTATCTTGTCTAGGCTCAAAATGGCGGATGGGCGGGGGGGCAAGGAAGTATTTTTACCCCCTTAATTCTCTGACAAAAATAGGTTATTACATTTTGAGATTGCTGCAGGAGTTCATTCGGGCACATTTTTGTGTGTACTTAAGTAACGTCAGCCTTTTTAATGTTTGTGCGTGAGCGTGTGTGTGCGTGTGCATGTGTGTATGTGGGGGGGGGGTCTGAATCCCTCCGTGTGAGATGTCTTTATGAAAATATAATAGCCATCTTTAGCGTTTCAGTTTGGTTGAATGCATCTCCTGGACAAATTAAGTATTTTCAGCCAGTGCAACAAATATTTTATGGAAGGATGAGAAAAAAGGTACACTCATACACCCTTTATCGAAGCATACATACATGTCTATTCATACGATACATCTTTGGTTTTGTTTTGAATTTATTTTCCTTTTTTAAAATGAAAACTAATACGAAAGCCCTGCTCAACTGTGCCATTATAGCGCTACTGTTCTGTCAGGCAATGCGGTCCTATTTTTTCCTAGTAGCACAAAAAAATGCTCTAGCATTGGCTGTCTAATCAGGCTAATTATAGTATACAACCAACCAGGACCTATTATCCATAAGTAATTACTTACATGGAATGGATTTATATAAGCGGTCATGCAAGAGGTCTCCCCTTTAGTAAGTACATTAACATTATCAAAAGAGTAATAAAAGAGGGAAAACAAAAACTAACTGGGATGGGAACATTAAGACATGGAGTGGAATGACACTGTACTAGGGTGGCAGATAACAGAGATGTGTGGAAAAATGTTGCAATCAAGCTCGGAGTTGCGAAAAGATACCTTGATAGATAGATAGATAGATAGAATACATAATTTATAATAACGTATCCTCACATTGGCATGAACCTTTCACCCTTCACAGAGGCGGATCTAAGATGTTGTTAAAGATGGAGGAGCACAATGCCGAAAACAATGTATAATAGATGATGATTTTTGAGTATTGAAGGTTGAGTTCTGGGAAGAGGTGAAAAATAATTTGTGAGCGTTATCATTGTTATTATGCAAGTGTGGAAGAACATCAGAGAAAAAATGTTCCCTGAAAAGCATAGCTATTCAAATGCCTTAATATTCTAAATATGGCATGTAACAGCATAAAAATCGGGACGGATTTTTATGCCACATGTTCGTGTAGTCCCATATACATCTTTCTGTGTACAGTGCTTATAACTTTACCAAGATTGGGCCAAATTTCTTATCATGTTGATGATTCCAGAACCTTGCAGTAAACACCAATACTTATATGCTAGATGATCAACCTTTTCTGATCGATTCCACACTGTTTCTTTCACAATGCAATCGCATAACCAGAACTCACCTTTATCTTTAACCCTAAAAAGGCCGGCTATTTGAGGTCTAAAAACGGCCGGGGGCCATTATGGCCCCCCTAAGATCTCGACCGTGAAACGGCCGATCGCCGCGAAAATTTGCATGCATGTCAAGTGAAGTGTATAGAATACTATAGTAATTTCATTTTTTTGAAAAATTTACTTATTTGCATATTTATGGTAAATTATGCAAATAAGGTCCAAAAAATTTACATTTTTACCCATAAATCATATATTATTCATATTTAAGCTTCCTTTTCCTCTAATCTAATGCCAGAAGCTTGGTTAAAAATTACGATAAAATTTGTTCATTGTTGTCTGATATTACATTTCCATTCTCTGTAATTGGAATTACTGAAACCTGGTTGACTGATAACTCCCGAACTTATTTGAAATTTATAATTATTCATTTGTCCACCATAACAGACAAACTAAAAGAGGAGGTGGAGTCGCCCTTTATATTTTACAAACATTATCATACAAAGTAAGGCTAGATGTTCACCTTTTGAATAATAGTGCAGAATTACTTTGTGTCGAAATCGATATGGGAAAAGAAAAAGATATTATTATATGTGTAATTTACCGACCGCCAAACAATAATAATATAGACCTATTCCTGTCTGACATTGATACTTTATTACATAACCTTAATGATGAAAATAAAGTTATATGTTTAATGGGTGACTACAATATTGACCTTATGAAGGACAATAATATCACCAACCCCAATTCCGTACACTCATGTACTCTAATGCACTTTTCCCAACACTTGATAAACCTACAAGGATAGAAACCCGCTCATCATCCTTAATAGACAATATATTTATTAATATAGATATCGGATTAGGTTTAATATACTCCGAGATCTCAGATCACTTACCACTGTTCCTAATACTTGAAAAAATACTTAAACCTCCAAAACGAACAAAAAAGTTAAAGTCCGAAGATTTACTGAGCGGAATATATCTCGACTAATCGAAAACTTAGAATCCGAAAATTGGGAAGATGTTCTATCGTGCAATAACACAGATGATGCATATTGCTTATTTTGGACAAAATTTGAAACGTACTTCAGTACAATCTCCCAAAGCTTAATAATAGAGGTAAATATAAACAATCTATTAACCCTTGGGTAACAAAGGGAATTCTCACATCCATAAGAAAAAGAAACAAACTGTATAAACTTAGTTTAAACCACCCCACCCCTTCACATATAAGTAGTTATAAGAAATATAGAAATAAGCTCACTGATACGTTTAACTATGTATCATTGACTAATTAAGTTGATCTCTAAGAGTCAGGAACAAACACGAGAGGACACAAAGATGGCTGATTTCACTCTGTCTGTGTTGTCGCACTGCGCAGGCGCAGCTTTACAAGAATGCAACATCAATCATCACGATAACATACATTACACTCACCAGTACCATAAGGCTATCCAAAAAATTGTATTTTTCAAACAAACTAAAAAATGCTGAAGGTAATATATCATCTACATGGATTGTCATAAATGAACTGCTTAATAAGAAGAGCCGTACACTTACTCAACATGCCTTTAATATAAATGGTCACAAAGTAGACGAGCCGGATGAAATAGCAAATTTGTTTAATGAATATTTTGTAAATATAGGCCCTGACCAGGCTTCCAAAATCGATAGACATAATTGTGGGTGGTATTCTCATAAGTTAAGCCGGGACTAAGTCCAGACTAAACAAGAATTTTAGTTCACACTTCTATGGAATGCTAAGTTTCATCTTCCTCCTTCAATATTCATGACAAAGATAATCTACCAAGGACTTTATTGAAAACTCAGATCATAATCATATTATCTTTTTCTTCCCATTTGATTGCAAAATTAATTTTTTGGACACTTTTCATTTCAGGATTAAAATAATCTGTACAGGGTAAATGAGTTGGCAACAGGCACTCCATAAAAGTGTGGACTTAACTTAGTACGCTTAGACTTAACTTAATACCACCCCATCCGATATATAAATGAAAAATATATTGTAACTGGAATGATCATGTGAACTATATCTCTACCCCTATTTCTCGCAATATTGGTATACTATTTAAGCTAAAATATTTTGTGCTTAGTATGCTATATAATACACTGGTTTTACCATATATTTCTTATTGCAATATCATATATGGGCTACTCATAAGTGCAATACTAATCGTATATTAATGTTACGGAAAAAAGCAATTCGAGTTTGTACCGATGCAGGTTATCGCGACCACTCTGACCCTTTATTTGCCACATTAAAAACTCTAAAAATAAGTGATATCCACTACATGCAAAAATCTCTGTTCATGTTTCGGCTTCAATCCGGCATTCTTCCCCCATCACTTGTAATATTATTCCAACATAATTTTAATTTTCATTCCTACCCAACCAGGCGTAATGCCCCCCCCGGCCTTTAGGGTTAAGGGTTGGCAGGTGGGTTTCAAAGGGGAGTGGATGCTCGGGGCGATTGTACCCCTCCTGTATTCCGCCATAGGTTGCATAAATCCATTATCCTCTCATAGAGGGTTATCTGTTGTTAAGGCAGTCAAATGAAATAACGAAGCAGGGAGGTATCGCACTCGTCATCAATAGCTAGGATGCGGTAAAGATGTTAGAGATGGCAGACACGCTCCTGAGACTCAGTCACACCACAACGCCGACCAGGGGCGGATCCAGCCGGCGGCAAGGGAGGGGGCCTAAAAAGGGGCCCACTTCATGCGAAAATTTGAAAATCGTGCCGGTCGATTTTTCGCTCAGTGGGGGAGGGGGGTTAGTGAGCAAAAAAAAAAATTTTGGCACCCGAAAATTTTTCCCTCCGGGAAGGGTTATTTTTCTCCACCACCACCCCTTGGGCGCCAGGGGTAGTGAGCACAATTTTTTTTGGGCACCCGAAAATTTTTCCCTACGGAAGGGTTATTTTTTTTTCACCGCCACCCCCTTGGGCGCCAGGAGGGGCCCAACTTCTTTTTTTCAAAAAAGGCTGTTTTTACCTGTTTTTTCTAGGGAGGGGCCCGGCCCCCCCTGGATCCGCCACTGACGCCGACTCCAAACCGACTTTAAACCGACCGATTCTTTGCCATTATTTTGACGGCCTGGTGTAGGTCTCGTCGGTGTGATTGGGGTATGACCGATAAAATATTAGTCATTTGAGCCCGTGTAATTCGTTGTTCAATCTGTTGTCTGTCCTGTAAGTTTTTACAGGGCTATTACTGGTGGCTTGATCACATGTAATATTTCAGTCACGTCCAAAATCGACCCGAAGGCGACTCCATACTGATCAATTCTTGGCCATTCTAGCTAATATAATTTTGTTTGGTTCTTTCTGACATGTCATCTGTCTCGCATTGATCCCATTGGTGTGACTGGGTCCTATGGTATGAGAAATTGAGGAAACCTTTTGAATTGGAGCCATGACAACATGTCTATAAAGTGCGAGACTGTAATGTCATGATTAATTATGCCATCAATAATTAGGCTCTGCGCTTGAAGGACAAATATTCCGTTATCCGTTGGCATTTAACCAACAAAATAAAATGTCCCATGGCTGGGGTATTGTCATTGTGTGCCATGTTTGCACATTTTAGATTTTTCTGAACGTCAATGCATACACCGAAGAAAAAAAAATCGGAAACATAGCGGTGCACCCTTGATATTACTTCGTATTTTTCTTATATGAAATCATATGAACAATACATCGAATTATTTCATACACATCTGGCCAGGCTCCAGGACTAAAACAGAGAAAGTAGGATTAGGCCACTGCTCAGTGACACCAGGGGCGGATCCAGCCGGCGGCAAGGGAGGGGGCCTAAAAAGGGGCCCACTTCGTGCGAAAATTTGAAAATCGTGCATGTCGATTTTTCGCTCAGTGGGGTTTAGTGAGCAAAAAAATTTTGGCACCCGAAAAAAAGGGTCATTTTTTCCCACCACCACACCCCTTTGGGCGCCAGGGGTAGTGAGTACAACTTTTTTTTTTTTGACATCCGAAAAAAATTTTTCCCTACGGGAAGGGTTATTTTTTTCCACCGCCACCCCTTGGGCGCCAGGGGAAGGGGCCCAACTTCTTTTTTTTCAAAAAAGGGTGTTTTTACCTGTTTTTTTCTAGGGAGGGGCCGGGCCCCCCGGCCCCCCTTCTGGATCCGCCACTGAGTGACGCAACCCTTGAGGATCGACAAAACCAAAGATGCCATCATCTCTGAACTAGGTTGATCTTTGGATAAGAAATAAAAAGACATCACAGGAGAGCCAGATTTCACATCATCAAAAGGGCCACTTTCCATCCTAATTTCGGTCGTCTTGTGAGCATAATAAAAGCTGAGATCCTGATCCTCTGATGAAACCGTTGAATGTAATAATATT
Organism: Mesocentrotus franciscanus; assembly: GCA_037976565.1. Lineage (NCBI taxonomy): Eukaryota > Metazoa > Echinodermata > Echinoidea > Camarodonta > Strongylocentrotidae > Mesocentrotus > Mesocentrotus franciscanus. The sequence goes on along the minus strand of CP137668.1, from coordinate 36,527,492 downwards.
GTGCACCGGGATGTTCTTTGGACAATGAATTAAAAAGATATCACAAGAAAGCCAGGTGTATCGTCGTCAAGGGGCGAAGTTAATGTTCCGCAACGAAATGGCCTTTGATGAGCCGAAAAGGAGATTAGGTCCTCATCCATTGAAGACTTGTTAAAGTCATCTGACTCTCGGGTCCCTGATGAAACCCTTGAAAATCGACAGACCCAAAGATGCCATCACCTGTGGCTGTGCACATGAACGTTCTCTGTACAATGAATAAAAAGACGTCGCAGGACCTTAAAGGACCATTTCCCTGAGCATGGAAAAAAAAACTAGCTCCTAATTCTCTGATGAAACCCTTCAAGATCTGTGAACCGGGATGTTCTTTGAAGAATAGTAATAGTAACAATAATAATATCGGACGCTTCAATACCGCACATATCCGCAAGGCGCTCAAGGCGCTCCGATATTACCCGGCTCTGCGAGGCTTCCGATTAATCTTAAAGATATTATGTCCCTTTTGCAGCCAACATCAAATTCTGTAGAAATTTGCAGGAATTATGAATATGTCATGTATGTCCTATATGTGAAATGTAAACGTTAGCAGTGTCCTAATATTCAAATTATGCAAGGAAACCCGTTTACTCTCTAGACTTCCCTGTCAGAGACTATTGAGTGACTGACTGACATCTTTTTTTCTTTGGTAATAACATACATAAAATGAGCTGTAACAGGTAAATGAGCATTTATCTGCATCAATAACCCACCACTTTTAATGGCCAAAATTAAACTGATTGAATCTTTGTGCAGCACAAAACGTACGACCATTCGGTATAAGGGTCTGAAAATCAAAATATGACTTAGGTGATTGCAATCACTTATGTCGATTCGACAACTAACGGTTGTTATTTTCCCACAAAAAGCCATTTTCAAACCCTTTCGTTTTGAGGGAAGTTCTAAACTAGTATTGTTTTTCAAATGCCGTTGGAATTTAACCTTTTAATTGTTTTAGCCTGCAAATGGGACAACGTACCTTTCATATTTTCATATGATTTTGGGTGACCGTGAATGAACTATATACGGAGACATGTCAGGCAGACCTCAAATATAATGAGGACCGTTGTGAACCGATGAGCATTCGTTTTTAATTAGACACGCCATCGTATTCCTTTCATGTAGATTTCGTTAAGCATGAACGCAATTATTATATTGTAAAGGGGCATCGGCCTATTATGTCTAGTCAACGTATCTTTCCTGGATTTTGATTATAAATGTAAAATAGAGTCACCATGCTTCCCACACTTATCTTAATAAGTTTTTCGACTGTAGCTATGAAAGTACTCTCTGTAGACTTCATAGAAGCAAACGATTTAACGAAGGGCTATGAAATAATAATTATAATAATAATAGTAACGATGATGATAATAATAATAATAATAATAATGCTAACAATTATGATAATAATAATAATAATAATAATAATAATAATAATAATAATAATAATGATAATAATGCTAACAATGATGATAATAATAGAAATTAAGCCCGGCTTAACTTAGTCCACACTTTTATGGAGTGCCTGTTGCCACCTCATTTACCCTGTACAGATTATTTTAATCCTGCAATGAAAAGGGTCCAAAAAATTAATTTTGCAATGAAATGGGAAGAAAAAGATAATATGAGTATGAACTGAATTTCAATAAAGTCTTTGGTAGATTATCTTTGTCATGAATATGGAAGGAGGAAGATGAAACCTAGCATTCCATAGAAGTGTGAACTAAAATTCTTGTTTAGTCTGGACTTAGTCCCGGCTTAAGTTATGAGAATACCACCAATGATAGTAATTATAACAATTATAATAATAATGATAATAATAATAATAAAAATAATAATAATAGTAATGATAATATTAATAACAAAAATAATGATAATAGTGGGTTCTTGCGCTCCAAAGATGTCAGATATAGCATAGTAATTCGAACAAAACATTTGAAAAAAATTCTGCAAATCAATGACATTCCACTTGTATTGTAAAAAAGGAAACTTTCAAAAAATAAAAACAAAAATAATTTGGGAGATTGAGATGGAGATGGAGCAATTAGTTCTACATATCCGACCCTTTCATGATTATGAAATCCCAATGTATAGCACAAAAATAAAGTATGCATCCGTATATTACAATTATTAAAAAGCGCTATCATAAACTCGTCAAATGAATAGACCGCTCTAAATGTGAACAAAATGCTGAACTTTGAACAGTCTTTCACTGTCATGGACAAAATTATCATTTTCATGCACGACTGCCTGAACAGAACAAAACGAATGACACAATTTAGCTTAGAAGTCAAGGGGAAATGGATTGACCGTCGATTGGACAAAGAAAAGAGGAGAAATTGTAAATGATGGGGGATAATAATGGGATCGAGGCGGAGGAAGGAGGCATTTAGTTGTTGCTTAGCAACGGCTTTCCCATGACGCGACCTTTTTTCTTTACAATAGGGAATTTATTGATTCTGAACTGAGCTGATAGATCGATGTAAAGAGAGAGTAAGAATTAAGAGTGAATGAGAGATCTGTAAATATATTTTATGATTTTTTTTTCTCCCTCACTCTCTCTTACCTTCCCTCTTATGTCTCTTCTCTCTCTCTCCCCCTCTCTCTCTGTCTCTGTCTCTCTCACTCTCTGCTTCTCTATATTTTCATCCATCGAGCAGGGATCCCCTATTCAAAATTTTGGGTCCGCAACTTTGGTCCACCCCACCCCCTTTAGGAATTATAATACTTAATTGGCTCTTAATGAATGATTAGCCTGTGGTATTATACATGCGATCCGGGCGCTTTTAGAAAGCCATATAGGCCCCTTACGTATATTAAGTTTATAATTCAAAACCTTAGTTCCTTAACTTTACGGGTCACAATCGATTTCTAATAATCTACTAATTTCCGATTTGTAATAGCAGGAACGTCAGAGGATTGAAATCGGGTCGATATAATTTTGTTTTCTTAAAGCGTTTGAAAGTAATTATATTTCATCGAGTCGTGAAGAATTATTTCCCGTTGGACTTTTGATAAGGATGCCGCCCATGTAGTGTTATTCTTTGCTTCCGAAAGATCTATATGATCTATATAGTAAAAGTTCTTTGTTTCATTACATAGATTACGTTTCCATCAACGATTTTTTTTTTAAATAGTATATTTTATAATGCCGGGCCCATTTTTTATAATGACTTTCTAGAGTTCAAGGTTATTTCATGTATGATGAGAAATTGTCCATTCTGTCAAAAACCAAGGATTCAGTTCTTGTTCAGCGTCTCATCAACACTACATTCAGTTTGAAAACGAATCATATAAAAGCCATTTCTGGTTCAGAACTATTTTGTTGTTTTAAAGATACTATGTCCCTTTTGCAGCCAACATCAAATTCTGTAGAACTTTGCAGGAATTATGAATATGTCATGTATGTCCTATCTGTGAAATTTAAATGTTAGCAGTGTCCTAATATTCAAATTATGCAAGGAAACCCGTTTACTTGCTAGACTTCACTGTCAGACACTATTGAGTGACTGACTGGCTTTTTCATCTTTGGTAATAACATACATAAAATGAGCTGTAAAGGGTACATGAGCATTTGTCTACATCAATAACCCACTTCTTGTAATGGCCAAAATTAAACTGATTGAATCTTTGCGCAGCATAAAACGTACGACCATTCGGTACAATGGTCTGAAAAATCAGACTATTACTTACTGGCTCTATAGCTCCTAAGTCGATTCGACAACTAATAGTCGTTATTTTCCCACTTAAAGACATTTTCAAGCCCCCCTTTTTTTTAGAGAAGTTCTAAATTAGTATTGTCTTTCAAATGCCGTTGGAATTTAACCTTTTCATTTGTTTGGCCTGCAAATGGGACATAGTACCTTTAAAACGATGTTTATTTTGATGTCTTACATTACGGTTTTGAGCAGGAATAAGAAGGGTCAGTTTTAGCTACACTGAAACCATTCATATGTAAAGTTTGCGGCAATATGAACTTGAACTTACTATGGGTTTTCGGAATTAATACAAACTTTACGACGGTAGGGAATGTGAATGTCCTTTGGCAAGACATCAATTTTTTCATTGCCACTCGATATACCCAGGAGAGAAATGGGGACCTGGTAGGATGACGAAAGCCTTTGTGTTAGTATTTGCCATATGCCCTCACGGTGGCCATATGGTAGGAATACTCCCAAGGGAGTGGAGATGGTGCATTGTGCGTGAATGAATCCGATGACCGGGGTAATAATATCTGTAAAGCGCTTAGAGACGGTATTTCGTATTAAGCGCTATTTAAATCCAGATTATTATTGAGTGTTCTATTTTGGGGTTATTTCGTTTATTTTTCTGGACACATTTCTATCCAACAACTTTGAAGCCTCCTGGAAGTTTATGAAATTAAGCAACAATATAATTGTAATGCAAAATTCTTTTTGACAACCCGAGCAAAGAAATGAGGCTATGCAAACATGAAAGACATAATCTATAGGCATATATTGCTTTTATTTGTACAACACAGTATTCATAATTATTTTGGTCACCACGAAATGGCCAGAATGGTAGAGTTGCTCCTCGAACTGTTTCAGTTCCAAATCCCTCCTAGTTTAAAGACTTGTTCTAATGTGTTTCCAGATCATGCAGGGGTGTCGATTTGTATTCGTGGTTGGGGGAGGGATGATAGGTGCCAAAATATTTTCGGCAATGGATCAAAGCAACCAAGAGGTAGAAGCGTGTGGCAGGTTGCACCCTCCCTTCCAAGTTATTAACTTTTCAAGTCACCCTCAATAAAGATAACATTTCAGAGAATATAAGAGTGGTAATAAAATGAATAACATGCTAAATGTTAGTCCTGACTCTTGCCTGCAGTGTAGGCCTACCAGACTGATATCATCTATTTTTAAACGAAATTTAGACATTACCAAAAAAATCCAATGGTGAGGGATATCAACTTGTGAAAGTATTATGTTACCAGTGGGCAAATGCATTAATAAGCAACCAGGAAAGGTTCATGTAGACAGAAAATTCTTTATTTCCTGGTGATAGAAACATACATTTTATGAATATTGATGTCTCCAAACAACATTCATCGTGAAAACCCATTCCAATATTCTGTGTAAGGAGATCTCCAAAAACATAGTTCTCATTAGTAAATGAAAAACATATTGCTTTTGGTTCTTCATTTGACTCTCTTCCTTCTTTAATTAAACCAACTGAATCCTCTCTGCGGGAAACTCAATTCAATGAAACAGAATATCACTGATGCAAAATTTGGTTCTCAAAATGACAGAAAATTTCCACTCCTGATCTCATACAAACTGTCTGTTTCTTAAAAACATAATATAAAACTTACGTTCCAACTACCAAACAACAAACTTCCATTATCTCCTTCTTCACCCAGATATACTTATCATACCAGATACGCTCTAAAATATAAGCATAATAATATTCCCCTAAGGCCCTGACCAGAGCACTATTTAAAAAAAAAAACTATAACCGGTCTTAGAAGGTGCATTATTATTGGAAGGATGTTATAAACAAAACTTCAAACTTAATAACATTCTAACCTTCAAAAACACCTTAACTATCTTATGCCTGTTACGTTTGAATACAATACATAGGCCTACATCAGCTTTTCAATAAAACAAAAATAAGTTGTGACATAATTATAATCTTTCTCCAAAATATCGAACTGGAGTATTCTGTTGTATTGCTTTTTATGTACATACAAAGAGCTTATTTTCAAGAGGCACTAGATTCATGTGTGTAACTTAAGAAAGAACTCTTTGTTTACCCGATTTTGTTCAGGTGTCTATGGAAAATTGTTATTAAAAGATGCATGTGTTCATAATTCTCTCGTAATTTAGGTTAATAATTTTGTTCAAGGTAAATAGAGGAAAATGTATATCATTATCTCCATTTGCTATCAAAAGATTTTGCTCCTTTCGGAAAATAGCTCTTCAAATGTTTCACATGTAGAGATATAAATAAACAAAGAAATGGATGAAATCAATAAAACAAAATAGATACTGAGTATGAATCAGGGAACAAACTGAAAGTTTCGTCTCCTACATGCTGCCATTTGGACAAAACCGTCTTTCTCTTCAATGATACAATATTTTATTACTTTACTTGCATTATGAAGGAAAAAAAACGCATCATCAACCCCACGTAGTGATAGCTTCAAAAATCACTTTAGATTGAACTGGCCAAAAGTCATGTGATATTCTTGCTCAGATGCTTTCCTTTACCTTTAAGAGTTCTTTATATTGAGGAATTGGTTGATAATTTTTTCTTGGCAATAATGCCCAAATTAAAAGAGTTAAACAAATACACGACTGTAACTCCTAGCGCGTTTTGAAAAATGTTTTAGGAAATATCAGAAAATAAAATGAGTGAAAAAAATAAAAATAAAGATACAATGACGTGAATTTTAAAAAGGGTGAACGGAAACAACATAACAACTATCTTATAACTCTCCCACTCTCTACTTCTTTTTTGCACTTTTGCGCTTCGCGCTTAACATTTAGCTCGTTGCTTTTTAACGCTGCGGCTTCGCATTTGGCGCACTGCATTTCTATGATGCTGTTGATTGAATAAATTGAATAAATTCATCAATTCCTGATGAAGCCGTATGAGCGAGAATTCAATTTATTCTTGTCTCATATACTTCGTTTTCTATTTATATATGTATTTATTATGAAAATGAGATAGCAAAATGTGTATATTGATGGTCATCTTGCGAGTAATAACCATTAAATACTCTCATTGGGCTCTCATCATTAATTTTTCTCTTCATTTTTAAAATTTTGTTATGGTGAATTATTGGGGGATGATTGTACAGGCCATCCCCCACCTGAAATATTGGGGGATATATCCCCATCTCCCCCGTGATCGACACCCCTGAGATCACATCATCACACTGGAAATTTCCAGCGAAATCGTCTTAAAAGAGATCTTTCCCATATAGCTTCATATCTAAATCGCATACGTATGTAAGCAGATCCCTGCTACATTCAGAACGTAGATGGCGCGTATCAAGCGCTGCGTGCAGTAAGATCTGGTTGAAACGATACCAGTGGCTTACTTTTCATATAATATCCCAATATTTTCATGTAATTTTTTATGATAAAGTACACAAACAAATTGTCTATTCTCCGGGCTAATTCGTCATAGAATTTAGATCATTGCTCCCATTGATACATATCTAGATCACATAAGCAATTCAATTATAACACTGAATAATTCATGTCGTGTGAGGCAATTACAATCATTCATCCATCCAATTTCAATGAAGCAGGCATGACCTATACAAAGAGAAAAAACTATGATGAATTGATGAATAATAGACAAAGATATACATGTCACAATTATTAATACTGGTTTTGTGGAGTCTGACCGTAATACAATCATCTCGCTCCCGATGATTAACAATTTCCTGGTATTAAACAAAAATGAAAAAAATGTTCTTCATGGATAATATAAACAAGTCAACTACAGACATTATATGTACAGGTACTACATGAAAATGCACTATGCAAAACAAAAAGGGAAGAAGAATTTAAAATATTAATATGTCGAAAATGAAAAGATCTGGGTGAAGACCAAACTAATAAACATGTTTACAATGAATTTACTTGCAATTGCATGGTCCATTTGGGAAGCATGGGGCTGGTTTGGAATTTTAATACATATCTTTTCATTGCAGCTAGAAACATATTCGCTCGTAGTGTGTGTGTTTTTGTTATAATTATTAATAATGTATTATGGCATTCAAAAGCCTGGACAATGCTTCTTATATATCATCAAATTTATGCAACCATACAATAAAAAGTAATCATATGCTTGAAATACTTGCAAATGAAGAAAGAAAAGTTTAAAATCGACATCAATGAGCAAACAGAATTATCCTTATTGGATATATGAGATTATAAGTGAGTAAAGATTATTAGTATAATATACAAAATCAATATCATAAATTAATAAAGTAACCACAAACTATCAACAACAAACAGGTTTGAAATAGATGATTATAAACATATTGATTTTATTGAGTCATAATTGAACCATTAATCAACATAAAGTTAAACAGACACAATCATAAACAGATTATATTCTTTCCTTTGCTAAAAATTAGACAACTGACTTAGGTAAAATGATTGTTTAGTGCAGTTTTGTTAACCCTTTCCATCCTAATGAGAAGTGGTCATTAATAGAAAAAGCAATGAGTACTCTAAATGCAAAGCACTCCTTAAAGCCCCTCTGCACTAGTTTGGTCAGGAGGGATTAGAGGGATTAGCGTGGTCACTGACAGGTGGTTATCTCATCAACTCAGCTCTCAATTAACATAAGAAAAAGAGGATCATGGGGGACCAACGGGCACCGCTTAGGCATTGTTTTCTATATAGAGGGAGCAAGTAGCTACAAGTAGTACAGTGTGGCTTTAAAACAGCTCTTCTAAAGACGGATGTTGGCAGAGGAACAGGAAAAGATTATACATGTAGTCAAACCTGTCTACAGCGACCGCCCAAGGGAAACACAAAAAGTGGTCTTTGTAGACAGGTGGTCTTTGTAGACAGGTTACTTTAGTACATGTTTCAATGAGAAACCATTTTCAAGGGAAACAAAAAATGTGGTCTTTGTAGACAGGTGGTCACTAAAGCAGGTTTGACTGTATAACAACTATATCATGAGCAATTACGTAAGGCAGAAACTACATCCCATCCTTACTTTAGAGTAATAGATAATTAACATATGTTATTCATGTTCAATGTATGTCTACCGGTACTTTTTTTTATATAAATATACAGATTATTTTGCTTGTCCCTTACCCATCTTCGTCCATGTATGTATATGCCTTTATACATGAAGACATAAATATCCCATTCTATTATCTCAATCTCTATCAAAATATTTAGCCCATATAAATAGTACTGATTGTGAAATATCACTGGCAATCAAATCAAATCTTTCCAATGCAGATTTCTTCATATTTGTTACCATATTACACTGTATCTCTGCAACCTAGATATGTATAAATGTCAAATAAAACGAAGCATTGTTACATAAATTGAATACTCATCTATAAATACATTGTTCAAAACCAGAAGGTTGTCAACTCTGTGTTAAAGGCATTGAGTAAGAGCCTTTCTGGCTCCAAACAGCTGATAATAATTTTTGCAATGAAAAATATTTCTTAGCTGTACATTCTTCCTTTAAAAGGAACACACATATATTACCCATGAACCGATAAACAAAACATACAATAAACTACAATATATGGCTTTTTTAAGCACATGGTGTACACAGAACAGTGAGGGACAAAAAGTGGAAACAGGTGTATGAACAGACACACAACAGATAAGGGTTGGAGAAAGTTGGGTTAAAGAAAAAACAAGTTTGTTGAATAAATTTTAGTCTCTTTACCATGTTTCTGTCTCTTACTGTAGTACATGCACAGTGTCTACTTTACTTGGCTAAGAAACTCAAACAAACAAGAGTGTATCTTAAAGGATGCGTCTTAACCCAGTACGAGGGACAACTTGGACTCAGCAGAAAATTGTGGACGAGTCAGGCACTCAGGCAAGAGAGCTGATCAAATTGATCATAATTGAATACTTGCATGTGTAATTTTTTCTTCAATTACACATTTAAAACAATGATTTTCAAAATCAATGGATCTTCGTGTAAAATGGTTAAAGATGTAATGTTGAAAATATGAAAAGATGAATTTCTATGAAACATGAAATTTAAGGCTATTTAAAGGTCTAATGTGCAGCTTAAAAGCTAATCACTGCATGATGATCAGTCTGACCTAGTACAGGGCTCGACACTAACAGGCGCCCGGGATGCACGGGTGCCCCAACTGTAAGTCTGGACCCCCAAATTTTGAAATTTCTATATAGAGCTTGTGCATACAGACTTCAAATAGTTCAGTCTAAACCCCCTTCAGAAAAGGTTAGTGCGGAGCCCTGCCTAGAATATCAGAAACCACTGTGTACAATGGATCCTGTTTTCCATACCCAATCAATGACCAGTAATCCATTGACCTAAAATTCACTTGTCCTCAACTACAACTCGTCATGAACCTCGTACTCCCCAGACCACCAATCTCTCAAGTTGGCAACAGCCGACCAGTCGACTACCCTCCACCAGTCCTCGATGTGATTGGCTCGTTTGTTCTGGTGCTTTAGGTAGTAGGCGTGTTCCCAGACATCCAGCACCAGGATTGGCTGAAGGCCATTGGAGATGGGCGTGTCTTGGTTAGCTGTTGTTGAGATGATAAGACTAGCAGGCTCTTCCTCCACTTCTTCAAATGGTGATGAGGGTTTGCGCAAGCTAAGCCACACATATCCTACAGAAACCAAACAATAATTTGCGCTTTAGCTTGATTTATAAAAAATTAAATTTTATTAAAAACACTGAAAAGAAGCCTAATAAGAAATCTATGGTTTCTTTAGCTAAGAAGCATGTATTTTAAAACTATTATTCTGACTATCAACAAGGCATTTCTAAAGCTGCTACAGAAATAACTTTTGTGATGTTTGCACATAACTGACAAGAACTGTGATAAAAATCCATACTTAAAATTATTCATGCAAATTTTTTTTCTTAGTATGAAGCTATGCTCTACTAGATTGAGTTTGCACATTTCACATGGTGGTGCACATGCTTATTGAAACTGCCTTTCGATTGATTCCTTTATTGTGATTATCATTAATTGTTTGGAATGACCTGTTCCTGAGAGGGGAAAGTGAAATTAATCACTGTAACCCTCTGGCCTCTCTTCCCAACATACAAAGACTTTGTGATCATGTGCAATGTGCATACCATCAAAAGTAATTTCACTTTGGTATCTGTGGTCTCATATTCCACTAAACTCTGGTGACAAGTTCCATATCCCAAGGCCCTCTGTAAGGTTTAAATGATATGTTGTGGGTTGTGCAGAGCATAGAACACAGAATGATAAGAAGTTGCATGTTCAGTTGATTATGTTTCAATGGGTCAATAAAACTTACCAGATCCAAACAGGGTAAGGGCTCGGCCAGTGAACTGATTTTTGAAGTCTTCAAAGCTTCCAAAGGATGCATTGATCTCATCTAGGAGATCTCCAGAGGGCATGGTGGTGATATTTTCCTTGTTTGAAGCCATTGTTGACCAGTAGATGTTATGATTGACAAATCTGCAGATTGGTCAGAAAGAAAATATAATACTAATAATCATTATAATAACAATGATGATGATGATGATGATGATGATGATGATGATGATGATGATGATGATAATCAAAATGATAATTCAATTAAATTGTCAATTCCATTCAATTAATTTGTTTATTCAATCTTCAATTATTACCCTTTGACAAAAGACCCCCTTGGCTTACTGATAGATAGGAATGAGTTTATTTAACCCAATCAGGCAATCAGTATACTTTGCAGAGTATCCCATCTACACTATTTGACTTTGATTAAAAATTTAAGAAATATAAAAATGTTAGTTAATAATTATTTGAATCTTTTACATTTCAAACAAAAATATATGCAAGGATTCTGATGTTACAAAAGGCCTATAATGAATACTCTATCGGAAGCTTTCATTCACTATTAAATTGAGAGGAAAATAAGACATAATACCTAAATGGAATAAAAAAAATTAAAAAACACTGGAGATAATGTAGACCTGGTTAACTACTTACCCTCCTCCATTATTCCTGATGCTTTGTTTATATTTGGGCGGTATGTCATCAAGATGCTGCAACAGGTCGAGGATGGATGTTGCCGCATAGCTGTCTGGCTCCTTACGAAAAACAACATCATATATTGTTTAAATTTCAAAAATACTGACTTAATATAAAATCTATTAAAAAAAATACTGACTTACCTTCCTACAAAACAAATTAATGCAGTAGAGTCTAGTAGACCTACATCTACCAAGTGGAAAGGAAAAAATATTTCAATCACTTCAAGCTGCATAGACATAGTCACAATTATATTGTTAATAAAAAAGAGAATCAAACATTTGAGACTTTAATTAATTGAAGGATCACAAAGAATTTAGGAATCACAAACAGACATAACACAATTCAAATGGCTGCATGTAGACTGTCAACAATTATTTTCTTTAGTTTAATGTATTAGTGAAAGATATAGGCCTACTACTATATTATATTATAGTTCTATATATTATATTATATATATAGACCCTATATTTAGAGAGAGAGAGAGACAAACAGATAGACAGAGAGACAGACACTTGAGGAGACAAACAGACAGAGAGACAGACACTTTTTTGGGGGCATTAAAAACCTTCTCTGACCGCCAACCATTACTCGTACAAAAAAAAAAGATGTGAAATAAATATGAATGGCTTTTTTATACCTCACTCCTCCACTGATGCAATGCTGCATTGAGTTTACGTGTATAACCTGCATGGTGACCTCGATGATGTACGTTCACAGTTGCACTGTCAATGTAAGGTTCTAAATCGTCGTAACCGAAAGGTAAATCTGGTAGAACATACTCTGATCTAATTTCGTCAATACACTCAAATGGATAAGAAATACAATAACTTGTTGTGCACATCCATAAAATGATGAAAAACGCGAACATTTTGCTGTCAACGTAGCAAGCAGACGCCATTATGTTACATGGAAGTGCAAGGAGGTAACTGCTGTTCTACCTCGTTCTACACAACAATATTTTGCAAAAATTAGGACAAATGTGCACGAATTACAGACAACGTGCTCTGATGATAACAAAACAAATGCGCTGGTTATCAGGTTTTGTGACTGCTGAAGAGAAAATAAGGGAATTAGGGCAATTAGGGCACACCTCAATAAGTTCAAGGTTCAAGGTTCAAGGGTCGAGATTTATTTATTTGTCTCTCATAGAGTCAAACATTGACAATGTATTTAACATATATTCTATTCAATATTTGTTTTTATATAGTATATACTACAAGTCGATTTTGTGCTAGCTTGAATTTGAAGTTGCTAAAGCCAGTTCAGTAGTCCATATTGAAGTTATTATAATTACTGTGAAAGCGGTCTATTAATATTTCAGTATCATCATTACGATTGACAACATCTGCCCACTCACTTTGAGTGTCATAGCTATATATAGGGGCAAGGGGCACACACGGTCCAAATTGCGAACGAAAATAAACAGAGATAATAGGAAGATGAAAAATGGATTCAAGTCGATGTAAGGTTGATTCACACCTTTCCATATGGTTGACCTTGTTAATTCACACTCCAAGAGCGCCCCAACAACTCCATGCAGTGCCCCTTCAAAGTCAGGACCCCCTTATAATTAAGTCATCGATTATTTGTTTTAGTTGTGTGTTGTCAGCAGCCAAAGTTATATTTATAGCCAATTAATGATGCAACTGATTCAGGAACTTGCTTTTCTACTGAGTGTCTGTACTAAATTCTGGAGCACTGCTTGCATGGGCACATGTCCCCACATTGATCAAATCAGGACTAAAGGGGAAATGATATTATTGATATGAATAGATAGAGAGAGAGAGAAAGAAATGGAGAACAGGAAATAGGACGTCTACGCGCACATAAAAATGAAATCAGTAGTAGCCTCTCCTTATTTTCCAATAATCAATTAATCTTTGCATTTATTATCCGTTGTTATAAAAATAAAATTGAGAACGATCCTATTTGTTTGGATTATAATTATACAAAAATTTAAAAAATGAATTAATCAGTATCCACTTGCCCCCCCCCCCCTGATATGCCAGTACCATAGAGCTATAGCTCTATGGCCAGTACCCACTCGATGGCTGGACCTATTGGCTTGACCAGGCTGTGCTGCTGTCTGAAGGGATAAGTGTTAGAAACCACCTAGAACTGCAGATGTATACTTTTATTTTACAGAAGATTTCTCGATATTTTTGTAGTTTTTGTACCGAGTGCAAGTGGCAATGATTGTGGCTGGTCAGGAGACTACTTTGATATCACAAATTTTATTCATGTCTCGTTGTTCAGAGGCGAATGAGTGGAAAACTCGAGTCGAGGTAAGACACACGCCTCTCTTGATTTCAAAATGTGCTTTAATGTTTTAATATTGTGGTGAAAATGTCAGTGTATGTATTTATTAATATTTACAGAAGTGATGTAATGAATTCAAGAAGTAAATCTCAGAGAACATAACACGAGAATATTTCGCAATCCGCACCCTCTCCGACATCTCGACTGATGGAGCGAGCAATCCGTACGGTGAGGTAAAGCCCGACGGAACCGCTGGCCACATAGCTTCATCCACGTTCAATCTGACGTGCTGGCGGTTGTGTAGTGGCAGTGCAGTGCTTTGAGATTAGTGCTGTGAGATTAGTGCTGTGAGTGAGTTAGTGTGTAATTTCATCTCTGTGTACATGCACGGATAAACTGGCCGTGTACACGGTTATGAAATTTACCAAAATCAAAAGCAGTAGATCTAATCCAGTATTTTACTTTTCAGCCACGTAAGAGTAAGACCAGCAGGACAAGGATTTCTCGGAAAAGTTGCTACTGACTACTGTACCGTAGTAACAGTACTGCACACGAAACCATCGCGCTCGTGGAAAATCAGACCGCAATGATTGGTTGTTTGCAATGACTTGACAAGAGAAATGATTATTAATTTAATGAAGCAGCATTGGAACTTATCCGTGTAGTGAATTTTCTGGCGCTAGTGTACTTTCGTATCCATTTTTTGACCGTAACTCTGGCGTGGAGATACCCTACTAAAACATACCAAAAAATCAACTAAATAATCATCAATTGTTCAAATAATGGTCAGGATTTAAAAGTCGTTACATGTTTCTTACCTGTTTCGTGTCAATTTTCAAATCCATTTTGGAGTATTTTTCCTAAAATTAAAAACAAAGACTTATAATATACACTTTCTCATGGGATTCACAGCAAACTGCTGCACAACACAATTGCATACAACGTATGGGTATGCAATTGTATTGTGCAGCAGTTTGCCGTGAATCCAGTACGTGAGAAAGTGTATATTATAAGTCACATTATAGGTCACAGCTCACAGCACTATTTGAGATGCTGATGGCAATGCCAGTTTGGTTCAGATGTATGGTCAGATGTATGGTCAGATCTTATATAAAGTTACACTACCTGAAGCCAGCCATATAGTCTTAGTGGATCGAACAACCTTCGATATTATCAGTACAAGAATACACCTGACGGTGGCCTGTACTTATTAGCGAAGAAGAAGAAGAAGAAGATTAAAAGACTGAAGCTTTTGGTCAACATTTTGTCTAGCCTTACATTAGGGGTTTGGTGATTTACAAAATATAAATTATATGGTCGTACCAGGTAAGTTATATTTGGCATGCATTCGCCTGCCCAGCACACAATGAACCTTGCAAACTACCTTCGGCATTCTTTGAAAGATTCTTTTTTCTAGTCGTGCAACAAACTTTGAAATTGGTTAATAAATAACAACCGAATAGGCATATTTTACACAAACGACAGACTTTTTTTACCTAGCACGTGAATCTCATCCTGTTTACGTGAACTGATATGCAATTTACATGACAAAAACGTTGACCTCTGAAAATATTTTCACAATGTTTAATTTGGCAGAAACACATGTAGCATTCCTGTGTGTAAAAAAGCCTGATTTCATGTTGTCTAATTACGGTAATACCCTAATTGATGCTGACTTTATGAAAATATCATTTAGTTGCTGAATTCAGACGCAATTCCTTGACCTTAAACTAAACCAATCACGATTTTCATCATGAAAAAACAACACCGGTATATGAATGATAGGGCTTTGCTCAACTTGTAGTCTTGTACATGTTGCTTTGTGCAGTCGAATAGCTGTGAGATTTACATTATAATATAAGCGTTGAGCTCTAACCTGTTGGTGCAAACATTGTTTAAATCCATAATCATTCTCATATCTCATTTTGTATTTGTCCCAATTGCAGGGTAGACTGAAGAGGTTAAAATCCAGGTCGCATCAGATCTGGAACCGTTTGACCAATCATGTCAAGGGTAAGTGATAAATTATGTACTGTGACTTTCATCAGTAACCATATTTTATTAATTTATCATATATTTGAGACACAAAGTGAGACATAGATTACATCCTTGATGGTCGCCTGTAGTTTCACAGTTGATATACACTGTAGTAGATCTTTTATGTAGTAGACCTATGTGCAAACATGCTGATCCTATGTACATGTATTGTAAGTAAATGCAGAGGTAAAAAAAGGTACCATTCTCATTCACAGATGCATCGTACTCATGCAATATCAAAGCTCTTCCTATCTTTCATGCCTATAAACATGAACTGTATATATTAGTGGTAACATCTTGTTTGCAAGTTCCTGCTATTAGCTTGAATTAAAAAAGAAGAAAATGGAGTATAATTGAAACCTTTGTTACTTTTTATCATTTGTACAAAACCTTTTACATTTCCTCAATTAGATAAATCTGTTAATTGAACATGTAGAGTTAAATGGTAATCCAACCCTTGTAAGAACTTCATTGGCATAGAAGCAGAAAATAAGAGAAACAGAAAGGCGGAAGTTTGAAATAAATCAGGCCAATAATAGATCCATTCAAATCTCAAATTGGCAATTTCGTCAGTGGATTGTGATTTACATGGGACAACTCTCCCATTTGTCATTTACAAAAATATCATTAATTGATCTTTTTATACAAAGTACCTTCTCCCTTGGGGCACTACTCAAAATATATAATGGATAACATATTATTACATGTCCTCTAAAAAGAAAAGACCCTCCTGAATCATACATTTTGAAAAATTGATATTTTAATCATTTTGTGTGTTGAAATAAATGGGAAAGTAGTCCGGCACTTCGTCACAATGACATTACAGATTCAGCCAATGTAAGGTGACAATACGTGTACTGAATACAACTTTAATAAATTAATAACTTTCTAATTTTTTGTCAGATTTAATTCAAATTTTCACCAGTCTGCTTCTCTAATTTTTCTGCTTTCTTTTAGAGTAGTTGTCTGTTAAAGGCATCATTTAACAATGTTAAATCTGAGATGCATGGCTCTACGTGTTATCAGTGTCTGTGATATGGTGTAATATTGAAGCCCTAAAAAAATTGTGCTTCAAAATGATCATGAAGTGCCTCAAAAAATAAAAATCTTTGAGTGACCGGTTTTACCATACTCATTTTCCCAATAGACTGTAGTGTTATAAAACCGTTAGGAAAACGAAAAATGAAATTTCGATTTCCAATCATAAATATCTTGATAACCAGACAGGCGATCGGCTTGTAAAAGTCATGGGATTCCTGACTGACCTACATGTAAATGTTTATAAGTATGATTGCAGCATGAGCTAAATCCAGGATTTTTCAGAATCTAAGGCAATGTTACCGAGTCACTTTAAGGCTAGAATTCCCTTTAAATGGCTATGGGAAAGTCTACTTGAACCTGTATACAGACCACGGCCCTATTGCATAAAACTTACAATTGATGGTAACTTTGCCATCAATGGTAACTTCCATGGACACTTTGATTTGATTGGCTGTTGAGTAATGTTAACATGGTAGTTAATATTTATTGCAAAGTTACCATCAGTGGAACATGTAAATTTACGCAATGGGGCCCAGGTGGTAGGTCAAATTCTATAATAGTATCTTTCGGATGACAACGTAATACTTGTTTATATGAATATATGAAGAAGGTGAGATTAATTTCTTTTCTTCTTTGTTTGTAGGAGATGAAAGCAGTCCGCTGTCCGACGGACCAGCTTTCCCTGACAAACAGAGCAGTGGTATCTGAAAGAGATGCTTTTGCACGGATTGAGTAAGTATTTTCATATTATTGAAGTAAAATCTAACTGTATTTTTAATGCTAAAATATGACAAAGTCTTCCCTCCCCCCCCCAAAAAAAAAAAGGAAAAAGATAAAGAAATTGCATCAAATAGTAAACAATTACAGAGCAGAAAGGCATTATTTTCTCTTTGTTTTGTTTTGTTATCGTAATCAATCTGCTAAGAAGTTAACTCCCATATAACTTCTTTCTAAACTAATTTATATGCATGTATACATGGAAAGTTTGTGTAAGAACATAAATATCAGAAAAGAAATTTAGTTACCTTAAACTTGTAATTTATCTCTTCTAAAGTACTTGTATTCATAGCATGCCATTATGATACCCTTTAATACATACATTTATACTTACACGCAATTGAACAAAACCTAGATCTTTAAAACCAATACACAGGGCTCACAGCCTACATCATGGAAAAGTAGATAGTTTATGATAACAAGAAACATGTATAATATATTTCCATAGATCTGTGTAATTCTAAAACACAGTCAAACCTGTCTATAGCGACCGCCCAAGGGAAACACAAAAAGTGGTCTTTGTAGACAGGTTGGCGTTGGCGGCCATTTTAATGGGTTATCGTGGCCAAGTACTAGTAGGTGTTTATTCAGGAACACGTAGACCGCTATATTGATATTGTTCAGCCGATCGATAAATCTAACAACGCAAGTTTCTTTTTCGGTGTTTAAAAATAAAAATAAATAAACAAAGAGTGGTATGGTTTTTAGTTTTATAAGAATACAAAATGATTAACCATATTTTTATTTCTTTGAAATTGTCTGGCATTAAAAAAAAATGCAAATCATAAATTATTTAAAAGAAATTCAAATAAAGAGCCTGAATAATTGATTGACAGACAGCGCGCCGCCCACTTGCCAGGCCTCTCACAGGACCGCCAGTGCAAGAACAAGCGAGGCATCGATCGCGAAGTTCATGACAATGCCGCTGTATTGTTATGTTAGATATGTGCGAGAAACTATACCCTGTCGGTAATTACATGTTTTGATTGAAGTTTTAATAAAAGCTTTGGGTTGAATAGTTTTTTGTGTGTAAATGACCGTTAGATCTAACTTTATAGGGTGCCACTGTGAGCGGTCGCCAATCGCCTACATGTACATGTACATGTAGCTTTGTAGTGACCGTATACAGCAGAGCGAGTGAAAGAAATTGCTCAAGCGCTGCTGTTGCTGGTCGCTACGCGGCTGGCCCTGGCGGTCATTGTGTGGGCATTTTCAGTGGCCAGCAGAAGCAAAATGAGTGGCCGCTGGTCGCGTTAGGCAGGTGGTCGTTGTATACGGGTTCTTAACTACATGAAATCTCACTGGATTTTTTAAGTGGTCGTTATAGACAGGTGGTCACTAAGACAGGTTTGACTGTATTATGATCATTCTTAATCAGAATTCATTTTAATTGTAATTTATTATCTTTTATACTAACAGCGGAAGTAGACATGCAGGATTTTGATTCTGATGAAATAGACATACATTACGAATGTACCATAGACTTTTACCTGAGAAATTCGGGCACTGCACTCAATGGGTTTAGAATGCACTCTTAATTTATTGTGGGTTACTCTGTACTAATTGCTCTTTAACATTCGTTTTGTTTATCCCCCAGTTATGTACAGATCCAAGCAGTTCCGGGGCCAAGCTATGTCTTTGCTACGATAGCACATCCAGATTTAAAGAGTGGAGAAATGGGTTTCAGTCTTCCCCAGGTAAGATAAGGTTTTAAATTTTCCATATTTATGAGCAACTACACTGTATCTTCTTCTTTTTTTTGGGGGCAAGGAATTTCAGCAGGGGGATTGTAGGATGTTCCTATCTTTTCCTTCCCTGAATCCCTGTACATGTACATGCAAGTCACTCCCTTGCTTCCTAACACTGTTAATTATCTTTTTTAAAGATATGAGGGCTGCAAGCATATCAGACTTCATGATTATGCTGCTTACCTTCTACATGTATTCAATTTATGTTTATTAAGCATTCAGAATGTTATTTAATTTCTCACACTCTCCAATTATATATTGTATTGGGAAATTATATCAATTTCATATTCACGTGCATCAAAATGTATGTTTGATGTGATGATATAGAAGCCATTCAATTAAACACTAATGCGTACATTAAAAGAATGTTAATACATAATACATGGAGGTGTCTGGGGCTACTGCAATTGTATTGCACTACATGTATGCGTATTATTTAAATTTCAAGTTTATTTTCTACTGTAGTACTTCAACGAAATGAGGTCTAATTTCTATCTGCTTTCACTGTCACATGAATTATGTTGCCATAAACGAGCTTGTTAGATCTTTGTCTTACATTTCATGATTATATTATTAAATGCCCAAGTAATAGATAGAATTACATTTTAATATATTTACATTTACTGAGGTGTATTGATTGTAACATACTGTACGTGTTCTTTTTAAATACATACATCAAATCTCACAATGTCTTGATTTTCTGTCTATAAGTACAAGCCAAGTAAGATTGATTCCCAGTTTTTCTTACAAATTTTCTGAAAATGAGGAATAGCGGGGTTTTCAATTTTCCTCAACCTATAAGAGCTGTTGGGTTATTTTCTATGCCTGTTTCCTTTGTAAGATATCATTATCCATACTCTCCAAAGATTGAAGATTGAAGATGGAATTGCCCTTAATATTATTGTGTTTTTTAAAAACCTTATTGTCTAGATGTCTTTTCTTTATGTCATGTGAAAACCACAAAAAAAAAATATAATAACAAAAATAACAATAATTAAAAGAAAAGAGAAAGAAAGAGAGAGATTGTCAAGAATAAGAACCTGGGAAACTATTAAAGATAGTAAGCAATTATATTCCCTGTTGATGGATTCAAAAGCTTCACATTGTTATAAAACCCCATTTTGAGATGCTGCCTTATAGGGCATACAGCATGAATACTGTTGGTATATAATCTCCAGCAGTGAGTACTTGGGATTTGCTTGTGCTAATTACACGAGGGTTGATGAGATATTAATTTATGCTGATTTATATGAAGCCCCATTAACTGATGTGGCACCAAAGGATTGCTCTAAACAATACACCTGGGGCATAGTGTATTTGCCAATCAATAACAGGTGAAATGGGTATACGTTCATTGCATTGTCATGAGCATCAGTGTACTTTGTATGGGGGCAGGGAGAAGAGGAGGAAGACTTGTACCCTATCAAATTTAAAGACTAAAATACTGAAATATTCAATTATTTACTACTTCTCTTTTATGTTAAATCAACATGCGTGTGTGTACATGTACATACTACATACACATGTACGGTAGATCTAGCTTGGATATATTGGATCACATTTCATTCTTACCGGTATATATGTACATGTGTAGTATCAAAGACTACATTCCATTTAAATAATGCACATCAATAAGCATTTTTGTACACAGTGCCAGGCGCTCTACTCATACATTTTAAATGACATGTTTACTTTGTCTCAAGAATCCAACCCATTCTGTGATGTACAGTATATACTGTAATAGTACCCCCAAAAAAAAATCAATTTTCAATTTACATCAGTATCCATGCTCTGTGATGTTGCTAGCTCTCTCTCACCCAGCCTCTGTGCCTCCAGTGACTTTTAGGATGAAATTAAATTGGTAGTGGAGGAGTGCGACCCAGGGTTGTTATAGTGATAGTCTGCTATTGTGATGTACACTGTACATGTAGAGGGGAATTTTAAGAGGAACATGATATGCTTGAACTCATATCAGTACACATTGTGTGGCTTTAATAGTCATCCATTGTGGAGTCATTTGGGATGAAGAAAGGAATGATATGGGTTTTTTGGTTGGGAGACCTGTGGATATGGATATTTCAAGGGATAGCTTGTCAGGTGTACAAAGGTTTTGTTTGGGTCAGGATCAGATTATTTGGGATACCTGGGATGACGTTTTACTAACATACTCAAATTTTTAGCATACTCTTTAAGCAAAAGTTGTTCTTGACAACACAAAAGTTTATCCAAAGCTTGCCCTACATAGCAACAAGTAATGTATGCAGACTGGATTCCAAGTATTGTAGTTCATTGATTGATAACATTAATAGAATAGAATTAATAGAATAACTCGTCGCTAGGTCCCCAGGAAAGAAACATCCATAAATCGGAATATGTTAGTAAAGCGGTCTATTGTGGAGTATCTGCACTGATAATCAGAATACATGTACACCCATGTAGGTGTAACAGCAGCATTATAGGTTAGTGAGGTACATGTATGGAAGTATAGATGTTTTCTTTTTTATTATTGAACTGAGATGACTTTGAGTGGGGATCATCACTGATAGGGATGCCAGAACAAATTACCCTCTGAAACTCAGAAGGATCATATTCTGTCAGTTGTTCATTAAATGATATATGTAACTCGTATATGTAACACATGTACTGTGGAGATCTGTGTGGATTATGTACCCATTCCATCAATGCAAATCATATTATGACATATACATATAAATTATTGATATGTACAATTGTACATGTATGTTATGTATATATTCTTATTATACATATTCAGATATGACATGAAGTTCTCTCATTATATACATGTACATGTACTCTAATAATTGCTTTATCATCTAAGAAATGTACGTATAGAGAGATTGTGTATAGTTACTTAGTATATCAAAGCCATTGATTAGACCTCCTGTGTATGCACTGGTGATTGTACATAATTACATTACCTGGTAGATAATGAAGTTCATATGTCTGGATGGAAGACTACAATATAAGCCGAAAGATGAAATTATAATTGGGATGGATTTATTGGGTATGCGTCCACACACACATAGAAAGCAGCGTTATGGAGACCCAGTAGGGAAAGTGCATGATAGACTTCATGGAGTATGAGCTCATTATTACTGCACGGCCATGGAATATGTCCTCAGGCTGTGACATAGCCCCTTCCAAGAAACATCCTTGCTTTTACTAATACCAATCCTCTTTTTGTGTGTGAATTATATTACATTACATACATGTACATGTATGTCATTTAGGCCCAAGGAGAGAATGTGAACCTTATTTTCAATTTTTCATACAGTTAGTATAATTTTGTTTACATTTGTGCGTTGAAATTCTACATTAAGATGTAACAATCCTCTTGCCAATGGTGCATTCTTCATACATATAAACATCTTGACCATATATGTTTTTTCAGAACTTAGTGAAGGCATATTACGCACAAAGTGTATGTTTTATTTCTTAATTTAATTAATTTCTATGAGCATAATATGAAAGTAACAGTGCACATAACACTGATTCATCAGTGTACATAAATATGGTACATGCATGTAAATAAAAAGAACAACAGCCAATGCATTTGGGACTGTCTCAAAGTGTTATATGATACAAAGTCCAATTATTGAATCTTTTGGATTCACTATTGTTTTAACATGTATACTGTACACATAAAAACAAGTGTAGTTGACATGAGACAAACTCTTAAAGGCATCGTTTAACGATGTTAAATCTGAGATGCATGGCCCTACGTGTTATCAGTGTCTGTGATATGGGGTAATATTGAAGCCCTAAAAAATTGTGCTTCAAAATGATCATGAAGTGCCTCAAAAAAGTAAAAATCTTTGAGTGACCGGTTTTACCATACTCATTTTCCCCAATAGACTGTAGTGTTAAAAAACCGTTAGGAAAATGAAAAGTGAAATTTCGATTTCCAATCATAAATATCTTGACAATCAGACAGGCGATCGGCTTGTGAAAATCATGGGATTCCTGACTGACCTAAAGGGTTATAATTATGATTGCAGCATGAGCTAAATCCAGGATTTTGTTTCAGAATCTGAGGCAATGTTACCGAGTCACTTAAATCATGTCATTCACTAGTCTATTTTGCCATACTACATGACATTACCATCCATTTTGATTTGTATTGCTTGAGAAGTAATGACAATGTGTACTTTAGTACAGAGGTTATGATGATTTGCTTTCTTTTGATTTCCTTGTGCAGAGAAAATGGGCCAGAATATCAATAGACCAACCCATCCAAGGTAAGTGTTTTACTGACAACATGCAATGATGTGTAACATTGAAGGGTTATCCATGTCGTGGTTCGCTATTTTTCTTTTGACAGATAGAAGATAATTCTAGCATAATGCACATGTATCTTACTAGAAATTATATTTCTGAAGAAAGCCTTCATCATTAACAACATATAATTGTTTAAAACCACTTTTGTCTTATAAAGTCTTATAAAAAAAACATAATATCATATATTTTGGGCATGCTTTTGTAAATTTTAGCAATTTTATTTATTTGCTTTATTAAATGAATGTTTTGTGTGTAAGGTTTGTCTAAATTTATCTGATGGATGATAGGTGGTATTTTGCTATCATAATACATGGTACATTGTAGGTGTCTTCTCCATGCATATCTCTGTATTTCCTTAGATGTGATGTTTAATTATAGTGAGGTCTGAATATGCGATACACATACAGATGTGCATACGAGTAAGTATTAAAATATTACTGTATGAAGATATATACATGTTCATGTACATGTATGCTGAAAGAGGTTGAGAGAGATGGAGAGAGTAGAGGGAATGAGAGTAAAGGCTGCAGGGATGGGGCGAGAGAAAGGGAGGGAGATGGGAGAAGAGGGTGTTTGTGTGTGTGTGAGTGAGAGGGAGAGCGAGAGAGAGACAGAGAGAGAGAGAGTAGAGGGAATGCGAGTAAAGGCTGCAGGGATGGGGCGAGAGAAAGGGAGGGAGATGGGAGAAGAGGGTGTTTGTGTGTGTGTGAGTGAGAGGGAGAGGGAGAGAGAGACAGAGAGAGAGAGTAGAGGGAATGCGAGTAAAGGCTGCAGGGATGGGGCGAGAGAAAGAAAGGGAGATGGGAGAAGAGGGTGTTTGTGTGTGTGTGAGTGAGATTGAGAGTAAGAGGGAGAGTGAGAGGGAGGGAGAGACAAAGAGAGAGGGAGAGGGAGAGAGAGACATGGAGAGAGAGACATGGAGAGAGAGAGAGAGAGAGAGAGAAGGGTGAAGACAAGAGAGACAGAAAATGAGACTGGGGTTGGTACACAGGATAAGCAAATATTTAGGAAATGGAACAGTTTGGGAAGATATTTGAGAGAGTGAGAGAGCGAGAAGGAGGATGTATAGGGGAAGAGTGAAAGAGAGAGAGAGAGAAAGAGAGGGGGAGGGAGAGGGAGAGGGAGAGAGAGTAAAAACACTTCCCAAACTGAGCAGGCGTCTGTACTAAAGTACATAAGATGAGAATTTGCTGCCATCTAATGTTACCCACTCCAGTGTGAGTGAAACACTATCAGGTGATATGTGTCCCTGGTGCAGTGCAGTTCCCAGGAAATGAGAACCAGTTAACCCCCAAATTGCAGTAAGATCCATCATTATGTCAAAAAGCTGAAATGTAATACTTCCTAGATCTCATGTGGTAAATCTCATGTGGATATGAACATGTTATGCATGTACATATTTGATGCTGGAATGTGTCTGGTATTGAAATATTTACAAAACAAACAAATTCACTGCATTCAAAGAAAAAAAAGATTCATCTATAAACTGAGAGATGTCCTAAATTCCCTTTTTAAAATTTATGAATGCATCTGTATACTTGTAATAGGAAGTTAATTTCAAGCTGTATCGATCTGATTTTATGGTCATGAGGCCTACATGTATATTATTTCACATAACTTAAAAATGTGTATTAAATAGTGGATAACAGTTTGAATTCGTATTCAGTGGTTTGCGGTGTACTGCATTGATATTGAATACTACAAAAGAACAATAAGGATGGTAATGCTACTCCTTCTATACTGAGATATCTGAATGCCAGTGAGTTTACATGAATGTATGAATTAATCATTTGAAGTGATTTCATGCATTTTACATGTACGTGTAGACAGATCTAATAGCACCTGTCACAGTTTCCTTTTCTGTGTTCATGATCAATTCTTATCAAGCGGGTAAACTTGAAATCAGCTGCATAAATGATGAATATTCCGCAACATTTCCGTTGATCAAAATGCCACTGGACACGACTAACCTTTACAGTGTCTCCAGGGTATTCCTTGGTACATAAGAAGATCAAATCATCTCGTTTTGTCAAGACTTTATTTGCTTTCCATCATATATAAACCTGTCTGCCTTTTGCAGTCTGATATTCTACAGTAAATTACTTTGCTCTGATGAAATATTGCATTTTTTACCATGGTATTTGCTTTTTTTTAACTAGAGAAGTTTCCTTTTTATTGCATTCTTTGTGACAGAACAAATTAGTGTAGTTTTATTTTTTGCATAGGAGGTACCCCTTTTCACCTTCCCAAACATAATTGTTAAGGGAAAATGATAAAGTAAACACAATTTCTAAGAAAAGGAAGTTTGATTTAAAAAGAAGAGTGAAGAAATAGCCAGGTAGTGTTTTTAAACAAGAATGGAGGATCCTGAGGGAGACATTAGATCGTGCCACAAAAAAGATGTGTGTTCCTAGGGTTATTTCATCACTGTAATGGGGAAAATTGGGATGCGTGTATGTTTGAAATAAAGTGCCTCAGACTCGTACAAGTGTCCAGCCCTCCTTCGTGATAGTAGATTTTGATGATGACCTTTTCTCCTGCACCTCTGGCAATCATTCCATTATCCCAGGATGCATTCTCACGTGTGGTCTATCAGAGTTGTGACGCCGCATCTCTCATCCCGAATTCAGCTCTAAGCCCAAGTATGTTCATGCTTGCTAACGCTCAGATTAGCCTGTCGATTTAACAATACTGGGATAGTGCTCATGTAGGTTTCCTCCTCATGCTTAATGCATAGATTGATGTCATGAGTGAAGGCAAATTGCTTTAGAAGCTTGTTTTTATGATGCGTCTTTTATCATAAACCAATGCTCTCAAGAATGTCTTGTTCACACGTGATATTAGAAACTGCAACTTAAAAAAAACAAAGGTATTTAAATGACTGAAATTATGGATGAAAAAAAAAAGTAAGTTAGCTGAACAAAGGTTCTACACATACTCACATATCTGTGTGTTGTAAGATACAGAACTGTTAAGGGAATTACGCTTAAATGTCAATAAAAAAATGCAGTGTGGGTAATTGCATCAAATGTGAACAGGCCATAAGTCTGCAATTTAACCCACGCATGGACAGTGTTTATGTAGGATTCTTCATAGCATTTAATGCATGGAGACAGTGGTGTCATAATCATTAGTGAAGGCAAATTTAATTTGAGGATTTGCGTTAGAATTTGACTCTTAAAAGTTCATTTGTGATGCATGTTTATATCATGAGTGCCTCAGTAAGGGGCAACCACATCAAGGAGGTGCGACTAGATCTGAATGGACGATAAGAAAATACCTATTTGATATCACCCACGTAAACACAGTGTTCAGCAACCAGTCGCCATTAATTTCACTTGTCTCTACTCTGTTCACATCTTCTTGAGATGTCCATTTAAATTTCACAAGTGTCTAGGGCCTTTTGTATGCAGAAGTGAACATATATATCTCAAGCAGTGAACTGCAACTTGATTTTCAACCTATCGAGATGGTTTATTTTGGAATTGCAGTTAATTCAGGTTATGTTTTAGAAGAGGCCCCTAATCTCATAGATATACTGGCAATCATGATTTTTGATAAAAATATTTTAACAAGTTGTATATGAATTGGGTTTGAAACTGGATATTATTTTCATATATGCAACATGTATATATATATCTCTCTCTTTTACTTTCATATTGAGCGCTAACACAACTTGAGAATTTAAATACAATAGAGTGCATTTTCCACACATCTTTGCTTAACGTACAAATCCATGCTCATTTTCATTCTATGGCTTAGAATACACTATACATGATCAGTACATCCTTATACAGAATATCTGTTCGCACATACACACACACTATAATCTCAATCTTCCTTTGAACTGTGCATACTGCTCAATGTAAGGAGAGATAATGTGAACGTGGCCTGCTTGTCCCATTCAATTCATTCTCACTTGGCTGCCGATCTGTAAAAGCAAATTTGCCCCCTGTAGAGCTGACAGTATTGTGTGCATAATGTGCTGTTTTCAGTGTTGTGAGCTCTATATTAAAAAGCTAAGCCCTTATACATGCACATCAGGTGTGTTCTCATTGCTCCAGTATTTATATTGATACTGATCCCTTAAATTTGATGTCATCTTCATATTTCTATCAAAGCAATTAAGAGCAGAATTCTAACTTATTATACTTTTAAAATCTTTTAAGTCTTAGTCCTAGCAAATGTGTATTGTAGGTTTTTTTTGTGCACATCATTATCATTATTTTACCAGATATGTTTATGATGATTAGCCACGATAGTAAGAATATATTCTTCCAAGTTTCTAATTTCATGTAGAACTACCTAAGAAGCAAAGAAATTATTATCTTGGGATTGATACAAAATATTCCTACATAGAAACTGTCTTTAGCATAGGAGAAAGGGATTTGTAATTATTTTTTAAATATTTTATATCTATTCCTTAGAAAGAAAGAAAGAAAACAACCATCAATGTATTCCCCAGGGTTAGCTTTGAGGTGTTTGATACCATGATGCACAGAATATTAACATAAGATGTAAATTCATTGAACTTTAAAAATACAGACATTTCAGAATGGAATATACTTGATTATTCTGTTAGTAAAAATTGAAACAGTGTAACAAAAGTCTGCTCTAATTATTGATATCCCCTAGTATGTCAACATTACTTGCTTGCTTTGTTTATGGAGAGATTCTCCTAGTCAACAGTACATTAATGTTGGTCTCCTCTATGAACACATCCATCCTTGAAACTAGGAACCCTTAGGCAAACTGCACATAGTAATGAGCTGGTTTTCATCCATTATTTTTAATAAAGCCGTAACTGACACACATGAAATCTGATGGCCCAAGCTGAGCAGTAAAGTGAGTGAGGTACATGTAGTATCAAATGATTTTTCGAAGATGCAAATCAAATGTCCTTTCCAGTTTGTGACACGGAAGGCAGCTGAAATAACCCTCCCTTTTTGAGGCCTATAAGATGAATTGTTGATTGATATTCTTCAGAGCAAATATTGGGAAAATGCAGGAGAGCAGAGAGATCATAGTGTTGTACTAGGCAGTACGATACTCTATAAGGGATCGTGTAAAGTATGATTCATATTGAAGTGCAATTTCTATTGCCAAGTTGATGAATATGTTTTTGATGATGATGATAATGATGATGGCGATAATGATGTTGATGATAGTGATGATGATGATGATGATGATGAGGATAATGATGTTGATGATAGTGATGATGATGATGATGATGAGGATAATGATGTTGATGATAGTGATGATGATGATGATGATGATAATGATGTTGATGATAGTGATGATGATGATGATGATGAGGATAATGATGTTGATGATAGTGATGATGATGATGATGATGAGGATAATGATGTTGATGATAGTGATGATGATGATGATGATGAGGATAATGATGTTGATGATAGTGATGATGATGATGATGATGAGGATAATGATGTTGATGATAGTGATGATGATGATGATAATGATTAGGATAATAATGATGAGGATGATAATGATGAGGATGATAATGAGGATGATGATGATGATGATGAGGATAATGATGTTGATGATGAGAATAATAATGATGAGGATGATAATGATGAGGATGATAATGAGGATGATGAGGATAATGATGTTGATGATAGTGATAATGATGTTGATGATAGTGATAATGATGTTGATGATAGTGATGATGAGGATGATAATGATGAGGATGATAATGATGATGATGATAATGATGAGGATGATAATGATGAGGATGAGGATGATGATGATGAGGATGATGATGATGATGATGATGATAATGATGATGATGATGATGATAATGATGAGGATGATGGAGAAGGAGATTGTGATGATAAGAAAGATGAATAAGATGATGATCTTGATAACGATCATTTTGAATCCTTGATGGTTACTGTACTGTGTGTGATGTTGATGGTGAGTCTTTGAGGAACTTATATTCATACAGTTTGAACTGATTAAGTTGGCATATGCTGTTCATTTATGTTCATTTATTTTCTTTCTTTCTTTCTTTCTATCCAGCTGCCCCCTACAGGTTTGATCCCAGCTGTCAGTACCTGAGTTCTATCACAGTGGAAGTTGACTTCTTGCAAAAGAAAAAGTAAGAAATTGCTAATTGACCCTTTCAAAAAAAAAAATTGCATGATTGGCCAAACAATCGGAAAGGGGAGTTTAAAGGTATTGTATAAGTATGGCGATATTCATAAACAGGTTCATGTATGACAATCATACATTGTGTACAGTGCTTATGGTGAAAGTGTCTGTTTTAGCCCCATACAGCTGAGCCATTTTAAATACAGCTTTTTAAAATTTATGAATTTTGTATTGATGTGTAAGACTCCAGAATATGAAAATAATGAAAGTACTAGTAATTAAAAAAAAATCTCTCAGAATCTACATGCATATAGAATATAAAGTGGAAAGTGTCTCTATATTTGATATACATTTTTGTTGTTACAGCACCACAAATGATGCTTTTGACTCGGACAAGATGGCAAAAGATTTCTTAGAGTCATTTGACCGTGTGGCATTCTCAGTGGAACAGCAGCTGGTCTGCTCATTCTATAACAAGAAGCTGATGGGACTAGTGGTCAAATCTGTGGAAAGTAAGTATATTGTATGCAGAGAGAGAGAGAGAGGGAGAGTAAGAGAGAAAAGAAGGGGGAGAGAAAGAATAAAAGAGAAAAGGAGGGGGAGAGAACGGGGGAAAAGGGGAAGGATGAGGAGGACGGAAGTAAAGATAGAAATGTTGAAAGGAGAGAGAGAGAGAGAGAGAGAAGAGGGGATAAAGCAAAAATAGACAAAGAGAAGAAAAAGCAAAATGAAGAAAAGATAAGGGAAGGTGGTATGTATAAAGAGTCTCATATAGTAATAACGCAAAATCTGTTGAAGAAGAGAAGGTTCGTGTTTTAATTTCAACAGTTTATATTCGGTCACAAAAAAACGCTGTAAGGATTATAGTTCTTAGTTTTTGACATAATCACTTGATAAAGACATAAGGTTACATAAAAAATTTGTCACCTTCAACATATTTTTGCGTTATTATATCATGCCAACACATGAACTTGATATCTAATATAGTCTCATATTAGATAGATAAAGAAAAATCTGAGCAAATTAGTCTGTTGAATTATATAAATCCTAAATTCATGCCCCTTCAGCAGAGTTCCAGTCATCCAATTTTTATGATTAATTTACTTGTCTTTTTTACATCTGCAGTTCTTGATCCAGCTATCCTAAAGGGAGGGAAGCCTTCAGCTAAAAGAAATAAGGTATTTAAAAAAAATTTCTTACAACACTTTCCTTTGGTACTTAAAAAAAAACACCTGTCAACAAAGAGTTTTTGGGGTTGACCCTACACCTCAATATTAACATTGCATCTCTGCCTGGTAGACATTGTATTCGAAAAGTCTGTTTACCAAGTTATCTTGATAGCCGAACAAAACTTGGGTGTAAATGGAGACCTGGAACATATTCCTTAGAAAGGAATGTGCAAAATAAGAGCCTTTGGGGCTAAATGTGTCGAGGTGTTGTGGTTGAGTGGATACATCACCAGACTGTGGATCACATGGTCCATGGTGAGACTCAAACCGCGGCACTAATGTCCTTTGGCAAAATATCAATCTACATTTGCTACGCTTGTCCCCAGGTAAGGTAAATGGGTACCTGGCTGGAATTCATTCCTTGAAATGCTAGAGCGCCATAATGGCAGCCACGCTAAAGCCGGGGTAGTAATTGTGGAGTGCCAGGAGTATCAAGTCTGACGGACATGAGCACTATACAAGAATATACTATTATTATTATTACATTTATCACTGCAGATCTTCAAAGACATAAAAGGACAATGTTGATTGACAGTCAACCATATCACTAATGTTTGTATGAGTTAACGGTGTCACTGATCCTGCATTGGTACATGTATGAAGTCTCCGTCTAATTTTGTTTTGTTTGTCTGCAGGATGTGAGGATTGGTGTCCTGACCCAGAACACGCAGGTCACATTTGAGAAGGCGGAGGGATCTGCGCTCAACCTCACTGGCAGATCAAAGGGGTAAGCCCTTTCAATATGATATTTATAATAGAATAATACATACCGGTACTGCTTTCAGTCATCATCATCATCATCATCATCATCATCATCATCAAATGCCAGGTCTGTTACAGACATTGGCGGTCATGGCCCTCCATTTCTGTATATAATATGCTTTTCTTAAAAAGCTGGTAGGGCTGATTTCATTTTTTGTTGCCCATAAATTCAAGCTTTGAAAGGTATGTGAGGTGTTACCTTCCCCTGTTTCTCTTTCCAGCAATCTTCCCTGATAATATAGGTTTTACTCCAGATTATCCTTTCTGCATATGTGACCAACAAATTGCATTTGCCTCTTTCTTATTGGGTGATGGTTTTAATCTTGCTGTTTTTAACACTTTTTCATTTGTTATCGTTTCTGTCCATGATATTTTCATAATCTTTTTCTTTTCAATTTTTCCTGTCAGTATCCTATTTTTTGTGCCTTCTCTTCTCATCATATGCCTAACAATCTGAAATTGTCTTTTCCTCATGATGTGTTAAAGGTACATTTTGTTTTTTCTTGCAGTCAATCGGCAAATCAATCAATCATCAACCCTGACTGGGATTTCAAGAAGATGGGCATTGGTGGCTTAGATAAGGTAAGTATGGCTTGAGTGCCTGCCCATGTCTAAGGAACACCCTTGTCTGCCCATACGCCTTGCTGTGCAATTCTGATGAAACAAAACACACAACCAATACAAGATATCTATCTCTATTATAGCAATACCTATTCATCTTAAAAATGAGTAAAAAATAATGAGAAATGTCTAGTTTAAGTTTTTTAATTTTTTTTTATCCACAAGCCTCAAAATGCAGCCTTTCACGTCAGAAATCCGAACTGCATGCGAAGGGAGTGAATGTGAAGACATGGGAACCTTTCTTTTGGACACCGCTGCCCTCTCTTATGAAAATGACATTGTTTTTGCTGGAAGTTTTTTGACAAAATTTTCAGCACACTTACTCTCTAGAATATAAGGAATAAGATGGGATCAAGCATAAGGGGAATACAATAGAACATTCTTGTCAGTTTCGAGTGAAATGTGAGGTGCGCAGAAATAAGGCTCAAATTCATACATGGTATTAACAGTAGTAGACACACAGAGGCACTCACATAGCCATCCGTGTGCAGTGCTCGATAAATTTCAGCTGCGGTCGACCTCTACATTGCAGAGATTGTTATACCAGACCAATAACCAAAATTCATCAAAAAAATTCACTTGTGCAATGTTGGATGGTTGAGTATATATATTTTCAATATTTGTCCATCACAATGATCTCCATCATCTTCATTGAGTGAATTTTTGTCAGGGTTTTATTATGAATTATATGGAATGCGCACAGAGAGAAGCTTTATTGGTGAGTAGAAGATGGGGACTTTAAAAACATTTAAATACATTCTCACCCTCTTTGCTTCTCCTTCTTCATAGGAATTTTCAGATATTTTCAGGAGAGCATTTGCTTCCAGAGTATTTCCACAAGAGTTTGTGGAACAAATTGGTAAGTTCAAATTGCTGATTTCAATCGAGTCACTATGCACTTTTCATGTCAACATGTTACTAAGGGAACCATGAGTATAGGTCATATATCATACATAGGATAGGATATTTAGGACAGGGCAGAGTGTATGTGACCATATTTAATTATTGAATGATCAAAACTTATTTTGGTCTTGAAATATAAACAAGAAATTAATTTTGAAAATACTTTTTTTGGGGGTATAGTTGCAGACTTATGGTGGTTTGTAAAAGATGAGGAAGTTGACATTTTGCACCCCACAAATCCGTAGACCAATTTTTCTGCAATTGTGGGCAAGGTTGAAACCTGGCCTAGAGTTAGGGCAGCTTTCGAGCATATGGGCCCTTGAATTACTAAAGATTGATAAGATATTCACATACACTTTTGTGTTTGATATATATATATATATATTGCCTAATATGTATATTTCATGAAGTTTATCACTACACTTTTGTTACTCATAGGTGCTCAGCACGTGAAAGGTATATTACTCTTTGGACCACCAGGTGAGGAACTATTTATTTTATTTGACAAATACTTTAGCTTGTGTTTGATTGCTTCCTGGGCACTTATCATATTTAATACAAAATTTCCTGATTGGTTGTATTTGTGAATGAAAAAGTTTATTTGTACATATTTGAATGACAGTTCTAGTAATATTAAGACAAATCAAGATGGTGGAATTTACCAGCTCCAAGGCCTAACGATATGGTTCTACAATATACCTCTAATGCAAAAAGCTATGATTTTCAACAATACACCTTTTCACGGTTAAGGGCGCCATTTTAGAGGTCAGGGGTTTACGCGTATATAGCGCCCATGCAAATATGATGTGAGCGCACAGCGCATGCAGGCAGTGATGTCTTCAATGTTTTCAGATGCCTGCGCTGTGCGCTCACATCATATTTGCATGGGCGCTATCTTAATTACGCGTAAACCACTGACCTCTAGAGGTCAGTGGGGTTAACATCTTTGTTTGTTCTTAAATTTGTTCTTAAATTAAGATGGCGCCCATGTCTGCGCATGCGCACTTTTGTAACCGTGAAAAGGTGTATTATGTATTTTGCGTTCCGAACATGTCTTTACCCCCTTCAACTTTCTCTAAGATACCAAATACGAATGCAATGTTTGATTAGGCCATTTTACATCCTCAATTAGATCAAGATGTTTGAAAGGATGTTAATTCTTTGACATTATTCAGGTACTGGCAAGACTCTGATGGCGAGAACCATTGGAAAGATGTTGAACTCAAGGGAACCTCAGATTATTAACGGTCCAGAGATCCTGAACAAGTTTGTAGGAGAGTCGGAGGCCAACATCAGAAAGCTCTTTGCAGCTGCAGAAGACGAACAGAAGAAAGTGAGATATCTTCTTGGATGATTTTTTCCTTTGTTTTTAACATAATTACATACATGTAGATAGGGCAAGAGTCCTTTGGCAAGATATTAATTACATTAATAAATCAGAAGCCTAGCTAGAGAGGGGGTTGGGGGGGGGGGGCGTAATATTGAAATGCCTTGCATGGTGGATATGAATGCTATATCCAGTATCATTATTATTAATACAACCTTTAATAATTTGAGCAGATTTCTTATTGTACAATGAGACCCAATCCATTCCGATTTAGAGGTGGATAACAGCTACGATCTCATAAAATCTCCTATTTTTTCCTCCTAACTTATATTATCAAAGTCAGGTTTATATCATGAAGTCAGAGAATTTTACTTGAATTCTGTTCTTGATTTTATCAGACAGGAAATTATATAGATGATAAAGTACATGGTTTTTTTTCACTGACATCTTGTTCTATTTGTTTATTATGATTCATTGAATCATCATATTGTGTTCAATTATTAATTCAGAACTAAGAAAGTACTTTATTATTATATAATTGTTTTATTTGTTATCGCTTCTATAGATGGGGAATAACAGTGGTCTACACATAATCATCTTTGATGAAATTGATGCCATATGTAAGCAGAGAGGTTCAATGGTAAGACATAATTTTTTTCTTTTCTATCAGTCTATGTCATTATGTAGCACATTATAGAATAACCAATTGTATTTGAAAAGGTGTTGAGGTGGGAAAATCATAGCTTTTCCATCCTAATATGTTTCTTAGCAAACTTAGAAGGTGTTTCCAGTGTCTTGTGAAATGTTGTTCTTTCCTTTAACCACATTCAAAGCCAATTCTACAGTAATATACTCTGAATATGATGAAAAGAAAAATGATGATGTGACATCGATGGTGGGTAAAAGTTTGTGTAATTATAGTGAAATTGTTATATCTATCAAACATGATATAAGCTAGACCCCAAGTTACGAAGCATTGTCATGATTTGCCATTTCTTAAAATCATTCATGTCTTCATTCCATGACAAAATGTTATGTTGGTGGTATGCCCGTCTGTTGAGATTCCTGTTCAATATTTTTTCTCTCCTTCTTTTTAGTCTGGAAGCACTGGTGTACATGATACTGTAGTCAACCAGCTCCTCTCCAAGATCGATGGTGTAGAACAACTCAATAATGTTCTTCTCATTGGTAAGACTCACTTTCATTGCCCGATGCTTTACACGTTAAATGTACAGAGACAGAGAAGAAAGTAGTAAAATTGAGATGAGTTAAGGATAGGAAGGAGATTAGATTTGAACACAAGCATTTAAATCATTTCATATTTGCAATTTTACGGTACCTTAGTAGTATTTATGTATTAAAAACAGACTCAAACCATCAGGTTCGTTAACTTTTCTTAACACATTATAAAGTTGATTTACTTACGCAAACCTCAGGTTCAAACTACTAGGCCCGTTCATATTATTTAATATTTTGTATGCATTATAAAATTTACTTATTCAGAATGCACGTTCAAACCATTAAATCCATCCATCCATCAAATTTTGTTGTTGTTGAAAGCTCAGAAAATTGTTCTCTTGCGTCCAGGTATGACAAACAGGAAAGATCTGATAGATGACGCCTTACTCAGGCCTGGAAGACTGGAGGTACAAATGGAGATTGGTGAGTGATAGCATGATTCCTAGGGGCAGAATTGAATGGGATTAATTTAAATCATATAACGGTTACATAATAATAGGTCAATTTATAAAGCGCAGCTACTACATGAATATACTCTACTGCGCCTAATACAAGGTATCGTATTATTACCCCGGCTGTAGCTGAGCTGCCATAATAAGGCGCTGAAGCATTCAAGGAATTTTTTCCCACCAGATACCCATTTACTTCACCTGGGTGGAGAGTGGCAAATGTAGATCAATGTCTTGCCAAAGGACATTAGTGTTGCAGCGGGACTCCAGCTGCGAACCATGTGATCCACAGTCAGGTGACGCATCCACTAGACCACGACACCTCTACGTGATACCTTGTCAATGTGTTGACTACAGAAATCTAATTTCTAGTGGCTTTCCACTGGAGCCGGTAATGGGTTAACTAATAATGTATTTGAGAAGGCTGTGGTCATTGGAAACATGCAGTGATAGTATTGGTAATAACATTCTTGTGTAGCACATACATGTATGACAATATGATATAATGTCTCTATGATGTTCTAAATAGTTTTGAAATGATTACATTGACTTTTGCTCCAGCAACCATTATCAGCATCATGTATTATAGAGAGATTCTCATGTCTTCATGGAAATTTCACGGCCTTATGCAAAATCCTTATACGTTTTCTGATTCCTTGGTCATATCTTTCGTAAGGATGCTCTGGAGACAGTTGCCCTTGCTGGTACAGTCAAACCTGCTTCAGTGACCACCTGTCTACAAAGACCACATTTTTTGTTTCCCTTGAAAATGGTTTCTCATTGAAACATGTACTAAAGGAACCTGTACATAAAGACCACCGGCCTATAAAGACCACTGTTCTTGTCTCCCTTGGGTGGTCTTTATAGACAGGTTACACTGTACTATCAAAGGATGAAGGGCATGAGGACAACAACAAATAACTTTTTTCTCTTGGCTCAGTGATGCCACTGGCATAATGCCTATTGGCATCACTCGTCATAGCCAGTGAAAAGAAGAACATTATATGATCAGTAATGTCAGATTCTTACCAGCTACCTGAATCAGTGAATGGATTTGTTCTATACTCGCTAATGATGATCCATTAAATATTCTTCCATTTACTAGGCTTGCCAGACGAGGCAGGGCGTTTCCAAATCATAGAGATCTATCTTGCAAAGATGAAAGAAAACGGCAAGCTGAGTAAAGATGTAAACCCGCAGGAGCTTGCTACGTTGACCAAGAATTACAGTGGTGCTGAGATTGCAGGGTTGGTGAGAGCAGCCCAGTCCATGGCTATGAACAGTCTCATTACAGTAAGTTGGATGTGAATTATTGCGTTATACAGTGAAACCTGTATATAAAGACCGCTCAAGGGAGACAAGAAAAGTGGTCTTTACAGGCAGGTGGTCTTTATGTACAGGTTCCTTCAGTATATGTTCCAATGAGGTACCATTTTCAAGGGAAACAAAAAATGTGGTCTTTATAGACAGGTGGTCTTTCTATACAGGTGGTCATTAAAGCAGGTTTGACTGAACTATATATATATGCTTGTCAAGGAATGGCAAACACATAGGCTCTGTGCTGTAACTAATATGTAAAATAGAAGTCAGAAAGCAGTATAACTTGACCGAAAGAAAATGTGCAGGATAAATCTTAATTACAGGAAACACTGTTCAAAAGGTGTGATCTGTTTCAAATCAGATAAGGAGGGTCACATTAACTGATCTGTCTAGAAAAGGCATCTCTTTACAGGGTCAGTCATTCAAAAGGTTCAAAATTCATTTAGTGCTGACAATTATAACAAGAATAGTGTTGTGGAAATTAAAACCATGTCCTATGCATCTATGTTTAAAGAACTTGAATTTGACATCTCAACCAGTTCCTCTGATTTTTTGTGGATTTGTTAAAGAAGACGAAGGGTCAAATAAGGCCCAATATGCAAGGATTTAAATTTATGTATTTTAAATTGCAATATCTGTTGTTGCTTCAAAATTTATTGATTTAAATCTCCTTTGTAGATATAGATGATGGGCAAGAAGCAAGTGACAATAGTATCTTTCGCTGTATACCTTTATTTTTGTAGGCATCTTCTAAAGTTGAGGTGGATTATGAAAAGGTCGAGAAGATGCAGGTTTCCAGAGAGCACTTCGTGCATGCCATGGATACAGACATCAAACCAGTGAGAAGCATTTTATATTTATTTTGAAGACATGACCAAGCCACTCAAGTTCCCTTCAAGTTCCCCTTCATGACATCCATAACCGACTCTGCTCTATCATCTTCTGCCAATATTATCATGTCTTAGTGACACTCGTATTCATCAAACTATCTTATCAACTCACTATGGAATAAGGTTATATGGGGCTTGAGCTTGATGAAATCCTTCTGGGTTCTGTCTTGTATTAAAAGAGGTGCGATTGATCCAGATTGATTGAAAGTCCTAAAATCAATCATAGACTTACAATCACTTATCTCTTTAGTACAGAGTTGCGATTGATATCAAGTTGCCGTCAATTTTAATTGCCACTCATTATTAGGCAGGCCCTGGTGTTCTGTAGTGTTGATCACTTTTTGTACTGTACATTGTTGTCTTGTGATGTGTGCAATATGAATAAGTTTGATTTGGAATTGAATTTATATTCTAAGCCTCTCCAACATCTGCTCCTGTTTGACACCAAATTACAAAGTAGATACTAGCACATGACTTTT
Organism: Mesocentrotus franciscanus; assembly: GCA_037976565.1. Lineage (NCBI taxonomy): Eukaryota > Metazoa > Echinodermata > Echinoidea > Camarodonta > Strongylocentrotidae > Mesocentrotus > Mesocentrotus franciscanus. The sequence goes on along the minus strand of CP137668.1, from coordinate 36,488,246 downwards.
ATTTTCATTGTACATGTTGGTTTAAAGCAGGCATCGTTTAACAATGTTAAATCTGAGATGCATGGCCCTACGTGTTATCAGTGTCTGTGATATGGTGTAATATTGAGGCCCTAAAAAAAATTGCGCTTCAAAATGATCATGAAGTGCCTCAAAAAAGTACAAATCTTTGAGTGACCGGTTTAACCATACTCATTTTCCCCAATAGACTGTAGTATTATAAAAACTGTTAGGAAAACGAAAAATGAAATTTCGATTTCCAATCATAAATATCTTGGTAGTCAGACAGACGATCGGCTTGTAAAAGTCATGGGATTCCTGACTGACCTAAAGGTTTATAATTATGATTGCAGGATGAGCTAAATCCAGGATTTTTGTTTCAGAATCTGAGGCAATGTTACAAAGTCACTTTAATGCATTGGCATGAGGAGTTTGGAGGCATTTTCAATGGAGTGAATATTTTCCACTTATTATCATAGACATTCACATCATGCAGCAAGAGGATTGGCCCTTATTACTTGAGATCAGTAAACATTGCCTGTGCTCTTCCAGCATTTATTCCTTTAATACACCCCATCTCTCTCACACAGGCTTTTGGTGTAAGCAGTGAGAACTTTGACAAGTTCATCTTGAATGGCATCATTGACTGGGGAGAACCCGTTCGGAGGGTTTTGGCGGATGGAGAGCTGGTGGTCAAACAGACCAAGGCCAGTGACCGGGTGCCACTGGCCAGTATGCTCATGGGAGGTAAGATTTACAATTTTCAGCTTCTAGTTGCTTTCTTAAAAAATTCTATTGTTTCATAAACCTTTGAAGGTTGGTTGGTTTGTATTACCTGACTGCTAAGAAAACATGTGTATGCTTGTAAGTAAGCAACCAGGAGACCGACGGCTTTAAGTCCTCTCAGAGGGACTTGGCAATGCCTTACCGAAGGGCACTAGCGCATCAAATTGGTTTCAAACCCGGAACCTCTTGGTTACGAGACCACTGGGCCATCATGCCTCACTCATAAAAACAATTAGTTGAAGGTTGGTTTGTTTGTTTGAAACTTCAAGTAAGAATAGAGTGAGGTCTCCTGTATTTCACTAATTCGTGTGGTTGCCAACTTCTGTAAAGATTAGTCATACAGGGAAGATGCTTGAAAGCCAGTCCACTGTGTTATCGTCAAGTTCTTTTAAGCCTTCATAACCGTTGTGAGCCTGGTGGATGTTGCAACTGGAGACTAAATATTTGATCGTGCAGTGACCACTTGTCAAAAGGCTGCATATTTAAAATTTCCCTTGAACAGATTTTCTCTTAGGACCAACCCTTTACTAAAGGAAACTCAACTTATAGGTCAACTGCCTGTGAAGACAACCTTTTCGGCCTCCTTTAATATCTGTTATATATAGGTTTGACTATACTTCAGTCAGATATTTTCCATACTGATAGCTGTTTGCTCAGTTTTTAGCTCCAATTCTCTATATTTAGTGTCATATTTAGTAGAAAGTTTTTAGGGGTCAAGTTCGTCTTTGCAAGAGATTGAGTATACAGTTAACAACTGAATTATTCATATCCCTTGTAATTTTGATATTTTTTTGTTTTTTGTAACTCAAGAATCAAAGGTGGTCTGGTTGAATTAGAGCCTTTGTTGAATATTTTTAGATGTAAGCTTTAATATGTGACATTCTCAAGAAACATAATGGGGACCAATTAATTTTTCACAAACTTAAAAAATTACAAAACTTGGTAAAGGTACAAATAATTTAGTTGTTAACTGTATATATTTTGCCCATCGACTTGCTTTAATAAAACTTCAACATTGAGTTTGGTTTATGTTTGACTTGAATAGGACGTAGCGGTAGTGGAAAGACAGCTTTAGCAGCCAGGCTTGCGTTGGAGTCAGGCTTCCCATTCATCAAGATCTGTTCAGCTGAAGACATGGTTGGATTCTCAGAATCGGCTAAATGTCAAGCCATTAAGAAGGTAAGTTAGAACTTCTATTGCCACAATTCCATTTATTGCTAACGTCGTCATCATGCATGAAATGTTTAAACTGCTCATATACAGTCACTGTTGCTCTGTTTTCACCCATCCCTCATATTTTTGTAAGAAAGCATGGTTTATTTTTTCAAAAAAAGATTCCCCCCCCCTATTTTCCTGGAAAATTAAAATTTGCATTTTATGTGTGCATTTTCTTTTTTAAAAGTAAGCTACTGATTGTATTTTTTTAAAGACATGTTAATGCTGTAAAAATGATGGTGTAAATAAAAGTCAAGTGAATAGATTGAATTATTTTTTAAAGAATTTATAGACAGCTAGTTAAAATGAATAATAAAAATTATAAATTAGAGTTTGTATTTGAAATGATGTGAAGAACAAGTATTAGTTATGTGATGTATGAAAAACATATTGACTGTGAGCCTAAATATTATAGCTAACCACTCCATTCCCTCTGTAATGTGCAGCGTAATATTATGAGCATCGTTTATCTTTCTCAGATCTTTGAAGATGCATACAAGTCTCAGGTCAGCTGTGTGGTGGTTGATGACATCGAGAGACTGCTGGGTAAGTTTGGAGCAACTCCAGGGTATGGAGCAGGACTGCTACACATTTCTTTCTTTGTAACTTAGTACGTATGAATGCTGTGTAGATCTACTGCTGTACCATATTTCATCCTAGATTTTATGTACAGGTGCAAGGAATTGCCTGGTAAACAATGAAAGAAGGCCAGAGTAGCAAGTGAATACAAAAGAGAACTTCCTGTCCATTCATTGTCTGTAATAATGGAAAGATTAACACTTTTGTGAACCTTGCCAGGACTGGACTATTGTTTGAACACTTTGTTTTTTCTCTTCTAGGTAACATGATATTCACTGAAATTCTGTGTGAGACACAGGTCGTTTGGTATGACAGAAAAGTTTATCATTTTATTTTCTTTCTATTCATCCATAACTCTCTCTCTCTATTAATGATGTGTGATAATTTTAAAGAAATGAAAGGAAAATATAATTTTGATCTGTATAACAAATGTTTAATTCCAGGGTTTAGTTATTTTCAATCCAGGGCAGTGTAGTAAATTTGAAAACATGGATCTTATGATTTCAACATTTCCTCCACTTCTGCACTTTTCCATCTATTAATTTTACTTGTAATTCTTTTTGCCTGTTTTTCAGATTATGTTCCCATTGGTCCTCGCTTCTCAAATTTAGTACTACAAGCTCTCCTGGTACTCCTGAAGAAAGCTCCACCTAAGGTAAAGAAAGATTTCCATGCTTATTGTATAACTGTTCTTTTATCCAAGTGTTTCCATGTAGACAAATGTAGATGGAAATGTGTATGTCTGGATGATTTTAAGTAATATTTTGAGAATGTATATCTAAGACCAATTATACAATATTTTTCAGTGTTCATACCTGTTTGCATGTACTCTATGTTGTTAGAAATATTGTATTCTATGAAAATTATCAGATAACAATTAACTTGTGATCACTTATCGTGCATGTCATCATTGCTTTTAAGACACAAAATATGCCAAAGGAATTGGACTGTGAACCAGTTTTCAATTAGATATTTTGATATTGAGACATCTGTATTTGAAATCTTCTTCACCAAACAGGGCCGCAAACTGCTGATCATTGGAACCACCAGTGCCCATGACGTTCTGGAAGAGATGAAGATGACGGATATCTTCAATACCTACGTCAGAGTAAATAGTTTATCAACAAGTGAACACATTGTCAAAGTACTGGAGGTAAGAAATCCCCATTCATAATTTGCCTCTTCCAGATTTAATAGTGGATATTGTATAGTGCTCATGTCTGTCAGACTTGACACTCCTGGTGCTCAAGAATTATTACCCTGGCTTTAGCATGGCTGCCATTACGGCGCTCTAGCATTTCAAGGAATTAATTCCTGCCAGGTACTCATTTTCATCACCTTGGTCGAGTGTAGCACATGTAGATCAATGTCTTGCCAAAGGACATTAGTGCTGCTGCGGGACTCAAACCGCGGACCTTGTGATCCACAGTCCGATGACGTATCCACTTGACCCCGACACCTCTATGTTGAGTCATCGTACATAGCACCACTTTTTCAAATCACCGTCCGTTCTGTCTTTCTTACAGCTTGATAAATAATCTAACTGTCAAAGAAAACCGTATACAGATATGCAAGTTGGTAGCAAAGAGCAGATGTATATATTTTGGGTCTGGGTCTAGGAATTGCCTGATGTTTTTTTCCCCTGTTATTCCAAATGTTGTTAGACTTTATTGTTTAAGAATTGTAAGTTAACAATTCTTGCTTAATCGAAAAGGGAATTTGTAAAAAATGTGACGTAATTGAAAGAATCTGTACAGAAATTTTGTAAACATATAAGGCCCTATCACCTCTGGTTATATTTTCAATGACATAACAATAGTAATATTCAATTTTTTTAGGGAGAACTGTGTATTCTGGATCCAGCACTACATTATAAGATATCAATGTGTATGATTGTTTACGGCTTTTCACACGCAAGTCTTTGACAGTGGCACGATCCTGGGGCCCGTTTCATAAAACTTGTTATCTATAACAACTGCTAAATTTCTATGACAAATTTGCTCTCGGCCAATCAGATGCCATGATTTCAGTAGCTTATAACAGTAGCTTATAACAGTAGCTTATAACAGTAGCTTATAACAGTAGCTTATAACAGTAGCTTATAACAGTAGCTTGTAACTTGTTACTGATATCAAGTTTTATGAAACAGGGCCCAGTTCTGATTTATTTCTGTTGCTATTTCAGGAGCTGAAATACTTTACCCCCGAGGAGAGGGAGCGAATCAGGACCAAGACCGAGGGCAAGTCCCTCCTAATCGGAATCAAGAAGCTCTTGGTCCTGTTGGAGATGGTGAGACAGACAGAGCCATCTTACAGAGTACCCAAGTTCCTGTCGCTGATGGAGGAAGAAGGAGGGTAGGTAGCAATGTTATTTTGGGATAATTCAATGTTTATCGTTTTTGCTTTTGGTTCACAGAGTATACCTCAGCCACACCACCAAACTTATTCTACACTAACTCCAAACAGATACAGAAACCTTTCATTGGTTGGGGGTGATCATAACATGTAATTTAGGCTTCTACCAACCTTAGAAGTTAGTAGCAAAGCTTTCATCTACTCCTGTGGACTTTCGCAAGCCAAAAGATTTTTCACTGAGTTTCTTGCTGTCTGCTGCCTTGAGATCACTGAAGCTTAAGATTGATAGAAGCCTTAATTACGTGTTAACTCCAAACTGCCTAAATCTTGAACATTGTGGGTAATGTAATTCTTTGTAATTCTGTCTGTCTTGTTGGTGTGTCTTAGGTATTACGGGGGAATCCTGCCATTCAGAACATTATTCAACACTCATTATAACAATGTAATAGTGGTAGTCCCAGTTCTCTGTATCGTAATGTTTAAGGGGCCTTGTAAAACAAGGTAATTTCATTAGTCCCGAAGAGTTTGTTATACATGGTTCCACTGTACTTTACTGGACATTACCATGCCTCGGAATACCACCAGGAGTAGTAATCAAATTTTAAAAATGTGTCACACATAATCATATAATCTCATGCGATTTGATGAAGAACCCCCAAGAGAAAAGATATTCTATTTGAGTTAAATTTGTAATAGTCAGACAAGTAAAGTGTATTAATTAATTAGGAATATAATTAGGGAAAGAATATTTTCTTTATTTTCATGTTCATTGTTCCTCCTTTTCTCTCCATTTTCATTTGGTGCTCAGGTTGGAGTTGTCATAAAGAATCTTTCCTAGAAACATCTATAGTCAAGAAAGAAAGAAAGAAAGACAGACAGACTTCCAGAGAGCGAACTTAGATGGGAAGAGCAGGAGGTCCATACCTCATTGGAATATCAAAGGAGACCTCCTATGGACAGTAGAAAACCAACAGAGGAGTAGTGTAGTACTGAGTAGGGCTGATAGATAGGAGCTGTTTGTGTATTTTTAGAAAAGAGTTGTTTATTCCAAGATCTATGAGCAAATTTAATGTACCAGAGAATCCAAAAAAAGATCTATTTATTAGATTTCGAGATGTATCTTATGTCAAGCAATGTAGCAAGGATAAAACTGTATTATTGGTCTTTAAAAATCACAAAAGTTATTCATGTACTACCTATTAGACAGATTTCCTGATGGGAGCGGGAAGGTGTTACTAATTTTTGGTAAATTTATTTCAAATTTTACAAAATAAGGCAAATATCACTGATAATTGTCAATTTTAAGCTAGAACTGTTTGATATGTATCAGTCTTTCTTTCATCCATTCAGTCTTCTTTCACTTGTTACAGGTTATTCCAGTCCATTGTTAGATGAAATTGTCTGGAAGTAAAAATACTTGCGCAAATATAATCAAATGAGAAATACATCTTGCCTCTTGTATGCTATTACAGATATAGAAATTGAAATGAAATGATAAAGATTGACCCACTTGTTCGTGACCTAAATAGCAGATTTACTGTGAGTTTGCTTTCATGTTTATGATAGACAAAGATAGTGATATGTATGATGTGTTTTTAACCCAGATTCATATTACTGGTGAGAAAGTAAACATCTTGCTTATTGCATGCAAAAGAATCGTCAGCATTGCACCATGCCAAATCTACAAGGGGATTCCCCCAGATGACTTACTTCATATATCAAGTTTTACAAGATTTCACATTTGTTCCTAGTTCAAATGAAACATAGAAGCAGGAAATGCATGTTGTGAAGTGAGGTTAATTACTCAATGTTTGTAAGAAATGTTCCTTTTCAATGAATGTGTCTCTTGAAACCTATTATATCTATGTAGTTCGTAATGTGGAAAAGGTCTGCCTCAGAAATAACATCAGATTTATGATTTTCATATTTAGATCATAACAGGTGTCAAGATCCTGCTGTTGTACAAATTATATTCAAGCAAATATCAACCTCACTAACATACACATAAACATCTATGCTATCTATTTATACTTACATTTATACAGCAGTAGATGGAAAGAAAATATGGGTCTGCAAATGTATGTACAGGTTTTTGATTCTAGATTGTTCTTTGTATGATAACAAATGATGTATACTTACAATAGGGAATCTAGAAAACATTCTAGAAAGCTATCAGTATGAAGATGTGCAGCACGTGATATGTTAATTAATATTTGACGTTACAGATAGAGAGATTCTATGAGAGTTTAGTGCGGATTGTGCATTTCTTCACTATGGGGTATTTGACAGCTTTAAACAAAAAAATATATTGGTGAAGCATATCTCAATTTTTTCTGATATTGATAATCATTCACCATCAATAGTTGTGTTTCAAAAAAATAGAAGTGAATTTTCTCCATATATTAGAGAAAAATCATATAACAAAACTAATAAAATATGTTAGCCTATCCTCTTAGAGATTCCTAAAGTGAAAATATTTTGTGCTGATAAAAATCATTCAAGAGTTACAAACATAATTGCTTCCCTATTTTTGTTTCTACCATACTCTGTTTATTTAACAGTCTTGCTTGAATGTAATCTATATGTGAGAATGCAAGTGTTAGATTTCTGGAGATATCTAAAGGCTAACTTCCTCCGTAAGTGATTCATTGTGCTTTATACAATATTTGTGCATGATTATAATTTATGAACAAGTTATTAAAGAAAACGAAGCGAAGATGTATTTGATTTGAACAATATCATGCATGTGCATATTATCTTTCTATAGTATAAAGTAAGTATGCGTGGCATTATGTTTATAACAAGGAGTGTAACATTCCAAAAGATGTATTAAAGTATACTAAGAGTATGAAATGTTTGTTTTCTATTTTGTCCCTTCCTTGTTGAATCTTTTAGACTTTGTTTTCTACTGAAAGTTTTCCTCTGACTACAAGTTCAATATTTTGTAAAAAAGTATATCAGTTGTTATGTAATGCTATTTGTGATTTTCTTCTGCCCTGTTCATCCCATTTGTATTATTACATTACATTTGTCAAATTCAAATTATGGACAGCATGTTTAGACTTATATTATGTGGCGAGTGAGCAAATATCTCTATTAAACAGTTTCGACATTGAAAAAACGTTGATTAGCATTTCAAAATTTGTGATGTAGTTATATGTTCTTAATTATTTCGACACGAACATGCAGCTATTTATTATGATTGCGATGAAGAAGTTACCTATGCATTAATGCTATGATTTCCTCTCTTCACCTCATTTTAATCTGTAAAGCACAAGTAAAAAAAAACAATAAAAAACAAAACTACGCTATAAACGAAACTTATTTAATGTAAGTTCATTGATTTTGTATCTTTCTTTTTCCGTTGGCAAGGAACATTTGTTTGGGGTAACAGTATTCATGAATCACAATATATACCTTCCAATTAATCTGTCTTTGAATGTAAGAAACTGTCTTGATTGCAGTTTTAAACCTAGTGCATGTGGCTCAATTGTTGAAGGTCTTTAAAATGGTGTCAAAAGTTTCATGAGATGAAACAACAGAATAACCAAATTGAATTTTTGTGATTCACAAAAGTTTTTTTTCAGGACAACATCTATAACACACAATGAGCAAAAGTTTCATGTCGTGAAAATTTGTCTTAAAGTACCCAGTAAGTTTTATTTGATCAAAATGTTTTTTTGTATTTGGCTTCCAATCTTTAAAGTATTTAAGATTGTGCAGATATCAAGCAGCTTAATGCACATTCTGAAATAACACTCACAATTAGATTGATGTAACATATAATCCTTTTCCATACAAAATTGGTTTGCAATGATTAGTAAGGCAACAAAGTCGACAGTGTTTGTTCATGTGCAACAATTTAAACATTTTACAAATAAGCTATCCAGCCACCATTGTGGATGGTCATTGTTATTCCATAGCACTTATTCAATTTCAGTACAGCTCTGCCCTGTCACATACAAGTTCTAATCAATTATAAAAATCATTTGTTCATGTGTTTTCTCTGTTGAAGTGATTTTGTGATACTATTCTTCACTGGGAAATGATTATATAAAGGAGTTGAAACTCATTGTTTTCGTTTTATAGGTTTTTGCTCATGTGCAAAGCAATAAAAAAACATCATCTCCTGATTAATTAATTTTAGGGATTAATATCTGGACATTGTTTGTAATTGATTCATATGTTTTCAGATACACCCAAATATGTAAAAAGTATAAGTGTAAAGTGACAAATTCATATCCAATTTTCCAACTTTTGTCTGTGAGTTATTCCTCTTCAGTCAAGGTAGACATACATTAAAGAGGCCAAGGATTTACCAGGTCTTTGAGACTTTGGATAGTTGATGACAGATAGGTAACAATATGATGTGAACATAAGCTCAAGATTTAAAGAAACTATATTTCTATTTTTGCAAGAGTTGTACATCTTTTAAAGAGTGCAACATCACAAAATATCCATCTTTCATTTCCAGAGACTTTTTTCCCAATCATCATGAGTATATTTGTGTATGACTGTATTCTTCAGCTTTTATTCACATCAATTTGTTTAGAATATACTTCCTTCTTAAACTGATATGATGCACAGTATCAGAATTCCAATGTTTCCTCGATCACTGTAGGTTTTTTAAGTACATGTTTGGGAAACTAAATATACTGATGGAATACCATTATGTCTGTACCTATATAATCCCATTATTGCTAGAAATGTATTTGTACATCTAAATTGTTATCTTAAAAAAGGGAAAGAAGGAAGGAAATGGTTACTTCAAGGTGTATAAACAATCAAGACACCATTACTTTCTATCATTCATGTCATCTCTCATTTATACTCTGTAGTGTTGTAATTGAGCTACTTACCACATAAGATTTTCCTTTTCTACCAAGTGCAATATTGCTCAATATGTCTATTGTAGAGAGGAGATTAAATGTGTGTCCTAAACAAATCTCAACCAGCTGAAGTTCCTGTTTGCTTTATTTCAGTCTTTGACTGGCAGCATTAAAGGCCTATGTCATTGTAACCACATTCAAGGTATAGACCAGTTTTGGAAACGCCCCTGTCTTAAAAAATGAAATGGAAGCTCTCATTACCAATCATGTGAAAGAATATGTTTTGACTAATACGTGATGATACAAACTTTGCCGGGAAAGTCGGGAAACCGCCTACAATTGATATATTTGGTAAATTATTATATCTATTGGGACCAAATAGATATCGCGCACGTGGTCGCGTAGTCCCATATACATCTTTCTGTGTACAGTGCTTGTAACTTTACCAAGACTGGGCCAAATTTCTTATCATTTTGATGATTCCAGAACCTTGCAGTACACACCAATACTTATATGCTAGATGATCAACCTTTTCTGATCGATTCCACAACGTTTCTTTCACAATGCAATCGCATGACCAGAACTGGTCTTTCTCTTTAACACACACAATTGACTCGACTCCTTTTATCTCACAAAACTCTTTTTTTTTCCAATTCAATCATCTGTAGACATCAATTTCTTTTTAACTGAAAAATGATAACTATCATGATAAAGAAATGCATCTTCATGATACTATTGTATTACTCTGATATGAAATTTTCAGATATTATGTCAGGAAGAAATTCCAAATGTTGAATCAACAGTTGCTGTGTACATGTCATCCTCAATAGTATTCTACATACTCTGACGTATTGATCATTGTAACAGACAAACCACACCCAAAGGAAACAAATTACATTGCCTTATATTGAGCACAGGCTAATCAAATAATAGTGGGGAATGAAGCATAGTATAAGCTGTAAACATGTTCATGAAGAACTTCAAGATATCAGTCCAAGGGCAATTCCAGTAGCCTCCTTCAACACCTACATGAGCATTTCAATGACATATTACATAATCCAGACAGGATTTCAAAGTGCAGTTCAATCGTGTATTGAAATTGCCCTTGAGTTGCTTTCTTGAAGTCTTTGTGAAAGTGTTTCTTATTTCACAGATTCACAACACCTCCACAACATGAAGACTATAATTGTCCATGTGCTTTTCAAATACAACTCTTACTTCACATTTCCAAACATAATTTTGTATAAAGTCGTCTAACCGAGAAATGTATGAGAAAAGAATTTATGTAAAGTTGATACCACCTTTAAATGGATTTCGGATAGCGCTTGGAAATTTAAGTGTCCCTGGGAGAACTTTGGTGCATTGCAACACATTTCACCAGCACACAACATAATTGAAAAACAGCATTAAAAACTCACGTCTCAAGTAATTTTTCCAAACCATGTTATATGGGGGGCATGCTTATTATAACACCATCATCATCATTTATTAAAGTAAGATTTTCTCTCTAATTACGTGGGGTCACTGACTTTCACGCCATGATGACACTCCTAGCTCCCTCCACTTCTTCTTGTCTCAAGCATCCTCCTCATTTAGACCAACCTTACTGCTTTCTTTCTTCACCATATCTTTCCATAAAAGTAAATGTGTTGATGAGATACTTTCAGTCTTGTCTGGTTTCACAGTTATTTATACCAGAATTACCAATACTTAGATTACTAGAAAGAAGTATTATTTGTCCAAGATAGCTAGATAGAATTCATTTTGGTTAAAAGATAAATGGATGATCATACCTTGTTAGAAAATGATGTCACGACCTGTATTTATTAAAACATATTGATAAAATTGATTGAAAGAGAACATTTAGTACATGTATATTATTTTCAAAAATGTACACTTAATAATATTATCATGACCTTGACATTTGCAGACATCTCAAGATGAAAGACAAGAGATCGAAATTCCTTTTTTCCATTATATATTACAGTTATAAAAAAAAAACATTTACTCATTGTTCATCAAAGATTTGTACATCGCATTCACACCCACCACCTCCAACCACTTTTTAGCGGCGCCACCAAGCTAGTAGTAGTAGGCGTCGGCGCCAACGCACGAAAAAATGTTAACAGGTGCGCTACTAGCTGTACTGTGCAACTGGTATCCGCCACCAACTCCGCCACATACGGTATACACCCAACGTACATTGAGCTGAGAGCAGAAACAAGACAAGCGCGTCTTTCGAAAGAACGAGAACGTGGACGAAATTTGTGTTCAATTTGACGGTTTTCACCGTACGACATACCTACAGACCATTTGATTGGTAAGTTATACTCCTTAATTTTCTTATTAATTTTGTCATGATGCTAGGATTCATTTACAATATAAATAATGTTGAAAAACATAAATCATCTGACAGCGAGCTGTATCGCAGCCCCGTCATGCCCGTTGTCGCACTTCGCTGTCGACTGTTGCCGTAGTAATGTTAGTCCGGGGATAGTCCCACGAATTCAAGTCGGTGTCCTTGATTTCCTACAGTACCAAGTAGGAAAATAACATGAATGAACGTAAAACTTATTATTTAAGAAGCAATAATTTCATTTAGCTTTGAGTGCAATTACGTACCATAATGCTCACGCCATGCATGCGCCTTGGCACAATAACATTATTTGCATTTCGTTCACTAGGATTGATTCTGATTTTAAGGTGAATTTAAATAAAAAGAACAATTTGATGTAAAGTCTAAAGAAAATATTTTAATTTAATTATGGCTTTGAAGTTAGTGTTTACATGACTTTAGTTTTTGTGAAATTTTGCGACCGATTTGTGACATATGTTTATTATTTAATCATAGTATATGTCACAAATCAGTCACAATAATGAATGGTTTCGTGTTGTGAGGAAATAATGAATTTAACTTGCACTTTAATTTTGCAATGGCCGTTAGCCCTACTGTTATAATAATTAATAAAATGGAAACTGTCAAGGAATTATTTTCTTGATAATGATGACTTCAGCATGCAGTGAGATTCATCTCTATTTCAAATGTAGCCTAGGCTATAGTTTTATTTGGTGAACTACATGTACATTGTAGTGTGGTGTTTGTAAAATCATCGGCGTAAAAGATTTGTATTTTTCAGTCTTTAAAGTTTCTGAAATTTAAGTAAATCTTGAATTTCACGCAAATTAGACAGTTTCTTTTGTGTTTTTCAAGTCATGACACCAAAACAACAAAAAATAATAATAATGTAATATTAAATCTAGATTACCGGTATTGGCTGTTAATAATACTAATGGTGGCTTCTTGTATAGCACAGTATAAGCACTCATGTCTATCACACCATGACCCTGCTCAGCATTTTATTACCCCGGCAATATAAGCCAAGCAGCCAAATACTTAAGCACTTTCTGGCATATATTGGGTGTCCATGTAAATGGAAACATGGGTGGAGAGTGGCAAGCGTGGATTAATGTCTTGCCAAAGGATAGTAGTGCTGGGCTGGGATTCAAAACCCTCAAGTTTTGATTGAGAGTCATGTGAATGAACCACTCTACCACAACACCCCACATGTATACCGGTACACATTTGTAGGCAGGGTATCCCTAACCACTATTTTTTTTTTTTTTTTTGGGGTGTTTGTTCACTAAATTTGAAAATTAATTTTATTTTCATTAGTGTTTCAAGTTCTTGCATCATTAAATACAAAACATTTAAAGGAATTTTTCTTGGTGATCAGACAGTATGGAAAAAAAACTGTCAATTCTCAGAAATCTTTGCTTCAAGTGTAACAAACTACTAAAGTGAACTGAAGTAGAAATAAAAACAGATGAATATCATGATACTAACTGTGCAGTAGACTTATATAGCAATCTGTGGCTAACAATGTTTGGTTTCACTTCACATGAACTGAACTGAACTAAAAATAGAAATATAAAAAAAAGAATATTACAATAGTTCTAGTGGGCTTTTCACCATTCCTTTCTCCTTATTCATCACAACTTTGAATTCAGTTGCATCACCAGCAGTAACACTTCTGAAGGCCACATTGCCGCTCCATGGTGGGAATCTAATTTATATCGAATCTAAGCATTTACTATATTCACAGTTTGCATTGTCTAGTACCAGTGATTTATTCTTTGAATGGGAGTGCTGACTGAGCAATAGAGTGGGATAATATAAAAGAGTACATGGGCAGAGAATTGAAATGTTGTTCAGGAAATAACATGAAAGAAAGATAGATTGAACAAGTTAAGGATTGATGGTGATGATGATGGTGGTTATCATCATCATTATTATCATCATCAGCAGCAGCAGCAGCAGTGTCAGCATCTTTACCATCATATTGCCATCACCAATGTAATTATTCTATTGTTAGAAGAAAGAGAGACATAATACATGTAGATGGAAAAGCCAAAAAAGAATGGGATACAGAGAGAGAGAGAGAGAAAAAGAGAGATAGATTTAGAAAGAAAGATATAAAGAGAGATTCAAGTCTTTTCAACAACTTTTTTTCAACCTCGATTAAAAATTTGAATTAAATCACTGATATATCACCAACTCTGACAACAGCAAAAGATCACTAAAATGTACATTTTGAAACCAAATACAATTGTACTTAGTATGTAAAGATAGATGGATAGAAGCATCTAGAATCCACTGAAATGCAAGCAAGACATGAACACGTACATGTACCTACAGTGTACGGTAAACTGCTTTGTTGACTAATTTGCCTGAGCCTACCAAGATCTGGGCCCTGTCTTATAAAGACGTGTGATTAATCCAAATCAATCGCAAGTCCACTAATCAAATCTCCTATCTCTTATGTACATATTTACTATTGATATCAATTGCAAATAAGTTGCGATTGATATCAACTTTTTATAAGACGGGGCCCAGGTCTGACCAAGATTGCAGAAGAAGTCTATAGATAATTCTGTTAATGAATTCTAATCTAGGCCCCCTAGTTCAGTAATCTAAAGAATATAGATCAGTGTGCGATATTGACTTCTACCTAGAATCTAGAGTCCACTGAAATGCATTCAATACATGAACATGTACCTACAGTGTACTGTGAATTGTTGACTTTGCCTGAGCCTACCAAGATTGAAGAAGAAGTAGATAATTTGGTTAATGGATTCTAATCTAGGCCCCCCTGGTTCAGTAATCTACAGAATATAGATAAGTGTATTAAAGATATCGACTTCTACATGTACCTTAAAGACTTGCATTGGCCCACTGCATCTAATGTTTACTCAGTCAAACATCATGCACTAGCAAACTGTACCTCTGTTTGTATAAGGAGAATTACAATGCTGGACTGATGATCATATTTGTTAATCAACCGCTAAAGACATGCGTGCATGAATAGATTGCCATTGTCTCTGTGCCTTTGAACTTCGGTTAGTAGAGGCTTTCACGTCAAGGTAATGCGACACTTTGTTGCGATATGTACTGAATATGTTAAATGTTTGTTTACATTTATAGCTCTCCGATTTGATGAAATTCCTATAGTGTTATTCAGGTACAAGTGGGTATTATAAATCATACTTCTTTTCATTGTTAAGCTTGGCACGCACACACACCCACACCTACACACATGTATTTATTTCACAAGACTAGACTGCATGCACAATATACAAATATTTTTTCAGAAAGAATACCTCCATGTTAGTTTTAACGTATACATGCACATAGCATCAATTCCATCGTACATAAGGCACAAAGAGTTTGTAAGAATTGGTACATTAAACAAACAAAACAAAACAAAGGAATGCAATAAACAAAAAACGAAAACAAAAATATCAAAGGAATGCAATTAAATGAATGAAAAAAAATATTTTAGTGATTTTTTTTTCCTTAACACAAAAGAAATTAATATCAAAGAGGATATCAACTTATCACATTGATTAAGCCAGCAATTTTTATTTTTAGAATATCAAATAAAGAATATTGCAAGAAGCGACCTACCCTGTTTTGTCAGAGGTAATTCAATCCATCTTTGGAGAAGAGAAGAAATATTTGGATGTGAGGTTACCATGGAGCTTACCAATGAAAAGTATGATGTAAGCTGTTTCCATGGCAAAAGACTATTGTGCAGCAGAAGTGTTTTGAATACTGTTAAATTATAAAATGTAGCACCACCTTGCTCTTTACTCTCTCTTTCTCTCTCTCTCTCTTTCTCTCTATTACATGTAGCTACATGTATTTGAGTTAGAGCTTGCATTTGTTAGATGTTGCATTTCCACCTTGTAAATCAAACCAGTCATAATACTAGGCTCACCTGTCAGAATGTCTGTTATAACTGGTAACTGAATGTTGCATGTACTTTGCAATGACACTCTTTCTTTTCTAACTTTGCAAGAACAACAATACAGATTTGTAAACCATTACAAAAATAGGGCAAGCAATTTGCTGCCTTTTCAGTAATTTACTCTCTGCTGCTGTGAACCATACAGTTTGAAAATTTTGATATTGACCCCCTACCCCTTTTCCTGTGGCATTACTAGAAGATGATTGTAGGAATTTCCCCCACCCTAATTTATATTTTCAGCGAAAAAGCAGTGCATATCTTCATTATCTTGCATGATGAAATGAAAGTTTTTAAGCAGAGGCCCCACACTAACCTTTTCCTGGGGTCCAGAGTAACTTTTTAGGGTCTGTTGGTATCAGGCACCTGTAAAATAATTTCAGAATTTGGGATATGGAGTGGAATAGCGGGGTGTCCATGTGTGTTGGCCAGATCATTGCAAGTACTAAGTGTCTTTGGTTTTGATGGTTTGTTTTACCTGACTGCTAAGAAAGCATGTGTATGCTTGTAAGTAAGCAAACAGGGGACCGATGACTTTAAGACCTCTCTGAGGGACTTGGTAATGTGGATTAATGCCTGACCATAAGGGAACTATAGCGCATCGACTTGGTTTCAAACCCGGGACCTACCAGTCATGAGATCACTGCTCTACCACCGAGTCATCACGCCTTTAGTAATCTACTCTTGTACTAGTCTTACCAAAAAAGCTCTATGTACCAGCTTCATTTAAAGTTAAGAAATGAAGAATGAATACCGGTAGGATATAAATGTGACTATGTAAAGAAATGTGCTGTAGAAATTATTTTTTAAAATATTAACTTACCGAGTTCAAAAGTGCGTGTACCTTACATGTACATCCTTATCATCTCCTGCAGCAAACAATCCAATATTTGCCCATTCCCTAGATCTGAAGAGTACACTAGCAGGTCTGTATTTACTGCATGAGTGCAAAGTACATTCGACTGTACATAATGCTGTCTGTGACTGCCAATCAAACCATTAAGCTTGAAATGAAATAACCACTGATATCCAGAGAAGAGCAATAAAGTTATTAGTTATATTTGTAATATAAACAAAATTACTGGCTGTAATTGATGATTATTACTGATCTTTTTTAAATTTTTTGTTTACAATGGTCCAGTATACATATTGTACAGTATCTACATTTACCGGTATCTCCCTACAACCACCCCAATATGTATGCCAGATTTCAAAGCTTTGATCCACACTTTTTACTAGATTACATTTATTGCTCTACTGCCTTGACACTGTTCCACCTATGAAATATCAACTTGCATGTATAATTGTATATGTCTGATCCTGCACTCAGGTTACATACATTTAGGCTTGCTTGATGTAATTTTGTGAATTTTCATTTGATGCTTTTTTATTTTTTACAAGAAGCAATGCATAATTGTACTCGATACCACCTTAGTTTAATAATATTTAGGTAGTGGTGCTTACAGACACACGCAGAAATGTTAATTCATTGATAAACGTATAACCACCAATTATGGTTTTGCAATCCGATTTATCTTTATCTGCCTCTTCATTTTATTAAAGTTACCTTAGTGCCAATTTGTTTTCTTCATTTTTTTTTGGGGGCAGGGGGAAGGGAGGGGCAGGGGGAGGGAGGCAGGGGGAGGGAGGCAGCTACACATATATACATGTATGTGGACTGTGTATCTTGTGCATACACAGCCTCATTCTTCCACCCAAGAAGATGTTGAAACAGGGCTAATTCACCCATTCAATCTCTACCTTTGCCCTTACTGTTCAGACTGATAAGCTGATATCGTCCATTTGGAGGTCGTTGAAGGTGATATCTTCTTTTTCTAGTGGTGGACCCAAATAGTTTCCAGAACAGATAACATTCTGATCAAAGAATTCCTTGCTTGCATAAGGTGTGTATAAGGTTGAAATAGTGATACGCTGTTATCATAGTCTATATGGGAAGCACCCCTGAATGATTGTGAAGCCAGGTGTGAAAATTAGGTAACAATGTAATTTTAATTTAGTGCTAATTAGATTTACATGTATTACGTATTTTTACATTACGATACAAATACTTTGTTGAGATCTTGATAACATAAAGTAGACACGGATATACATTTGTAAGGGTGAGATGAGTTAAGGAACTTCAGCTGCACTTTTACATGTAAGTTCAGTGTTTTAAGCTGTATAGTGAGAGGTTGTAATTTGAAGAAAGGTTCATTGCTTTGTCCTGTTCTTCAACTTTCATAGCTCTATTAATCACTGATTAATGAGTGTGGTTTCATTTCTGTTTTATTGTGTGATTTAAAAAAAGACTACTGTACATGATAATAAAGCACTCTTTAAATACTTGTCATTGTGTAAGTTAACCACACAAATGAAACTGTCTACAGTTACTTCCACAGCTTCAATGATAAATGGAGCGGGGAAATCGTTAATGTGTTTTTTGTTATTTCTTTTATGAACATCATCAAAACCAGAAAGACATTTCATCTCCAATATTATTTGATGCAAACATGGTCTATCACAGTAACCTCAAAATCATTTATTTTGTTATTACAATGAGGTTGATATTACCAGTACTAAAGTCTCGATCTCCAACAATGTGAATGGCAAGACCTTAATTACATCCATATCATTTCCTACTACTTGCCTTTCACAGAGTATTTACTGTATGTTGCTTATTTTGTCGATTGATTGAGCAAGTGATTTATTTAATGGGCAATGCAATGGGCTGTGCCTTGCTAGGGGTTCAGCACCTTCATTATTCAAAGCTCAAATGTAATTTCAATTGCAAACATGCAGAGTCAAACATTCAGAGTCTTAACATTTATGTTCTTTTTTTATACAGGTATAGTATATATAAACACAGGCAGTGATAGTTGATTAATGGACCAATTAAATGGTACCTGCACTCACGGTATAGACAAACCCAATGCATGCAATATCTGTGGTTTCCACAGTGCCATCAGAAAAGGATTGTGGAGCCGTGCAAGAAAACACTGTAGGGTAATTGATTCATCTGGTAATAATGGACTGCCAATGAATGACTATAACTTGTGGAACTGTTTTAACATATATTTTGGCTGTTACTCATGATTTTTTCTTTTTTCTCCATATTTACAGATTTGTGATCGAGGCGACGTGATACAGAACACCAAGATTCCATTATGGGAGGCCTGAGAATTACCTACTCCAATCTCCTGGACCACAAAGGGACTTTGGTCAGTCCATCGAGATTGTCAACCAGCCTGTCGACGACTTCCCCAAGACTTTCTTCAATAACTCCAAGGCCATTGGTCTGACGCTGAATCGAAACAAACTCTCAAAGCTGCCCAGCCAATTTGAAAGATTCAAAAAGCTGGAGAGACTTGACCTGTCCAACAATGACTTTGAACAGTTTCCAGAGGTTATTGGAGATCTTGAGAATCTTCGATACCTCAACATCAGTAAGAACAAGCTTACTTCCCTGCCAAGGGATATCATCTACTTAAGGAAATTGGAAGAGATTGTGCTTGATGATAACCTGTTTGAAGAATTTCCAGAAGCTCTGTTTCAGAGTTCGGTTGAGGATGTAGCCATGAGGAAGAACAAGCTGAAAAGTTTGCCTCCAGGAATCAAGAACATGACCAACCTGCGGAGCTTGGTGGTGAATGGCAACCAGCTGAAAACACTTCCTTTGGAGCTTGCAGAAACGCCACAGCTGACAGAAGTGTTTGCGTCATCAAACAATATTAAGGGACTCCCAGAGAACTTCTGCACAAAGGCGAAATCACTAAAGAAGCTAGTTCTGCAGCAGAATCCTCTTGTATACCCGTCAGCTATTTCTGCAGCTAAAGGAATAGCTGCGATGAGAGATTATGAAAAGAAGCATCCTAGACCCGATATTCCAGAAGATGTGGAGGAACAGAAAAAGGAACAACAAAATGATGTGATTGAAGGCCAACAAGTGGAAGAACCTGAGGTTATTGGAGGTGCTGATGAGACAAGCCATTCTAATGGAGTGGCTGAAGAAGTAGCAGAGGCCACACCTTCAATGGATGAAGATGTTCCTGCAGACCAACCTGAAAATAATGTTGAGGAACAAGTGGTAGAAGATGAACTCCCAGAATCAGATAGGGTGGAGGAGCAGCAAGAAGTGCAGAGTGCTCAAGGAGATAGTGATGCTGCAGAAGAACCTGAGGCTGACACTGCGCAGGAATCTACAGTAGAAACAAGGCAGGAGTCAGACAGAGATGAATCTCAGGAAGAGGAGGATGCAACACAGGATGATGCTGGAGCAGGGAAGACCAAGCTGGAGAGGAAGTCCAGGAGAGCACTGAAGATGCTGCTGAGGTGTCCTCATCAGTAGTTGAGAATTCTGCACCTGCAGAAGATCAGGAAAGCACAAATAGCACAGAAGAGAGTAGTGACCAAGAGGAGTCAGCAGAGGTGTCCAGTGATGCAGATGGTGCAGCGTCACAATCTTCAGAGGAACAACCACTAGCAGAAGACAACAGCCCCGCAGAGGTGACGAATGGTGATGAGTCACAACCTCCAGAGGAACAGCCTGTGGCAGATGACGACAGCCCTGCTGAGTTTAGGGATGGTGATACAGGTGAGGTGTCCCCATCCGTAACAGAGAAGGTACCTACCGATGAAACCCCAGCAACTACAATATCACAAGAAGGAGACGGGGATGCTGCACAAATCAACGAAAGGCTCATCTGATATGGTATCAAGAGTATAATAACTTGTAAATAACTTTTAAGTTGTGACACTAATCCTTTGCCAAGAATTGATTGAAGATAAAGCAGATCTTCTCTTTTGTCTTCTCTCTGTCTATTGGGGTATCTGTTTGCGATACTTAATAATTCAAAACAGTTGTATGCACTTATTTGCAATTCAATAACAAATCATGATGATAATGACAATCAATTTTCAAACATGTATGTGTTTGAACAAAAATTACAACGTAAACTTATGCATGATAGAACACAAAAAATAACAAAGGAAATGCTGCACAAAATTATAAAATGCTTGCAAGAAAATGAAAGCAATATGTTTGTTTCATTACATGTATATATATGTAAAAGATTAGTCACATGTGACTCAAAGTGAAATGTTCACTATCAGGTTGCAACTAGCAAGCGTAAGTTTCTGGAACCTTTTTGTCTGTCATCTCTAAAAATGAGTGATAGAAGTTGAAAATATGACCACAGCTCTTGAGCAATTATGAAATTGCTCAAATGTGCAAAGCCTGGAAAAATGTGTTGACCATTTACAAATCACAATACATGTAGTTAAATATCATGACGTTATTATACCCAATTTCTTTTTGAGGTACTTGTATACCTTGGTTAGAATATGCCCTGACGAGAATCATGCCTATATGTATAGTACATGTAGCTTCTTTAAAAGCAGCCAACATGTAAGTATCTTCATTGTCACTATAAACTATAGATTAATAAAATAGTGATTTTTGTGTGTGATTGTGTGTGAAAATAAATATAAAAATGTATAGGTCTACAATATATTTGATATGTTACGTTGATTAGTTTGAAATCTTAAATGTCACCTTGAAAATTTAGTGGAGAATTTAGTGCCTCAGAAGAAAACTAATTTTGGACTATTTCCCCAAGATGTTGTATCAAGCCTTTATATAGTAGAGTGGGAATTATTATGACCTGATGGTATTCACTAACATACATTGTAGGTATTTATTTTGTCATAATATATATCACACAAATATGGGGACCAAAACCGGAAGAGGTAGTTTTAGGAATCTACTTTGTACTACAGGGTGTATATGTGCACATTATTCTGTATGACAACAAAAAATGTTGCACTACTGTCTGCATTTCCAACAAAACAAAAACACATGTTGCTAATTTGCACATGAGAAATTGTGCCTTCATGTTTTGAAATTCTGAATTTTTCAACATGCAGCTATATACATGTAATGAAAACAGTATGCAAAGTTGCAAACTATTTCATTATATATTGTCAAAGTCAAATATACTGTTTGATCTCTAGGTGCTCTATTAAAAGAATATTCATACATTTTGAGATATTTTCCTATCTTTCATGTACAGTCTTGTGCAGCAGTTAAAATGGAGACAATTTTCACCTTGTAGAATGGTTGTATGAGCACGCACTCACACACAAAAAAAAATTGCAAGGTTGCAAGCAGTCTGCACTCTGCACGCTGTAAAAATGAATTTAACACGTATTTACATATGAAACAAAAAACCCATCTAGCACTGTTTATGTGCATGCAGAGTGAGCATGTACTGTATGTTAATATTGATTTCATATTCAGCTCACTCAAGAATTAATATGATTTCAACCTTGTCGTTCAATAGCCTTTACAAGTTTACACACGTATGTTCCATTTTGCCACATGCCTTGCTGCTGGTGCAGCAGATCATCACAGAGCGGGTAAGAGATAGAGAGAGAGAGAGAGAATGAGAAAGGGGGACATGGAAGGACGGGAAAAGATGAGGGAGAGAAAAATAGCACTTTGGGTCAGGACAGGGAGACAAGGAATGGAGCTTGTTATTATTAGTCTAAAGGTAACATGGGATGCAGCTGCCTCTAAAGAAAATAGCGCTGAATATTAATCAGGAATTATGCTGGCTATCTCGATCTATTTATCTCTAGAGCTCAGGTCGTAAATTGAATTATTCAGTAGACGGAGTGGGGGATAGATATGATAGTTGTATTGGTTGATATGCTCACACATTAATATTTACGTTATAGCTGTAAATGTACATATCATAATTTAATACATGTATGAATATTGATTTAAAAATGCAATTTATTTACACATCGATCTATAAACGTTGAATTGATCATGCAGCGCCTTTTATTAATGATATAAATCTCTATTAGTTGGAGTTTGCTCATGCACATATACGTACATGTAGCCTTTAATACCAGACACACTTTTATTAAGTCGCATCCATGTATACCATGCACTTTACACATTTGTAAATCATGCTCAGTTGCTTCATGTAAATGATGCCATTGATCTATATATTGTCTATTTGTGGTGTGAATTTTTGTATAGCTGCTCGCAACTCTGAAAGAGATTAAATATAATTAGGCCCCAGTGTATTGTTGCCAGGTTCGCCAATGATAATGCTGATGAAAGTGGCCCAATTAGCTTTCATAAGACCGCGCATTTAATGTACATGTGTTATACCTGCTCAACATCGAGTATGTTACATCACTATTAACACATTGAATATATTCCACATGTACCGGTATGTATGGAATAGGAATTAGGCATGAAAATATAAACAGGTGTTTTTTAATCATTCCCTTGAAAGTGAATGGAGGCAAAATGCTTTGCATGTCATTCACGAAACGCTGCATTTAATCATTTGAAAGTAGAAAGCATTCATGGTTTAAGTTTACTGGATGATGCCCTGGAGTTAATAGTGCATTTGTCAACCTGTATGTTCCCTCTTCAAAAATTATCTCACTCACTACGTGCCATGCATAATAGACAATCAGTATGATACATTTCGCCTTGCAATTAAAGGACTAATAAATCATTTGCCAAACATTTTAAGTATTTTCAAATAACGTTTGAAGAAGACAGATATCTATGTACGATTGTACGTGCTGCATGAATTGAGTAATTTATGTCCTTTTAACAAATGTCCGTTACAATTTGGTATATATTGAATGTTGTATGGAAAGTCGGACATGATGTTGCTCATGATTGATCAATCAATTGTCAAAGGGCCTCGAACATTTTTGTAAACATTCAATTAAGGCAATATTGATGATACCTGATGCCCCTTACTCAAATTAGGCTTTTTAGTGCCAAAAATACAATGCATGTTACATTTAATTTTCATTTATATGCATCCAAATTAATGTATTTACTGTTCTGCAATTGCATTATATTGACCTGTCATTTTGTTCAGCAATTAGCATATCCCAAATTGATCATTTCTTTTGAAAAGATACAAGAATCGAGGTTCAACAATTCTCTCATTTTATTTTGACAATATGTTTTTGCATGGTTTGTCAAACCTCAGTCCAGAAAATATGCTTAAATTTTAAATACAATATGTATGTTGTTTACCTTTGGTTTATTTACAATGTATGCGTCATAGATAATTAATTGGGGTGTGTCTGTTTGTTTTTATCTTCATCTTTGTTTTGCTGCTTTGTTACTGGTAACTTTTTGAGGTCATATTTTCTCTAATTTAAAAAGATTTCAAGCGAGTAAATTTGTTAATGGTTTGTGGTAAATGTAAATTCACACCGTACAAGTACATATTTTATGTATTAATTATTAGGAAAAAACAGAAACAATTTAAGGAAAAGGACAAAATTCAATACTTGTAAAAAATGCACCAGCATTTATAGTAATGCTGTTTACATGTAGGTTTTCATTCTTGTCTTTCGAATTATTGGCTTCAACTTTACAAGCACACATGAAGTGTAAAGATGGAAAGAAAATTAAGTGCCTAATCGATCACGGTGCCGTCTTGATGACCATACAATTTTTCTGATTCAACGACTCACTATCGCAAGTGTGAGTTGACAAAAAGCTTCAAATATAAGTGGTCTTTCAGTAGCGTTAAGATCAATACATCATTGCACCGTGAGGTTTACAATGTTCTTAAAGGTGTAGATTTTTGCCTTAAAATTGGAAATGCTGCCCAAAAGTGCTTGAAATACATACACACCAACCCTTTGAGGCAAATATGGTAATAGATGGCATACAAATATTTCTTTTTTGTGCATTATGTTCAACCTGAAAGTTGTGTCAAAAATTTGTTGTATGTACATTCAGATAATGTACAAAGCTGGAAGAAGAAGGCATTAAAGTCACCCTCCTTAGGAATGTCTGCTCTCATATTGCTGTTTGAGATAAAGCCATAAAGGCAAGTCAAGTAAGACCTACGCATGTACGCAACACCTTTGTGCATGCCAGTATATGCATGTAATATGTCTATTGTGGAAATATCAAGGTTGTGGAAAACCATATCAAAGTAAATATTGCTTTTGATTCAGACTTCTAAAAAGGGTAGAAGTTTATGGAGGAAATAAAATAATGGAAGACAGAAAGGTCAAATATATGCCTCATAATGTACAGTGCCTTTTGCTTCTCACAGAATCTTAATAATTCAGTTAAAAAATTAATATTGTATATGAATTCGAGTAGGTTATTGGTCATCTTTGACTTTGGGCCTGTTCACATTTCAATTTTAATCTCATAAATAATGAGCATGTAGATGATATTTTCTTCATATGGGAGTGTTTACGAATTCCCAGTCTGTAGCAAAACGTGCATCTACACTTCTAATTGTACAGTTTGGAGTCACATGTGTACTGTTCATGTGTTACCTCTGCAATATAAACCCATTGCTTCCCGGAACCGGATGATCCCCGTGTTAAGCCTATGGGAATTAGATAACTCGGTAGTCGGCGGGTTAACAATCTTCTTTGCAAGTATACATGTACCTGTACATTTGCCTCTTGGCTTTGTATCATTTCAAATATCAGATCTATGTTCTATTTTCAGTTAAAGAGTAAAACAGCTATCAAGACTTCAAATCAGTCGAATAAAATGAGCACTTTTTTCATAATGTACAGTAGTTGTGCATTCTAGCAAAAGAAAAGCCAAGCGTTAGTGTATCACCACTGTATATTTGTAGGAATATTTTGAGTAGGTAAACTCATCATGTGGAAATTAAATGAAATCAAGACTACCGTATATAAATGTGAGATACTGTTGCGAAATTTAATTTACAATGTCAAAAACATTCCATTTCATAAGCATGGTCATAAGTATCAGTGGTCATATGCTGGGTGAATTGCATGTAAAATGAAAAATATATTTCTTTTAAGAAATATTGCATTGCAAATTTATACTTTTTAAAACCAAAATGAACCCATGATGAATATTGATACACAGTAAACCTACATTTCTATGTGTTCCTTTAGAAAATGCCACTTGGAACTACTTGCACATGTAATTAATCCTTGTCTTTTCATTGTATCCACAATCAAAGGGTACCTTCTTTCAACTTATATTTGTTTTGACTTTCGAAGCAAGACTGTTCCAAAGTTCAGCTATTGTATACATGTCTTCATGCATGACTTGTAGGTTAGAGAAGTAACACCCATTGTGAATGCATAGATGCCTTAATTAAAGAGGTGCAGTGTCTCAAATATTGAAAGCACCTGTTAAAGGAAGCATCCCATTAATTTCTTCTAGAAAATGTCCAGACTATTTTGACAGAATGTTACACTCGTTATGGTTTCACATCAAGTGGGGAGGAATAAAGACATGGTTTGGAAAGTCCTTTACATTTATTAGGAAAGAAATAAAGAATGAGAGTTCAAAATCATCTTTCCTGAAGCCAACTGGTCCTGAAACCAGCATGTTATAATTCTGATTTGTCTGTTTACACTCAGAGGGCATTAACTCTTATACATGTACTTCATCATATTAAAGAGTTAATGTCTTTCTGCCTCTACACAAACAATAAGCAAGATATTTACATGTGTAGGTAAAGCTCTGTGTAACACAACTTCATTGTTAACTCTACCGGTACTTGGTTTTTAATACTTTTCATTCATTAATATGGTTATGTTTTGTACATAATATTTTCTTTGGTGTGATATGGTTGGTCTTTAAACAAACTTTTCTTTTAGAAATTGTATTCTATGCAAACGATTTGATTCTTAAAGGTAAAGATAGGATCTGTGCAACCTTAACTTGAAAGTCTAAAGGTAATTTCATTTGAGAAGGATCGAGGTATTATAGACATTATTCATATATTTTGTTAACTGTGTTACATGTATATGGAAACTATAGTTTCTTAAAATGTTAGAATGTAGATATGTAAGTTTCCCAGCTTCAAATAAAGATCCATGATGTAATAGGTAACAGTGTAAAAGGCTACTAACAGAATAAGAGAGAGAAGGGATAAGTTTTATACAAATTTTATTTTTTTCTGAAATTGTTATATTTTATCCGTCTGATTTTAGACATTCCATATGCGTATTGAGCCTTTCATAAATCTTATTTCATGAAATATACAGACAATTCCAATTTAGAATATAAAACTTGTACAATGTAATATGTATATTTCATGTCAAAATATCATTCCCTCTCATTTAAAAAAAACCTATAAAGATGTAATTCTCAAGTTTGAATAGGTGAAATAAATGTATGTGTAGAGTGAAGAAAATAATGTAGATGTACTTTATGATCTTGGAGATTTTTTTTCTTTTTCACTGTTTTACCAAAAAATATTTTCTTAGTATGCATTTAATAGTAAATATATTTTTATTTTCCCCTGAATGTCATTAATTGGCCAAAGCAATTTTGAGGTTCCAAATTGTCCATTATAATCTTGAATTTTACTTGAATGATTGAATTTCCTGTAATGGTTATTATATTTGTATATGTTTGTATCATACCAAATTTGCTCTATTTCATGTAAAGAAATTTTTACTTTTTGTTTTCTGAATGATCTGATTGCTGTTTTAGTGATTTCTCTGTTTTCTGATATTTGTGTGTTTAATGAATTTGATTCTGCTTAAAGCTACCTGTTTACCCAGATGTCAGTGTATATTTTTTTAGATTTGAATGTACATGTATTCTGTCAAACTTTCTTTGCAAATCTGTTCTACCGGTATGTGTGAAATTTGTGAATTATTTGCAAAATGACTATTGCTTGTAAATGCAGTTAGTTGCCATAAATATTCATTGTTTCTCAATGGTTTAAAATCAAAAAAAATTTTGTTGGATTTTTATACGTTTAACTTGTTTCAGTGACCAGAGTACTTTTCATCACATACTGTAGCAAACTGGTTGGATTTTGACAACAGATGGCAGCAAACTGTATCAAATGTAGTGCACATTGTATTCACTGATGATTCGTTTTTCTACCTTCAAATGAGAGGGCTCATCATCACAACAAGGCTCACATATACATGTAATATTAAAATCTGGCCCGACGATCTGCTTTGATGATCTTTGACATTTTTTATTCTTATAAAACATCTAAAGACTTTTTGAGCAAGAAGATAAAACTTAAAAATACAGCAAACTATTGATACCGTGTCGATATTAAGGATTTTCCCCTCTGATCTATGACATGTATTTTGTATACTTACAAAATATCCAGAATTTTAGAGCAAATTTAAGTGATATGATAAAAAAAAGTTAATCCTTCTAAAGTCTACAATATAAATGTCTATTTTACTGTATCACTTAGGGCTAAGATCCATGAATTGTTTTACCCTTTCAAGGTTACTAGACTCCTGTTGGTTTCCAGATATCTGTTATTCAGCGATACACCATCAATGTCAGGGTAGAACTTGGAAGAGTATTGTAATAGTTCTTCAGACACACTTTGTCACATTTGTATTAGCTGTAAACTTTTGAAACTGGTTTCAGAATAGGTGCATAACTTCTAAATCATTTTAGAAAGAAAAAGAAATCCCTGTGATGATAACGTACATGAACATGTTTGTAGCAGGTATTACGATTCTTTTTTTCACAATTGGTAATTAGATATTATATAATGACAATAAGGAGTACTGTACATACACTGTATCATGTAAATCTTATCAAAGACAGAAGTCATCGTTTTGCACCATTGTAAAGTAATAAAAGGAAGGAGAATGCTATTTAGATCCTTGCTGCAAGAAAACAGATTTTCATTTACCTAGTAATAAGTAAGTGTCCATAAAATGCAATAAATTGTGATTGCAACTGCTCTAACACACTTCATTTGACGGCATGTTTTATACTTGTATTTCACTGTTGAGTTAATGTATGCTTTAGTGTATTGAAGAGTGAAATGGTGAGCTAGATGAACAGCAGGGGAAAAGATTGAAGCATACAGAGAGAGCGAGAGAGAGGAAAAGAGAGAGAGAGAGAGAGAGAGAGATCGAGTGAAACAGAGACAGGGGAGGAAGGTAGGTAGGTGGATGGGAGAGAGGGGGAGAGAGGGAGAGAGAGAGAGGGGGGGTGTGAGTGAAACAGAGGAAGAGGGTAGGCCACAGCCTGGACTGTTGCGCGCAATCAGCTGAGAAAATAATACACCCTCAATGCTGAACCGGACAGTCCTTGCCTCTCGTTCTCTACCCTCTTTTCTCTTTTCGACAGTTGTTTGGAGGATCGCGCGATGACTGGAGACACCACGCTCTGGGATGCATGTAAGGGAGGAGATGATTGAAGAATTAAAAATATATAAAAACGGACAGAATCTGGACTAGGTAGAGGGTAGAGAGAGAGAGAAGTAGAGTGGAGCAGAGACAGAAAGAGGGGAGGGAGGAGGAGGAGGAGGAGAGAGAGAGAGAGAGAGGGGGAGGGAGAGAGAAGTGGATTGGAGCAGAGACAGAAAAAAGAAGGGAGGGTGGTGGAGAGAATAGAGGGAGAGAGAGAGAGAGAGAGGGAGGAAGAAGAAAATGGGGTGGATATATTGAAAATTAAGATTTCAACAAATCATGTGCTTATTACCAGTATTGAAATAAATGTGCTCCAAATAACTACTGCTTAAAATTGAAAAAACACATGTATTTTTTTATATTTGCAATTAGGCATCAAACATACATCTCAAAAAGGAAACAGGATTACAAGCCAATCTTAAAATTGCATTTTTAATAGAAATGGTACATTTAATTTGAAATTGTACATAGGAGTCCAATTCATTCACTTTTTTGTCAATATAGGCATTCTCACACATCAAATACATGTATATCATTGGTACAAGTACAAACATACAATGTCTGATTGTACACAGAAAACCTCCAAACATCAAAGTCAATTGGTGTACTGCCTTTAACAAACCAGACCATGAACAAAATCCCGTCTCAAATCTCATTTTCAAAGACCCTTGTCTCTAATATAATTTTCAAAAGTCTTGGAAGTACACATCCGCAATTATGAGACAAGCGTCTAGCTGCCATGGTATATTGGACAGTTTGGAGGGATAATGGATTACAAATGAAGTTATGATAATAGCAATATTTGCTAATAAATTTAGAGACTAGAACTTTCTCATGGTGATTGCAGTTGATTGGGTATGCTGTATTAATAGAAGTTTTATTCATGAATTTATGACATAACACAAAATTACACATCACAACAACAGAATCACATCTTCGTGAAAATATGTTGTATAATAAAATTATGAAGAGTTTAATTCCAAA
This sequence comes from Mesocentrotus franciscanus, assembly GCA_037976565.1. Taxonomy (NCBI): domain Eukaryota; kingdom Metazoa; phylum Echinodermata; class Echinoidea; order Camarodonta; family Strongylocentrotidae; genus Mesocentrotus; species Mesocentrotus franciscanus. The sequence goes on along the minus strand of CP137668.1, from coordinate 36,458,009 downwards.
AGGAGCTAAATCCACTTTTGATGAAAATTGAGTTATTGATATCAGAACATTGTTCACTTAAGTACCTGTCTTTCTACGAAAGTATTTACCTAAATTTTGGGAGCAATTATGAAAAAATGCACCTTCTAATATCACTTTTCCATAGACGCATGTACAAAATCTGGTAAACAAATGCTTTTTTCTCCGAAGTTACAAAAGTGGATTTAGCTCCTTTTGGAATGAAACTCTTTAATTATAGAGAAATAGAGAAAGAATGTGTTCACTCTGAAACATATCATTAGAAAGTCATTGGCTTGAAAATAAAATGGGCAGTTGGTCTACACTTCTGACATCAAATTGCTATGATGCATTTTTTTAGATTTTGTTGATATGAACAAAAGACTATTGTTTGAACATATAATGAAAGATAGAAAGTTTAAGAGGAATGTTTTTGCTTTTTTGGTTCATAATTATTGAAATTAAATGTGTTGTGGTATTAAATGACATGAATGATACTTCATGTTTCCCAGCATGATCAAATATTGTTTCTAAAACTGTAAAGCCTGCAACTCTATCCAAAACATGTTTGGTGGGGACGTTGATGCGGAAGTGGACAATACATCCTCATGAATTCTACTTCTACGTGGATGGAAGGAAATACGATTAAATTTGTCTTAAATCACGCTTCCGACATGGCACTGAAATCACTAAACATTTAACAAAAATATGGCGAGTCCTATACAAAGCTTATGTTAAGTACAAACAGATACACACACAGCTGCAATGAAACCTAAAACATTTTGCATTTAACCTCAGAATCTAACACTTAATGTGAAATAGCAAGAAAGAGCATGAGTTGCCTGATTGGAGCGTAAAATACAAACATATTAAATCAAATGACAACTTTGGCATAGGAGGTCCCTGCACATCATTACAAAGGAAAGTGCTGCTTTATATTGAAAACTTGAAATAGAGCGGAAGTCCACTCTTTCTTTCAGTAATCTTAAATAGTGCCAGTGACAGGGTGGTCCATTAGGGGTTTATGTACATGTAACCGTGACAGGGTTAATTTTGATTGTATAGGTTTTTAAGGAAGTAATAGGGCTCATAACTAGGCGTTGTGGCGTGCGCCTGTAATCCAGCTAACAGTGGAAGTTACAAACTGATTCAGCCGAGGACGCAGGTTCGAAACTGAATCGCGTCTTTCGGATGGTGACGTTAAAGGTCGGTCCCCAGACGTAAATAATCATATCTGATTGATACACGTCTGTAAAAACCCAATACACACACATATTAAGTATTATATCCTGCATCAAAAATTTATTGGTTTTTGATTGGTTGAGAGCTTGTCACGTGACCAGAAGTACTACATGAGAGTACTATTTGGGGGTTGACATTTTTTTTTTTTCAATTTGAAAAATTTATTTAATTTTTTTTAAATCTAATAATTTTCTTATATTTGTTATTCTTTTTTTTTTAAGAAGAATTGTAATTTTTCAAATTTTGATAACAATTTTTCCAAAAATTGTAATTTTTTTTGTTTAAATATATTTTTTTAAAGATAAATTTTGATGCAGGATATAAAACAAATATACCATGCCTTCTTTTCGAGGTACTGGTTAAAACTATGGGCCTCGGTGACTCAAAAAGTACCATTTTACTATTGGAGTCACCTCTTGCGCATAGTTTTAACCAGAACCTCTCAAGACAGTGTATATTTGTATACTAAAGCCTATGTGAATAGTTGATAACCAGCTTAGTAAGGTTTCATGAATATGAACCGAGGTTATTCATTCTCAACCAAAATATTTATTTATTTATGAAATATTATTAGTCACAGTATTTTTTTAACAAACTTCAAAATATGGCTCAGATTACACCAGTCTATGTAAGAACTTTAGAACCCTTTGGTAAGCCTTGGAGCCTGGCCTTAAAGCCTATCTGCACTAGTTTGGCCAGGAGGAATTAGACCTCCCTGCATGGTCACTGACAGGTGGTTATCTCATCAAATCAGCTCTCAATTATTAAACATAAGAAAAAGGGGACCATGGGGGACCAACGGTCACTGCTTAGGCATTGTTTGCTATATAGAGGGTGCAAGTAGCTATAAGTAGTGCAGTGGGGCTTTAAGGGACTTTATGCTTCACCTACATCGATTCATACTTCTTGCATGTTCCAATTTTTCTTTTTTTTTGGACCACCCTAATAGTGCCCTATTGTTTCTCACAATTCATGACTTTGGAAAACACATACCGGTAGTTACACAATGAAATATTCATGAAGGGCACAGCGTCACAAATGATACCATATTTCATCACAATTTGTGCATTTCTTTCAAAAATGTTCAATACAATTACAACAAATATCTAATACTGCTGAGGAAGGGGTAGGTGAAAATTCAATTAAAGCCATTGCATATTTCAAATTCAGATTCTTACAAAAAGTTGATATTATCTGCACCTACATAAGCTAGATTTCCACAAAGCTACTAGATGAAATGGGTGGATATATTTTCCTTCAATTTCAAATAACGATAGAAGAGCACAAGCGCAGACTCATGGGGATACAAAAAAGATTTAGTAATGAATAAAATAGAAAAATATAAACATTAGAATGAAACTGAGGTATTTGTTGTGGTAATCATGAACATGTATATAGGAAAAAAGTACACAATACATTACTAGGTATTCTTATTATCAATTATAAGTAGAGGAAAAGGATATTAGGAAAAAATAATTGATATCAACCATTGCTGTTTTCTTTACTACTGCATGCTATATCAGAAACTATGAAAATACTTTAAATGATATGGCTAAATGGGATTACTATGTATAAATAAAATAATGTCATGCTTTATGACATTATTCAAAATACTCTCTTACTTTTGTCATGAACTCTTTGGTTTGAATAAGAAATAAGAATGGAAGTTAAATACATTCTCAACGGATACTCTACATTTGGCAAAGGATACAATACAGCAAATGTATATACAAATATAATTGTAGACGCCAATCATGGGCTTTTTGACACATTCAAAGGGCAGCAGCAAACCATTACAGATGTCCATAGGAATGGGTGTATTTTAAAAACTAAACTCATAACAAAAAAAATTGCAGATTAATGTATCATAATGATAATAACAGTCAGAATTGTATAGCGCTTAATATTATGTAACTAAATGCTTTACATCATAATCATTATTATCCCGGTCCGCATTGGATTTACATCAGTTACAAAACAATAAAATGTATTAAAAAATAATATAAAATAAAACAGAATGTTATAAATGTATATGTAGATGGGGAAAAACTAAGGGCAAAAAGAGTGCTAAATATTTGTATCTAAATACTGGGCTCATAATGGGCTTAGTCCAATGTAAAATCTTAGCAAATACATTTACATGTCTGTCCAACAGCATATAGACCTTCTTTAATACATGTAGTTCAAAATGTATTGTTCATCACTTCAATTCTTGGGCCGGATTTGCCACCCACAGCATGGAAAGGGTTAAATACAGTTTTCTATGAGAAATACCACTACCATCAGTGGTAAAGGAAATAATCATTTTACTGGTTCTCATATATTATACAGGTGAACTAAAACAAGATTGACTTAGTTTATGCAGGGAGTAGGTTACAAGTACACATGTACAGACAGACACAAAATGAACTTTTGATATTAACCTTACATTTCCCAACTCTCTGTTCGTTATGATATCTGGGCCGTTTTGTAATTATAAGGCCACTCATAATAGAACTCTCTTTTGTATATATCAATAAATAATGTAAATTTGAAATGTACAGATGAACAAGCACAGTAAAACTTGCCATATAAATGACAATAATAAAATTTTGGTTAAAATTCTTCCTAATACTGTACATCAATTCTGCAATCTAGCAAATGCTACATTCAATTTCATAACTTGAGTTGAAAGCAATGACAATAAAAGCTGGTGATTTCTACAAAATGCAACAAATAAATCAAGTGTACTACATGAAGCATAACAAACTCACTATGGTAATTACAGATGTTTGCGTTGAAATAAAATATCTGAAAAGACAAATACTGGAACAAACATGAAAACAAACCATTTGTTTCTTTCTAATAATTTTAGATACATAAAGAACACTGCATGTGTCTCTTTTTGTATGATAAAATAAAGAATACATGAAATAAACTATAAAATAATGCTATTATAATAACAAAGCTAGACCTCCATGATATATCTGTATTGTCCTAAAGGTGCAAATGATATGACGAATGAAAAGTATGAGAAAGAAGAAGAAGAAGAGGAGGAGGAGGAGGAGAAGAAGAAGAAAATCCAAAGTGTTAGTAGAAAAAATACCAAAGAAAGAAAAACACTGAGTATAGTATATGTAGTTTCCCTAAATCAGTTATCACACAAAATTAGAACAATTTTGCTTAAAAGCTTTCTAATTTGTTGCCCTTAATTGCTGAAAAATGGATTCAAGCACACTAATAGATCAGAAAAATAGTTTTAATCATACCGGTAATATGTTTAATACTACCTTTCATTCTAATAAATGCTCATGCATGTTTTGGATAGCAACAATCAAAACAGAGCGAAACATACATAGACATTGGATTTGTTCAAATCAGGTACTGACATATACTTTACACAGAGGCAGAAAGACATTATTAAAGCCATATATCACTTGCATACCATCTGCACGAAGGTTCTTTTTAGCTCTGATTAACTATACAGACGTTCACATGATTCCATTTTGAAAGTAAAGTACAAGACAAATCGGCAAATACTAAGCAAGATTCAGTTGTCCTTTTTCCTCATTTCGGCTGTTAACAATTATTTTACGAGAATAAATTGCACATGATTGGAATTTTAAAAACAGCATTTGATATATTTTTATATTTCAAAAGATGCCAGACCTTTAAACCCATGCACAATATCTTATGAAATAATCACCCTTGCATAAAGAAACACCCCTTCAAATCAAACAATCTCTTGACAGAAACTCTATCTGGGGCTTATTAGAGTCTATGTGTGCAGCTTATCTTTAAATATTTCACTTCATGATCATGTCATAAGGACAGCCCAAACTTTTATTCTCATAACAGCACCGACATGTTTGTAATAAATGAAGAAAGTATAAACATTTATGATCCACAATTAATGCTGATTACCTTGCACAAGTTCATTGGGATGGTTTATACCATCAGGAAGTTGCTCTATCATTGGGAACTTTAATCATAGAGCTAATTCATAACAATGCTGATCAATTTGTACTCATATGATTGCTTCCAAAAGACATTTGCAAATACTGAGGAAAGGGATACATTAATAATAGGGTGCAGATTTTTTTGTCTGCTTGGAGCCACAGTGACTTTCACTCACATTTATGCGCTATAATACAGTGTTATAAAGCTCCTGCGGCTCCAAACAGCCAATTTGTTCCATGGAGTTAACCCACTGACTCCTGAATTTTGTTATTCCCATAGAGTTAACACAGGGACCACTAAGTTCCTGTAGCCAATGGGTTAACAATGCCAATTGCAACAGTGCACCAACTACATGCGTGCAAGCCCTATGCATAGTTCACAGACACACAGATCTCTGGAGCACCGCAGCAGTTTCGAGAGCTTCATCCTGACACAACAAGACCTCGTGTATGCATAGTAAGACGTGACAAAAAGAGACGTGGTGATTTAAGATCAGGGGGGCGTTTCATCAACATTTGTCCACCGACATCTGTCAGCGCTGACTAAATTTGACCAATCAGAGGCCTCGAAAATAGTCAGTGACAGTAAAATTGTCGGTGAAAACCATCGACTAATTGTTTCATGAAACGCCCCCCTGGTAATACATGTAGGTAGAAATGCTCACAAATTGCATTCAATTCCATTCACTAGGATAAAAATTATGCTAGGATTCAGTACAGATTAAAATGGCAAGACTCTTCCATCTATGGGTGCTTCCTCCCTCTTGGACTTGGGGTGAAGGGAGCTTGCGTTAGAGTCTATCAAAAGAGTTCATTTTGTGGAGTGTTTTCTGCGCTCTCATGATGGAACCGTCACTCACAAAGCCTGAGCTTTGGCTTAGGGGCGAGTCCATGTCGGAACTGTTGCTATGGAGATCCATCATGGGGGGCGGCCTCCTCCATCGGGCGGTGGGGGAGTTTGGAGTGGTCACATTGTACTGAAAAACAAAGAAGGAACAGGTGTTTAAAAGATATTTCAAAGAAGCTAAAGAAGGAAAAAAAGACTTCAATATACTTCAGTAAACTTTTTTTATTTCTATTATATGGATAAAATTTATGCTTCCTTTCGACCTTGTTTTTCTACATTATTTATATCTTTAAGTCTACGGAATGACATAAATTAGGATGAGACGAACACCTATCTCTGAGCAGCAAATCATTGTAATACCAATTCTTATGCAGTCTGAAAAGGTGCTTCTTCAAAATCTATATCTACTATGCATACATTTCCTCTGAGAACATATTTTATTTTAAAAAAAAAAAAATTATATAAATTGTTCATGCAATTGGTTAAGACGTGAACTGACCTTTGAGGATAATGAGTAACATATAGGAACTAGTCTGACAATGGACAGAAGTAGACTCTTGGTTTCTTGTATAGTGCAGTCAACCTAAAGGGAGAGAAGAAAAAAGAATCATCAAGTCAACATCGCTATCAACCAACATTAAAAGACAATTAAGTATACTTTGAAAATGAACTGAAAACACATATGATATAGTATCCCTTCGAATTAGTAGCTCCTCCTAAGATTTATCATCTTTGAAATAATAATGATCATTATTCTACATAAATAACAAAGGAGGGATTAAAAAATCCCCTTCCTACGATAATTCTTTCGTAAATTTAATTGTATCTCAGTATCTCTTCTTTTAAGAGTGTCCTTTCAAAGAGCAATGTTATCACACACACCCTTGTACTAGAAGTTTCCAATTATCTCTTCAACTGGAAGTCCATAATGACAAATTTAAATTAAGGGAATAATCATAAAATGAGGAAGAAATAAGAAAGGAAAGAATTAAAGATATGCCAGGAAAATGAAAAAGGTTCTAGTGAGCATGATGATAAGCAAAAAGGAATGAGAAATAAAAAGAGGAAAGAGGGGAAAGATGGTACATGGATCAACATAATATGAGAAAATGATCCCAAGAGCCTAGGTCTGACCTTGTTGAATGTGCTGGATTTGCCTGCTGATGGTGACTTGGTAGTGAAGTTGAGCTGCTGACAATGGGATGGGATCTGTTCTAAGTACATCGTAAGTTCATTCCTTAACTGACAGTCTGGCACCTGCCCTACAAACTCTCGCACTGATCGGAAGAGCTTGTTGCCCTCTTCAGCAAAGTACTACAAAGAAATGGTTAAGGGAGAGATTGTGTTTTTGTAATGAACAAAGGTATATGTAAATCACAAATTTATAATAGTTCATTCAACTGTGGGATGAGATCTTTTCTAGTACATCATAAGTTCATTCCTTAACTGACAGTCTGGCACCTGCCCTACAAACTCTCGGACTGATTGGAAGAGCTTGTTGCCCTCTTCAGCAAAGTACTGCAAAGAAATGGTCAAGGGATTTTGTAATAAACAAAGCTACATACACATACATCGATAATCTATAATATTTTATTCAACTGTGGGATGGGATCTTTTCTAGTACATCATGAGTTCATTCCTTAGTTGACAGTCTGGTACCTGCCCTACAAACTCTCGCACTGATCGGAAGAGCTTGTTGCCCTCTTCAGCAAAGTACTACCAAAAAAAAAATTAATAGCAGACAAAGATGGTTTCATAAATGATAAATACAAACATAATCCATCAAAAATTATACTACAAAACTGAAGTAGCTCATCATCTATATAAAAAAAATTCTAATCTTCATCACAAGGCTTCTATCTATTAACAGGAGCTCTAACATCATAAACTCCCACAGAATAACTTCATGTATTGAATGCATTATTTTACAGATTATCATTACCAACCATTAACATATCATCATCCCTATGATTATGACCATCACTATAATAAGGATCATCATCAGCACCACAGTGATCACCATCAACACCACTGTAAACATCATTAACATAACCATCATCACCACCATCCTTAAATCATCAGTGTCATCATCACCACCATCAAAATATCCAGCATTATTCTCTTCACCATCTTCTGCCATTACCATCACCACCACCATAGCAACCAGAGACATCATCATCATCACCACCATCACCATTATCATGTTGATGATCATCATCACCACCATCCCCACCACCACTTCCACCAACATGATCACCACAAAATTTATCGCAACTACAATCACCACCATGGCCTTCATAATCATCACCATAGCAACCAGAAACACCATCACCATCATCTTTAATCAATAGCAGCAACTACAATCACCACCATGACCTTCATAATCATCACCATACCAACCAGAAACACCATCACCATCATCTTTAATCAATAGCATTCTCATCTTCTCATCTCTGCTTGTTTAAAGAGATCTAATATAGTCACTAGTCTTGAGTGATTCTTCTCCTCTCGTGAACATTAACATGGCATAGGCCATGCTGGACATGTTCTGACCCTCAACACTATCACCATCATCATCATCATCATCACCATCATCATCATCATCATCACCATCACCATCATCATCACCATCATCATCATCATCACCATCATCATCATCATCATCACCATCATCACCATCATCATCACCATCATCATCATCATCATCATCATCATCACCATCATCATCATCATCACCAACATCACCATCATCATCATCATCATCATCATCATCATCATCACCATCATCATCATCATCATCATCATCATAATAATTACCATCATCCTCATATTCTCACCTCTGCTTGTTTGAAGAGATCTAATGTAGTCTTGAGTGACCCCTCTCCTCTCGTGAACATATACATGGCATAGGCCATGCTGGACATGTTCTTGGCCCTCTTAACGATGTCATTCGCTTGGTCCTCCCATTTCTCCGTCTCGGCATCCACCTCGGAGGTCAGTAATTTGACCTCTAACCCGACCTTTGCAATCTTGGCTTGTTCCTGAAATAAGAGTTGTACATGATAAACATAAACCAATCTCTATTTAGGAAGGATGGAAATGATATTGTAAAAGACATGGAGGTGGATATATAGATAGAAAGAAGGAATCTTTCAAGACAGAGAGATTCATATAAAGAATTTCTTTTAAATCCTTAGATTTGATAAATTGACATACTTAATAGAGAATTTGAAAAGCTTTCCTCATAAATAAGTTATAAGAAAACAAAATCAATATTCTAGGTAAACACCGTATTAAGCTTTTTCAGTGAGTAACTTTCCGTTTTTTGGTCGATGGTAAAGTTTTAAGGATTTAAGGATCATGTATTCTTTCAAGCATCCCTAAAAGGGTTGGTGAGCGCTGCTAAGAGCTGTAAGCTCTTCCAAGTGCTTTTGTGGTTTCAGATGTTTCAATCAGTATAAGTGAGCTTGAACTTATGTATGGAATCTTAACACATGGTTTTAATGGAGTACTTACAAGTGAAATCCCTTTGAATACTTATATCTTCAGTTGCATTATCAAAATGGCATTGAAAATGATTTTTATTTTCTGATAAAAAATAGCGATCGAGAACACAATCTTTCCCTATGACTTTGTTTGTGTGTAATGCATGATAGCTTTGAAGGATTTTGTTTGATTTATATGATCATCATGGATGGATATGACATATTTTATCACAAATATTTTCAGAATCCCATCAGGTCCCAATTCTTCTCCTGGGTACCAAGTGGAAAATGTCATTTGATGTTTCCCAAAAGGACCATAGTACAGCTGTTAGGATTTCATCCCAGACTATATGATCAAGATCCCTATGACATAACCATGATACACCACACCATAGGTAGTACCCCCAACATGTTTCAATGGATGCAACTTCCAAAGACTACTGAGGATTCCTTAGTGATCCTCTTCCTAAACTCCTTGGTGTGTATTCATATAGGCAGACCTATAAAGTAACGCCTGGTTTCACTTTGGTCACTGACTTATGGAGCACTAAGCATCAAGGTTTTTTTTTTCCTGTAGAAATATTTGTAACAAATATCTATTAAAAAAAAAGAGTGTACAAAATGAATCAAATAATGAAAATTGATGTGAAAATGAAAAATCTACCTTGTAATGACATGTTTTTGATTGATCATTTAGTTACAGAATTAAGATATTTTTTATGATGAAATGAAGAGTTTGACACTTGGTACTCCATAAATCTGTGGACTAAAACTCTGTCCACTTAGTCAGGGTTTAAGCATGGACTAAAATGAGTACCCTTTTCTGAATACCGACCCTTGTTTCCTTGGTTTTTTACCTGAGCGTCCAACTTGACCGGTTTAGCAGCTTTGACTGTAGTACCGTGTTTCTGTGTGAGTGGATTGGAATAGATATACAGACACACATATGGAATGCAAGGTTAGCATGTTAGTGAAATGCAAATAGAACTGTATGTGCTCATATATCATGAATACACCTGATAACAATATTACACGGAGAGAAAGTAAGGAGATAACTAAATGATAGATGCAATGAGAGATGCATTGTATAGTTGCCCCTTCAGAGGAGAAAAGAGGAAAGCAAAAGTCAAATTGGATGTAGTAAGGAAGGTTAAATTGAAGTCATGTGGTCATATTGTGTAGTTCGGGGGGTCATCTGGAGCTGAAAGCGCTCACCATCGAGTGATGGTGTAGATGTAATGTAAAGTGAAATTGTCTGCTGAGAGCCAGAAGGGTGTAAACTCATGTACTTTTTATGTAGGGTTTTAATACAGTCTTCTGGCTTTCAGCAGACACCATCTTATAGTCGACTGAAATGGCCAGTAGAAAAAATTTGAAGGACATCATAACTGCACACGAGGACACAATGCAGCAAATGCTTGCTGCTAAAATTTGTAACTTTACTTACTTATTAATCTATTCATTTATTTACTTATTCACATATTCATTTAGTGATTAGATTATTTATCTCTTTCTTATTTAGTGGGTGATTCATTCATTTAATTCAACTATTCACTTATTCATTTATTGCAGGGATGTCCTGTTCAGTTATGCAAGACTGCTGTACAAGGGCATCCAGCAGTTTAATTCATTCATCAATATAGATTAACGGTGCTCTATTGATCAGCTCATTAATGGAGGCTCAAACATGAATACTGCAAATGGAAATGTGGATCAATGGAGCTAGGAAATATGCTATGAAGCATTTTACAATATCAATAATGAATTTGTCTCTCTCCCACTGAATGCTAGAGTTCTCTACACCCACAATGTTAGTGCATGGATCTCTGTGTAGTCCCATATGTGACATTCCCTGTACTGAAAAAAGTTAAATTTATATAAAGCCACAGATATTAATTATTGTACACTTCTTTTCTTCATTATTAACGTTCAATACTTTACATACTAGATCCCAATTAGCTGTATGACATACTTCAGACATTTTTGAGCAGGCATATGAAAAATGAACATGTCTCAAAGGCTATTTGAAAAAAAGTACATTTGCTATGGGCAAGGAATGAATAGGTGCATGTTAATCCTGAAATACTTTTGTTCTTGGCTAATTGGTTGACAAAATAATATGTGCTTTCATCTTCTAGAAAGTAATAACGCCTCCTGAACCATCTTTGGTAGCAGAGGCAAAAATAAAGCTAAACTATTAAAAAATTGAAACTTGCTGTTGAATGTGCTGTTGAATGCCATGGAAAATATTCATAACATTGATTATGACAAGAATTTATGGAATTAATACTTGTATGGTAATAGTTGTGGAGTGACAGGAATGTCAAATCATTATAGAGATGAGCAATATATAACAACCCACTACCGGTACTATAATTATAGTTACTATCAATTCATACACATGTCACGCATCACCAAAGAGTACAATTGTTAGAAACTTGGATGCTGATCATTAATGCTGATAGTTAGATTCTCCCAATAAGATAAAAAGAAGGAGACATGATGCAAGTCAGTAGGTAATTATACTGGAATATAGAATAAATATTTAATATATGAAATTATCAGGTGACCATGCTGTGAAGTTAATGTGAGCTAGGTAATCCTAAAGCTACTAGACATCTCTTGATCTACATGTACTTCCTGATGAATGATCTTCTACTCCATTCTCCAACTATTTCTCCTCCTCCTCTTTCTTCATCTTTATCTTCTTCTTCACCTTCTTTGTCTTCTTCTTTTTTTGTCTTCTTCTTCTTCTTGATCTTGTTCTTCTTGTTCTTCTGTTTCTTGTTCTTCTTGTTCTTGTTCTTCTTGTTCTTCTTGTTCTTGTTCTTGTTCTTCCTGTTCTTCTTGTTTTTCTTGTTGTTCTTGTTGTTCTTGTTGTTCCACTTGTTCTTGTTGTTCTTGTTCTTTGTTCTTGTTCTTTGTTCTTGTTCTTGTTCTTCTTGACCTTCTTCTTGTTCTTGTTCTTCTTGTTCTTCTTGTTCTTCTTGCTCTCCTTGTTTTTCTTATTTTTCTTGTTCTTCTTCTTGTTCTTCTTGTTCTACTTATTCTTCTTGTTCTTCTTGTTCTTCACCTTCTTTGTCTTCTTCTTTTTTGTCTTCTTCTTCTTCTTGTTCTCCTTGTTCTTCTTCTAGTTCTTCTTGTTGTTCTTGTTGTTCTTGTTGTTCTTGTTGTTCTTGTTGTTCTTCTTGTTATACCTCTTCTTCCTTTCTCCTCCCTGCCTTCTTCTTTTCCTTCTTAATTTCTTATTCTTTTCTTCTTTTCTCTTTTCTCTTCTTCCTCCTCCTCCCCCTCCTCTTTCACCTCATTGTTGGGCAACTCTTTAACCTGATAGAATGTTCACATTGTTTTTCTTCTCTTTTATTTTTCCTTCCTTCAAAATGTATATAGCACTTCACAAAGAACTGCAGTCCACTTACAACAAAACGAGCATTTTCAAATTCTAAAACTACCACTTTATGTACTGCTTGTAAAGCCTTGTTTCTACAAGTTGTCTGAATGATGCTGCAGGGACACAAAACTTAAAAATCACCATGACGATTTCAAATATAAAGATTCATACAGGTTTCAGAATCGACATGAATCCTGAGCAGGCATGGATTTTCAAGAGAAAAGTACTGATGCAATGGTTAGGATTACAAAGGATTTTCAAAGTAGCACAGTAAAATCAGGAAATAGGTCACAGTGTGGCATTCAAAACTGCAAATGAAGTCATAAACTGATAAATGATGATTAGAAATTGACACAGATACATGTATCATTCATACAGATATGACGACAATGATATAATGATCATGTCATAATTTTAATGACTAGCTTGACAATGTTACAAAGACATATCAAGAAATCAAGTGTAAATCTCCATTGAAGATGCAAATAAACATGAGATCATATAGCATGAAATGATGATCAATAGATGAGTTACAGTATGAATGTAACAAAAATTAAATCATCAGATGGATAAAGATGAGAATTAATACCAACAGAGGGATGGAAAAAATTGATGCTGTTTAAAAATATGCCAATCATAAAACCCAAGTTTATATCTCCTTTACTCAGAACCAATACCAATGTGAAAATAAACCCAAAGGGTGAAACAGTGCTCAATACTAATCCTAAAACCCAAGTTAATTACCTCAGACCTATATCTCCTTCACCCAATGCCAGTACCAATGAGAAAATCAACCAATAAGGGTAGACTAATTATTATTCGCAATGCATCCTCACCCCAAATTTTGAATTTTGATACCTTTCCAAAGATTATGTGGCAAATTAGATGGAGATGAAAATAAAGTAAAGATGTAAATGGAAGCCATGAAATTGTGCTGAAGAAATGTTATAAAAATATTCCAAATCTTGATCAAGTTTTCAGTGTACAGTTTACAGTATAGGCCTACAAATGATGTTATGTTTAAAATTGCAATATGACTCATAATGATAAGATGAATGTCTATTTATAAAACAAGGACTTGTGAGAAAATTCTCAGTAGATAATGATAATCAAATCATCAAATATTCACAATATTTAGATTAAAAGTAGATGAAAATGAAACTAAGTAACTGGCCTGTTAAATTTGTGACTTCCTTCACCTTCCACAAATCTTTTCATCTCTATGTTTACCTTTCAGAAAACTGATGTTGTTTTTGTGGTGATTAGATATGCTCAATCTATTTCAGTGTTAATACCAGAGTGACATTAAACTCAAGCTTTTAATAGCATGCTCCACTTATCAATCACACAAGTCTAGAATTGTACATAGTCAAAATGTGAAAATTACAAACTCAGAATAAATAAATACATGTGATGAAAAATGCAGTGTGGCAAATGAGATATGGTGACGAGTATGCATAAAAATATATCAAAAAAGCAGGTATTGTGGAATACTTACAATATCAGCCTAAAAAGTGCAGAGAAATGAATAAAATTTCAAATAAAGTATACATATCAGCGAAAGAAAAAAACAAACAATAGCAAACATCAATACAGTACAAGAAATCAATTAAAAAATAAAACATGAAAAACCTGAATATGCTTTATAGCTGGAAAACACAATTTATAGAACAATTTATATCACATAGTTTCTTTGGTGCAAATAAAAATGTCACATATATTTAAATGAATATTCCCTCTTGTCAAATTGTCTCATAGTGAGGTATCAAATCATTCTGAGTTTGGAAAACATGTTCGGCTGTCCAAATGCAGATGTCAAAATAAATCATATTTTATGACTAACATGCCTGAGGCAATCTTTGGACTTGTTTACAGTCAAGATTACATGAACTAGTTGCTATGTTGTTCACATACATGAAAGTGAATGAGTAGCCCTACATAATTCTATTGTCTTCAGCAGTCTATTATTTGCATTTTCATATACAAGGGGCTATTTATACATTTGAGTAAATACATTAATTGTGTTTAGATATTGGTAAAGAAGAGGAATGTGATAGGATAGGTCAGGATAGGTGATGTTGGGATTTTACAGCTTTACAATTTTGCAGAAGAATATTTGAAAAATATTTAATGGAAACACTCATACTTTCTATATAAGTACTATAAAATTATCTGGACATATTACAGCCAAACAATATAGAGAATATACTGTATTGAACAGATTTTTCAGAAAGAATAAGTCAGTGCATGCAAGTTCCAAATTATTCATATGGGATATACAATAAGAATAGAGAGGAACCTAACTTTGTCCAAAACAACATTTTTTTTCCAGTTCACGGCTCTCCTGATATACATGTATATATTTACATATATATATATATGTGTTTTTTTTAAAACAAAAATAGGAGCTTTGTGAGGACAAATGCAACAACCACAACAAGCATAGACAGAAAAATTATCTTGTGCTACAGAGTTTATTAGCAAGAAGAGAGAGAACACACGGAAGCATGGAAGGGGTAGCATTGATTGATGCTGCATTGGAATCATAAGATCTCTTGTCCAAAAATGAAATCTGAAAAACCATCTGGTAGTCAAATGAAATTTCTCTCTCAAAATGAGTAAAATAAGTCCATGCATGCAGGTAGAGCTGTTCCTGGTGGACGTAATGTCATCATACTTTAACATGATAAATATGTACCAATTGGAAAGAAAAAAAAAGGTATGAGCCACATGCATGCAAACAAAGCAAAATGGCATAGTTTGCACGCACAAGCCCTTGTCAGTCACTGCGCGTAACAGCGTCTGCGGAATGAGACTACAATAGGCTCTGTAATTTAGCCACTCCTGACACTGACACAGCCATAGACTGACATATCTAGGCTCTGTTCAAGGCTTTAGGAATTACAATAAAGTGTCACATAAGAGTCTGTGCTTGCAGACTACAAGTAGCCTGCACTACAAAGGAAGAGAAGGAAGAAGATGAGGGGGAAAAATAAGACCTACAACAAAACAAGAGATAGCTTACCCCTGGCCTGGGAAGAGAGAGATATACTTGTTTGTTGTCTGGAAAAAGAAAAAATAAATGTATTATAGAATTTGAAATTAATATACATGTAATATAAAATATAAGAGAAAAGAAGTAGTAAATAACAAAAAGTGAAGAGAGGTAGCAAGATACATGAGAAATACATAAGAGAATATTTCACCACAACTGGGGAGTGTTTCACAAAGACTAAGATCGACTTTAAGTTGGACTTAAGTATGGCAGGCCGTTCATGCCACTAGTTCCTCTAACCATTCCTGGCATTGGTTTCTCAAGGGACGTACACATTGTGGTCGCAAATCTACAGAATTTACCTTTTTAGATAGTTCATTATTGAAGGAAAAATTATTATCTAAAGATCATAATTGAGAGACCAATGGTGAGAGCAAACAGTGACATGAACGGCCTGCCATACTTAAGTCCAACTTAAAGTCCATCTTAGTCTTTGTGAAACACTCCCCAGGACAGGATTAGAGAGTAGTGTATCTCACATCCATAGAAAATTAAACTTATCCTCTTCATTTTTTGAGGAAATAACTATTTGTTCATCTTTTAATTCATTATTAAGAAATTGATATTACATAGTCACATATATCAGATTGTGGTAAATTTGATTGATTATATAATGTTGAGTAATGGCACTAAATCGTGTGCAACCTGTATATCAAGACTTTAATCTTTCAGCATAAATTGAGGCAATTACGGAGAGTTCATGTAATTCATCAGACGTAAAAATGCAAAATTGATGAAATGCAAAATTGATGAAATGCAACTGAACTAAGACAACAAATCAGTATTTTTTTTAAAAAGTTGACGCCCTCACTTGTTTTGCCGACGCAGCAATCGTTGACCTCCTTGACCAGCGTGCTAAGGTCGTTGATCGTAGCTTCCCAGGTATCGGCAAAGACATCAAGATTCTCTCTAGCTATCTTACTGTTGTGGTTCATTGCAAGCGTGATCGCTGCACCTGTTAACTGCATTGGAAAATAATAATAAAAAAGGATAGCTACATTTATATTGTGCACATATCCAACACAGTGAATGCTCAAAGGGCCTTCAAAGTACTGGTATTACACTTGCTTTATGCCTGGATTACATTTGGCCTGCGATTAGTCTACGGAGCCCGTATCCTGCCCGTATCCCCTTTTCCGTGCGGCCTCTGTGCGGAGGCAGGAGATGGCCGTGAGATTTTCGTACGGATTCACAGGCTCCGCAGCCTTTACGATTTTGTTTCGCGGGAAGTTATACAAACTTGAAAAATCGTAAGCCCGTAGCCCGTAGACATGTCGTAGGTGGCACTGCACAATCCCCGCACGGGCATCGCGCGGAGGCTCATGCTGATCGTGCAGCAAACGCACGATTTTTGTCGGTGAACATGGAGGCAACAAACGCTCAAAAACAGCACGGCGGCTGCACGGTCACCACGCCTTCTCCGCGCAACCTCTGCACGGAAGCTGAACGGGCTCCGTATGAATTCCGTGCGGAGGCTGCGGAGACTGCACGGCTACTGCACTGAAATTGCACGATTTCCGTACAATCTCCGAGCAGCCTATGCACGGATTTGCCGCGGCCTGCCCCCGGGGGCCAATACAAGAAATGGCACAATGCTCGTAGATAATGTAAACACAAACATCGTAGCCTGTAGCCTCCTACGATGCCCCCAAAATCGCACGAAAAATCGTAGACCAATTTATCGTACGGCACCCGGGGCAAATGTAATCCAGGCATTAGCGTAGTTGCCCAAAGACACAGAGTCATGAATTTTTGCGACTCTGGATAACACAAACTGCTCTGTTTTTTAAGCTATAATAGACAACATTATTGTGTTATGGTTAATTACCGATACACAGAGATTTTTTTTCTCCTTGGTCCTGATTTACCAAAAAAAAGTAACAAAATGATTCAGGCATTATTGTAAGAATAGTATTCGAAAGTTCATATAACGTACTCAAATTGAATTTAAATGAAAATAAGAATATCTTGAAGCAGTAGCCAATCAGTAATTTTCCTTGTTATATTTAAATTCATAATGTCAAGATCCTAAAGAAAAGGTGCATTTTATTCAAGAGGCAGAAATTGAAAAAAAAAAAATTATTGGAATGATGCCCCACATAAGTCTCAGACAAGTTTTAAATTGACAGTTTAGGGTAAGAATGAAATCATTTCTGATCTGCTTGTAAAGTTTATTCAATACTAGATACAAGAAGTCCATCCCAAACCAGTGGTCAATTTTCTGCCCACTTACTTGTGTATCCAGCGTGGCTATACTATTCTCTGAATGATCACAACTGATGGTCAGCGGAGCTAGTCTGGACACATGGCCAAGTAATCTACATACCTGAATCATGGGAAATAGACACAAATATTTGAATTGAATAAAATCATCCTTTTAGTAGCAACACAATAACAGTACCCAAGTAGAAATTGCAATAAAACCCTATACCCTATTTTTTTCTTTGTTCCCTTTAGCTTCAGTTCATATTTTCTGATTTCTGATTTCTGTTCATTCTTGTGATTTATTCTGATGAGACGAAAGACGAAGACGAAAAGCGTTATTATGTCTGCATTCGTTGCTATTCTTCAAAATTGTTCTCCCTCAATTATTCATATACCCTTTATCTGCAACATTGCCAATTTAAGGCATGAAAGTGGCACATTTAAGTGCAGGTGAATTCCTGTACATGTGATGAACACAGTTGAAAAAACCATGACAGAAGATTTAAAAAAATGGTCTTACTTCTCTAATTTGGTCAGCATGATCATGGAATCTAACGGTAAGCTGTTGAACTGCTTCCACCTGTCCCTGAGACGCCACCTCCTTCAGTTTATGGATGGTCGTATGGTCATCACCAACCTTGAAGACTTCTGATGCATGATCTAGGGCTGTGTGTTGTAGCTGACAAAATAAAAAGATGAAAATGATGATAACATAATGATAATTCATTAATATTGCATACACATCAATCCCAAGGGAATCTTAAATTGCCCACAAAGCACTCCTATAACCATGGTTTGGGCTATTAAAGCTACCCTAAGGTACTGAAAGCATTTGAGGTATTACTTCCTACCACAGACATGTACTGAATGTACAACTGGATTGAGAGTGGAGAAAAAAAGGAGAAGATGAACGATTTGCCAAAGGACATTAGAGCAACTGCTGGGAACTATATGATCCATGGTCTGGTTACATATCCACTAAGACTATGAAACCTCTCAACACCTCTCATCAATACCATGCTGATTATCCTGTGAGGGGGTCTTTTCTCCAGTTGGAATTATCAGACTAATTGCAAAAAACCGACTGCTCAAACATTTGCAATGTTATCTCTACAGGCTAGTACTGACTATATTTGAGTGATCAAGTCTTCAGTGACCATTAATTCCAACCCCCCCCCCCCCCAGAAGATGTCAATCTTTAGAATAGTTTTGTCGTTGTTACATTAATCACCTGCTTCTTGAGATCTGAGATGGACTTGACCATCTTGACCACCAGAACTTCTAGCTCATCCTCTTGTCTGTCTGATGGATGCTTGTCCTACAGAGAGAAGAGTGAAGAAATGGAGAATGTGAGAGAGAGAGAGAGAGAGAGAGAGAGAGAGAGAGAGGAGAGAGGGATAGAAAGAAAGAGGAAGGGAAAGAGAGAGAGAGAGAATGAGAGAGGATAAGAGAGGGGGAGAATGAAGAGGAGAGATTAAGATAATGGGGAGAGAGGGAGAGAGAGAGAGAGAGAGAGAGAGGAGAGAGAGAGGAGGAGAGAGAGAGGGGGTAGATGATGTGAGAAGAAAAATACATTGAATTAAGAGAAAGAGAAAAGAAAAAGAGAGAAAAATGAGAATGGGGGGAATAGGATTAAACATAATAGAGAGGGGGTGATAAGAGAGGAAGAACAAATGTGAGGAAGGTTGAGAGATAACAGGAAAGAAGAGAGAATAAATTAGAAATAATGATGATGGGAAAATGTAAGAAGCGTGAGATAAAAAAATTCCAATCATGAAAATTTATTTTTTATGTATTTACCTTTTCTGCAAAACTGAATGAGAGAATCATTATGAATAAAACAGAAAGAGAGACATTTTAATGATGATAAATGGCAAAGGTATATAATATGATGGATGGGTAATAGTTCAATGAGTGAATTTCCAATGAGGCAATGTGAGGAAAAGCGAACAAATTAACCGTACCTATCTGGATTTCGCTCCATGATTATGATTGTTACACATTTCTCATTTTTTGTAAAAAATATTAAAAAAGGGGTAATGTTTGCAATAAAAGTCAAGTAAAAGAAAAAGAAATCTCATTTTCGAAATGCAATTTTTACATTAAATTCCAGATAGATCACTAGCATCTTAATTCAAAAGCACACAGGCCGCGATGTCTGGAATAAAGTTAAAGCAAAAACCCACATTGTATAATGAGATTTCAAAGAAATTCAGCCTTTGATAAACCATCTGCAGCTTTCTTTGAGTGTACAGGGACATAGATGTATCTAGACTGAAAATGCATTAGGCACAGAAACTTTCAGTCGAATATATAAAAGCTCATTTCCAGAAAAAGAACTTGGTAAAAAAAAAAAAAAAAGTGGAATATAAGCATTTAAGCCATCTGTAAAATTGAGAGCATTCTAAAGATAGGTTCAGAGCTCAAATGAAGCAATTAACAAGCAGCAAAGTTTGTCTGTTCGATTACTTCTCTTACAAGCAAGGTGAAGAGGAAATTAGAGGAAAGTCATTTCCTAGATTTCCAAGACCGATGGGGTTATCTTTCAGGGGCGTTCTCACAAGATGATCACGACGTTTTCCAATACGTTTCTCGAATAACTGGTGCATGTAATGAAAAATCTCTATTGCTTTCAAAATATCTTGGGGGCAGTGCTCTCATTTGCAGGGGCAGATCCAGGGTTTTGTAAAAGTGGGGCAAATTACTTCCCCCCCCCCCTTCAAAAAAAAAAAAATTAAACAAAAATATGGGTTCATCTTAGAAGAGGGGCACATTTTATTTTGTGTACTTAAGGTGCATGTATGACACATTGGTTTGAAATGGGACACATGTAGATTAAGGGGGAGGGGCACAATTATTGGCCAATGCCCCCCCCCCTCTCCCCCTCATTTGCCAATGCTCATTTAGACTAATATATTTTTAATTACATGGGAACATGTCTTGTTCTTTCGGCGTCCATCGGGGCAGCTCTCATTAGGGGTATTGAATTTTTCCTCAAGCCTTCAGGGTATCAAAACATTCCTTGTTGTTCTAGCTGTCGAGGGGTGCTCATACAGTTCACTTAACACCGCATGGCCATCATTCTTCACACTGGTCAACACGTATTATCTCCTTGTATCTATCAGGGTGCCATGTAATGTTTTCCTGATCCCTAGGGGCTAGAAGCTCAGGATTCAACCAAATTTACACCCCTTTATAGGATTAACCCCATCCCAAATACAATCAATGAACAACAACTGATACACAAACCTGATTTAATTTTGTCTAATTACTTACAGTTAAGGCACCGATTCAAAAGATAAAACACCCAAAAGTTGTTATAAATGTAGGTTCTATGACATATGCTCCTGTAACATTTCTCCAGATAAACTTCCTACACTAATGAAATTCTTCACTCTAACCCTGGACCAAACACTATACCTAACCCAAACCCTAACCCACATCCTAATCCACTGCAACCCTAACCCTAACCCTATCTCTAAACCTAAACCTTATATCCTTGATGAGATTGATAGCCTACAGGCAATTGTGATCAAATGTTAGATAATCTTTCTTCTTCTGTACAATTAATAATAATTAGTTTGTTTCACTAAATCTAGTTACGGTTTGAAAACACAAAAGGCAAGTTGGAACACAGCATTGTATTGATTACAGATGAGATGGGTGCATCCGATAGAAGGATTGGGGACCGGTGAAAATACATGTCCGACGGGGACCTTCTATTGGCCAGACAGCTACATTGAGAACTGACAAGGTAGGAAACATCACATATCTAACAAGAGGAAATTGGGCAGGTGTTCAGGTATTTTCAGCGAGGAAGTTGGACTAGATATTAAAATGTAATAAAAGTAACCATGTCTATGTTTACCAAGGATGATTGAAGACAAATGCAATGAAGCTATTTATGTTTCAACGATTGTACCAATGTGTGTACTTAACCTTTTCTAATATCATTGTCATAACTTTTTCTTAGGGATCGGTTTAATCAGGGGCAAGATTAATGAACAACCAACACTCTTGAATATTTATGAACAGCAATTTCATCTCTGTAAAATATTGGGCATGTTATTCCACATTTCTACCTATCATCATTG
This sequence comes from Mesocentrotus franciscanus, assembly GCA_037976565.1. Lineage (NCBI taxonomy): Eukaryota > Metazoa > Echinodermata > Echinoidea > Camarodonta > Strongylocentrotidae > Mesocentrotus > Mesocentrotus franciscanus. Next base: position 36,435,755 of record CP137668.1, on the reverse strand, counting down.
ACTTACATGTGTTATTGTTCTTTCATGATCGTACAGTGCCATGAGATTAGTCCTGCCCCTTTCATATAAGGTTAGTGTTCTCTCTCTAAATATTCATGTGAGTACAGGTGGAATCTCTATATTTATGAACAGATTATTATCTCAAATATCATCCAAGTTATTTTACATTTCTGACTATCATCAATGACTTACATGTGTTATTGTTCTGCCATTGTCATTCCATAAAGTCTAGCTCTGGCGCGTTTACATTAGGTCAGTATTCCCTCTCCATGTTAATGGGAAACACAATAACAATGATTATGAACAATATATATTCAGCTTTTTCAGGTATAATGCATGTTACTCTGCATGCAAGCCTATCACCACTGACTTACGTGTGTTATCGTTCTGCCATGGTCATTGAGTGCTGTAAGATTAGCCCTGCCCCTTTCACATAGAGTCAGTATTCTCTCTCTGTGTTCATGGGAAGTATAGGCTGAGTCGGTGAAGTCCTGTGTGGTGTCGACGAGGAGGTCCATGGCTAGTTGCATCTTTGTTCTTGTCGGTTCGTCTGCAAGAGTTACCTTTGAGGTTTCAACCAGGTCCTGAGACGGAAGTACATTATTCAATTACAACTCAAATTCAAATGAGAAAATAGCAGGATGTTGATTATGGGGTTGAACAATCCCCTTTATACAGATCCATCTAAAGCTTTTTATCTTCTTCAGATCAGCACTGGACCTCTTTCAGAGGTTCTTAGTTGGCTTTGCATTATTATAAGAAACATAAAAAAGTCAACACAAAGCGTAGTACATGTATCCCCTTGCCGGGTACAAATGGCCTATATTTAGCAATTTTTGCATATTTAATGAGCTATGAACTTTGACCTGTGATGTACATACTCAACAACATTACTTACGTTGTTGAATGAAAACCACATTTTTGCATATCTAATCAGCTATGACCTTTGACCTACATACTCCGAAATACAACTTAGGCTGTATTTTGATACCATGTACCTTCATATCAAATTTCATTAATATCCATCAAACATTACTATAGGTACAGTGTATCTAACGGAAACCACATTTTCGGATACATAATTAGCTATTTTTGCATATTTAATGAGCTTTGAGCTTTGACCTACATACCGTACTCCGAAATTGAACTCAGGCTGTATTTTTATAGCATGTACGTTCATATTAAATTTCATTAAAATCCGTCAAACATTACTGAAGTTATCGAACGGAAACCAGATTTTTGAATAATTAGCTTTTTTTCACATATTTAATGAGCTATGACCTTTGACCTTTTACCTACATACTCCAAAATCGAGCTTAGGCTGTGTTTTGATACCATGTACCTTCATATCAAATTTCATTAAACTCTGTCAAACATTACTAAAGTTATCGAACAGAAACCAGATTCTCGAATAATTAGCTTTTTTCACATATTTAATGAGCTATGACCTTTGACCTACATACTCCAAAATCGAACTTAGGCTGTGTTTTGATACCGTGTACCTTCATATCAAATTTCATTAAAATCTGTCAAATATTACTAAAATTATCGAACGAAAACCAGCTTTGTTACGGAAGGACGGAAGGATGGACGGAAGGACGGACGGAAGGACGGACGGAAGGACGGACGGAAGGACGGCAGTGTTACTATATCCCGAGGGGATAATAAAATGCCTGTATAATGTGCATATGTCAGCATAATCATGTGACCAGCACAGTCTATTTGTATCTACTTCTTACAGTAACCCAACTAAAGCCGTGTCCCCGGGCGGGACTGGACAATTAAATATGATAAAAATCCTTAGCAACACTAGAACTTTACTAGACCCACTACTGATCTACCCAAGAAACTACTGCCTCCTATTTCCAAGAAACCTGCTTTTACAGATTTAAATCCCGTTTAATTCTGTGTCTGTATGATACAACATACATAACAAGAGACCAGTCACACTCAAACAAATAGAACACCAATACTTACATGTAACTCCTGCATGATACTGTGCATGTTAGGCCACGATGTAATGCCGTTAGGGGAAGAGTGCGAGGAGAGGCGTTTGTTGTCGTACTTGTCATAGATGATGTCGTTCACGTTAGACAGAGCTTTCCTCATGTTGATGAAGACCGAGTCACGCGTCTTCTTGGCTGGATCACATTCTGGATGTCTAAGGCACGTCTGGAATATAAATGGGATTAAAATCAAATGGGACTAAAATCATATCAATGACAGGAATTGGGCATTGGTTAGTCTGCACAAACAGACTTTTTTATGACATATATCCAAACACTAAAGCCCAGCCGATATCACTTTATAAACAGCTAGGCACCCCCGACAGTTCACTCCAAGAAATCATTGTTGCCTACAAAACCTGTTTAATTGTTTAAATGTTTAAAATCATATCAAAGAGAGGAAATCGACGTACATGTAGGATAGCAACACATCCGCAGACTTAGGCTGTAAAAAGGGACTTCATTTTCCTTTTGTCTCTCTCTGATTTCCAAGAGAAGGTGGAAACTTTGCATTTTGTTGAGGATATCATCTCCTTCCTTACCTTACATGATGTCAGCAGCATTGTGGTAGACTTCTCTAAGGTTGATCGGGTGCACGCCATCTTGGCTTTCGCTCTCTCATCTTTTAAATCCTGGAGAAATGAATGATCAAACACCAGTCACACCTCAAATTCTGCCTTCTCTTGGCAGATATACATTGAATAAGCAAAACTAAATAATGAGTGGAAGAATGCACTACAGTAATCAAGCGAGGAAGAACTGAGGTTGTAGACAACCCCCAAATATATATTTGTTGATATACTTTTACATATACAGGCAAGAATTTAAATATTGTTGATGCAGCAACGATTGTTTCTCAGCTTTAAATTTGACATGAAAAGGACATTTTGAAGAAATAGATACATTAAAAATGAAAAGGAAAAAGATAAATGGCTAGGCAATGGAAAAAGAAAGAGAGAATGAGAAGAGGTAAAATAAAGAAAGAGAAAGATAAAAGATAAAGGGGAAACGGGAGAGATGAGAGAGAGAGGGGGAGAGAGAGAGAGAGAGAGATGGAAATGGGAAATGTAGATAGGGAGAAACAGAGAGAGAGGGACATTGGGAGAGAGGTGTGAGAGAGAGGGAGAGAGAGAGAGAGAGAGAGAGAGAGAGAGAAAAGGAAAGACTGAATAGAAGAGCAATTTATATTTACTATTTGTCTATCCCCTGTTAGATGAGCTAGTTCCACCATTTCTCGCCAAACTGACTGAAGCACTGAACAAATTCTGTGAAACTCCTTGTCTTGTCAATACGCTCTAAGCTGTTTGAAACCTAAAAAATAATAAGAAAAGATATGATATTCAATAAGCTTTACAATAACATATTCAATCTTTCATCATGAACTTCCATTCTGATTTATTGCAACATTGTTCAGGAATATCATTTAGAGTCACGTCTTGCCTACAGGTCAAACCTAGACCCTCTTTCATGGCATTTGTGATCAATAACAACTGCCACAGATTAATAACAAATGTGCACATAGATCATGGCAAAAGTGCAATAATTTCAGCTGCTAGAATCAATCATTACTACTTGTCATTGAAAACAAATTTCATGAAACCGAGCCCAGATGCATGTCTTATTTTCAATTATATCAAATGAGAGAAATGTTCAGTTCTAAACAGCTAGAATGCTACAGTCACATACAGATACTTCATAATAGAAAGACAGAGACGATGGGAACTAAATGATTTAACAAATATTTTGATGGAAATTTGATAATTCGATGTTTGGATAAATATGACAGGAACTTGATATTTTGTTCAAATAGCTTCATGAGATCAAGAGGCACAACATATAAAACTTGGGATGAAACAACGGCAGAAGAGACTGCTGCATGGATGGTAGACATTGTTCAAGGAATGGGCCATAAAGGAATACCTCACCCCACAGTGTGTGTGGGGGGGGGGGTGAGGGGTGATGATAGCTGGAAGTAATGATGACAATGAGCTTTTACGTTTGTGTTATCAATCACTCACATACATAACAAAAACATCTAAAACTCATTCATCTACTAACCATTGTTACAAATATCAATCTCTTCTAAATTGCCAGTATTGAAGACTGAATTGATTTTTCCTAGAGTCAATCATGTATGTCTTTCTGACAATAGAATATTCCTTCCCAGCTGTACAACAAATGCTACATAGGTAATTGCCCCCCAGTTTATTTCCTACATAAATTCTGAACTTGAACCTGAACAAACCACACATTACACCTAACCCTAACTCTGCACCTACCAGTAACCTAAAACCCAATTGCTACCCTAACCCTACCCCCTTAGCTTTGTCTTCCCAAAAGCCCAGAACAGATGTCAGATAACCGCTTAGCCAATTTGCTGGTTTGAAATACTCTTGATTAAAAAAAAAGAAAAAAAAGAAGAAAAAAAAAGAAAGAAAAAGAAAAAAAAAAGAACATGCACACATCTCAATGTAGATACTTACCCGATTTCTAGATTGTGATATCTGCTTGATAACAATCTTGTCGGCTAACAACAACACCCTCGTAATGGCCGATAGAAGACCTCGAGCTGCCCGAACCATGTTACCCTTTCCGGCTGGGCTGGTCATCTGTCCTGCCGCATCATACGTTACATCAGTCAGCTTTGCAATGTTACTTCCTACATGTAGACAAAAAAATGACATGGTTCAAGGATTTGATGAAATCTGTCTGTTTTTGATAAAATGTAACCTTACAGGTACTTTACACTAACGAAGGAGTCTTTGCAAAAACGTCTAACCAATAAAGGGGTACACCTCTTATTTATTTCATTATGTCATAGAAATGTACCCCACTTCATAAAGTACTCCTGTTAGTTAGGTAAAACATGCCTCATCCAGCCTTACCCCGATTTGGAGTACTGTACATCATCTGTTGAGAGCCAGAAGGGTGTTAAGTTTGTATTAAAAGATATAAACTAAAGCCCTTCTGGCTCTCGGCAGATAACGTCTTCATTGCTGTGACATAAGTAAAGTACAGTTCGTCTGCTGGGAGTCAAAAGAGCTTTAACTTGTATACTTTGAGAGATTCATTAAACATCCATCTACTTGAATGTGACATGGATTTCATGCCCTTCTGGTTCTGAACGGACAACATACCTGAACATTCAAGGGCACATTAAGGTGCTGACAAGCAGGTATGATATGTAGCAGCACATAAAAGGCCTTGAAATGTCAAAATAGAGGACTTTGGAAATATAAATGTCTACTTGACTAATGATGGACAAGGGGAAGTGTACTTTATACATCCAAAGTAAAAGTTAATGTTAGATTTTTCTCATTTATGTACGATTCCTTTCCCCCCCTTGGATAAATAATATTGAAGGAAAATGTGTTTCAAGATCTTATCAAGTCCTCATGATATCTGAAGAAACACAAGAGTTGATACAAATTGTCAAGATGGGAAGAGAAATAGAAAGAAAAGAGAAAGGATGGGGAGGGACATAGAAAATAGAGAGACAAAGAGAGAAAGAGTGAGAGAAAGATACAGGAAAAGAGAAAGAAGGAGGGAGGGGTGGGATATGGACAGCGTAGGAGCATGATCAATCTGGAATTCTATAACGAGCAGGGCAAATATTTGAAGGTTTCTCATTGATCAGCTACCAGAAAAAGTGAAAATATGGAAGGGAGAAACCAAGAGAGAGAATTAGGAAGCAGAAAGAGACAGAGAATCATACACACATAGACAGAGAGTGAGTTATAGAGAGAGGGAGAGACAAAGAGAGAGGGAGAGACAGACAGAGGGAGAGAGAGACAGAGAGACAGGGAGACAGATACAGACAGAGAGACAGATACAGACAGAGAGAGAGAGAGAGAGAGAGAGGGAGAGAGAGAGAGAGAGAGAGAGAGAGAGAGGCAGACAGAACAGTTGGTCAGAGTCAGAGACACAGAGAGAGCTACAGAGACAGCAAGACTGACAGATAAGTCTCATTTTATGAACAAAAAAAAAATCAATAAACATCACATCAGAAGTGGGTCAGAATGCTCAGCAAAATCAAATTAATCTGAAGAATTCCAGCAATGATGAGCATTTGGTGACAGACACTCAAAAGAATGCTGTAATGTGATGCACCTGTCATGAATTTTCCATTGAATTATCATCTACAGACAGTATGAAAGCCTTCTACTGGCTTTAACAGTAATCTATGACTATAGCATGGAATCTTCATAAAGTCAACCAAAAATACTTGTGAAAATATTGCTTTTTAAGGAAATCTCTTCAGATGTACTTCCTTCACTTGATAGTTAAAGAATAAACATTTATTCACGATGAATGTGAAATTGTTTCATTTCTTGTCTTTTCCTGGCTAATACCTCAGTCACATCGCTATACCAACTCTCCATCGACTCCAAACGAAACCACTTCTTGGCCATTCAGCGTAACGTAAATTGTTTATGTGAACAGACCTATCAATCCAGTATCAAACATAGCCTAGAAAACATCCAACATGTATCTGATTTAATGATGTGGGACCCTTAAGCGGTGCGGACAATTACATCCCAAGACCGGATCTCCGTATTCCCCCAGTTCCGCCTGCCCTGCGGATATAATGTATCTCACTTTAATCAACTAATCAATGCCAACCGATACAGGAAATGAAGCCTGGATGGTCTAGATGGTCTGAATGGCCAGTAGATAGTATAAACATAGCCTGTTACACTGGTACCCAATGCAACTTAAGGCTGTGATGTGTTCACATATACCATGTTTATGAATACCCACTTTTTCTGTAATCAAAGCCAACTGATGTAGAAAAAGTAGCATGGTTGGTTGGCCTGACTGGCCAGCATATAGTATGAAAATATCTTCTAACAATGATACCCACTGCCCCTAAAGAGCATGATACGTTCACATTTAACAGTTTGTTTTCTGAATAGATATTATTTTCTCTTGCTGTGTAATCAACAAATACATATCAACAGATACAGGCTGGTCCGACTGGTCTGACTGGCCAGCACAGTGTGAACGTATCCTGTTGCCCTTGGAACTAATGCCACTCTAGAACATGATATGTTCACAATTACCAGAAATTTTATTTTTTCACAATTGTATGACTTTATCTCCAGTAGATATGAACATCCCGATAATGTTTGAAAAAACAACATGTATACGAGACCAGCCATTAGTTTTTCAACCACCTCAAACCGCTGCTGCGTACGAACACGATTTGTGTATTTTAATAAAATACAGAAATGGGAAGTAAACTACTTTATCTAATTCTGTTTTGCGGCTGCCCTTCCCAATAGGCTTTTCTACATCTAGAATATTCTAATGAGCAAAGCATTTGAAATAACAAACAACACACGCAAGCTACATGTCTCTCTAGGGAGTCTGGACAAATGCTGCTTGCTTGTCTTCAATTGTAGTTTACACTCGTTCAAGAAACACTGTTTTTACTGGATTAGGGTTATTTTCAGCTTGATGTCTAATAAACAGAATTATTGATCATAAATTACTGGTGACAAAAGCCTTGCTCTACACCATTTGCCATGTGTATCATGTGTCTGGCAGAAGAGCAAAAAGATCTTTTTCTTTCTGTTGATGTCTTAACTGTTTATTTTTGTATTCCTGAAATAATAGCTTTCACAATGTGGATGAGGCACCAACTACACTGTTTTCTGTGTTGCATAGATGTAGGCCTAATCAAAGAATGGTCAACTTAAAAATAAGTTTTTCTCGAAATGTACATTCATCATCCACACATCCTTGCACCAGGCACATCACACAACATTATATACCACACCATTGGACTGGATCTCAAAAGCTGCCAAGCAATATAAGCCCATTTGATTGCAATCCAATCAAGCATGATTTCAAACATGATTCGGCGCTGAGAAAAAGGCCAGGTGATGCAGCAATTCAAAGCTGTGAAGTTGGATAAAATGCAATTTGTCATGCCATCCTGGAGCTTCAGACCATTTGCAAAAGGAGTGCCTGCACCTCGTAATTGAAATCATCCATGGTTCATCAAACATGAAACATTTTTCGCACATGTCTGCCCTTCATGTATACGCCGTGCTCCTTCCCGTCCGTTGCACACTTCTTAAAGGTGGGCTGCATGCTTAGTAAATTGGAATTTCTTGGAATGATTGTCCTGGTAGCTACCTCTATTGCTCTGGGAGGTTAGATCTATTTAATCAAATCTAAATGTGATTGCACCACTGGGAAGTCATGATGTAACATGATGTCTCTTTCCATGATTGTAATTACCACTGTTTACAAATATCTCAGTGATTCAACTTATATCATTAACAAGTTATTGTTAGGTTTAATACTTTGTATACTTATGATTATACATGTCTATTGTTTGCATACTGTATCCTGAATTTAACGACTGCATTATCTGTGAAAAGAGATTTCGGAGTTCAGCTATTGGCTGCCATGAAATTTTATTAAATAAACCATTTCGATCCAATTCTAAATCTGAAGTTATTTTCATAATTGACATGAAATTAACAAACTGAATAATGAAAAACTTCAAATTTGCACTGAAGAAGCCACAAAAGAGAGTTTTCTTCATATGGAAGCCAATATATTGCCCTTTAATGTGTTGACACCATTATTCAGGTGAAAGTCCTTCTTTGCCTTGACAAAAGCAAGCTGTCTAAACAGAAAATAGAAGGACAACATTATGTCCACACTTGCGGGGAAAGTTTGTTAACCTTCCCAGGAGATTTTCACTCCTCTAAGAAAATTGTCAGCCATTCGGGTGACTGTTTTTAGCAAGAAGAAGTTTATATGAATTGAAAATTACAAAAGGAATGAGAAGCTCTCGCATGTATTCAGCCCTCAGCAAAGAGAAGGAAAAATTGGAAAGTGAAAGTGATTAAACAGCAACGACCTACAGAAAACAAAGGAGTGAGGAGAAACCAACTATGAGAGAAATATCATACTAAGAGCAAAAGAGACAGAGACAGAACGAGACATGGAGACATGGAAAAACGGATAGTGCAAAAGAGATAAAGATAGATGGATAGATAGATTGAGAGATTGAAACAAAGAGTGGAGAGAAAGGGGAGGAGAGAGAGAAAGAGAGAGAGAGATAAAGAGAGAGATAAAGAGAGAGATAAAGAGAGAGACAGATAAAGAGAGAGCGAGAGGGAGAGGGAGAAAGAGAGGAAGAGAAAGAGAGGAAGAGAGAGAGAGAGAAAGAGAGGAAGAGAGAGAGGGAGAGAGAGAGAAGAGAGAGAGAGAGAGAGAGAGCAATGGAGGAGAAAGGGAGAGAGAAAGAGAGAAAAAGAGAGAGGAAGAGAGAGAGAATTGTTTTAAAATACACTATATGCAATGACAAACACACCCACACACCAGGGGAGCACACTGCATATAATTCATAGGCAATATCCCATTGCAATTCCAATGAATTAGTGTTATTTTAATCCATCAGAAGTTCAGACATCTTCAGATAGACCCTGTCAGGGGCTGTCTTTGGCACTTAGACAGAGAATTCAGATTGGTGACAGTAAAATGAAATACTAGACACCTCTATGGAATACATGAGGGGGAGAAAGAAAGACTGGCTTGCTGAAAAACAACCTTGCAACTGGAGGCTTCTTTTCTTTTACTGTATTGAAATAAGAATATAAAACAAACAGACGAATGTACAGAAACTGAGAGGGCAAAACCAAAGTTTACATAAGGACACAAATCAGTATCGATATTGTGAACCAAAGAAATCCATACATTGATATATGATGGATTCGTCCGTTTATTAAAACATGCGCAGAATCCCCCCCGAAGGCAATACAAAATACCAAGAAAAGAGATCTCAGTGATGAAAAGAAAAATGATACAAAGAAATATAACGAGGGCATGAGAAAATTAACATGAAGAAAAACTGGTGCAAGTAAAATTGAAAATCTTATGGTACCGGAAATGAAATGAATGAAATGAATGGAATCGAGAGCGGAAATGAAAAAGAACCCTCACCCCTCAACAAAATTTTAAAAATACGACATTTGTGTTGCAAAGCTGAAGGGGAGGTAACAGCATATATTTTAAATAGAGAAGAAAATGTAATCACGCAAACAAATTTGCAATGGAGGTCTCCAAAAACACAATTATTTATTTTAAATTACTCAAGTTAGATCAACTTTTCTGTGTCATGAATAATGAATACACTTAAAAGTTTTCAAGCACTGAACACAAAAAGAAGAAGAATAAAGTCAACTTCTTGCTCCAGACAAAAATTGGATTTCCCCATCAGGCACTATATCTCACCGCCCCCTTTCCACTGCCTTTTTTCAATAATATTGACCACTGTTAGAATCTTCTTTCATTGAATATTCAATTATGTGAAGCTCAAGAAGCACATTTGCGCATTTTTTCTCAAATGGTAACCTAAGGGTTAAAAAGCATGAGATGAAACTGTATCTCTTTCAATAAAGCCCACAAGGCATACAAACTGGCACCCGAAATGTGCTATCTTTGTCTTTGTGTAGTTACAGCAGAGGCGACTGATTTATTCAAATTTGTGGAAATTAACTTTCTGAGATCGCCCCTTAACCTGAGGCGATCAAATGAATTTTCCTTTTAAGGAGTGATAGGCTAGACGTCAGACCCCCTAATTTGATTATACTTCTAGGAAAAAATAGGCTAGGAAACTTGGCTTTCAAGTATTTTGAAAATGGAAAGTAAATAACTTATTAATCAAGCATAAGGGTAGAAATTCAGCAATGTGTGTGTAAACTCAGATGATAACATTATTTCACACACACAGACTACCAGGTACCAACTGCTCAACTCAATACAGAATGCCATGGAAATGATCACAGCTCTTAACGTTCAGATGTTCAACAACCACACGTATGAAATTTGAACATTTAAAATTCAAAACTTCCACTGCACATGATATACTGTATTGTTCGTGACTTATGTACCATTTCCTGTAAAGGTGGACTAATATCATTAAAATTCTTTAGGATTTCGAGAAAAATCATGGGCCTTTATTTTGACAATTTGATGCAATTATCTCTGGGATCATCATCACATATAAATGATAATTGACAAATGTTTTGTTCATATATTATATATCATCTGCTGAGAGCTAGAATAGTATTAATTCAAATACCTAAGACAGAGTTAACACCCTTCTGGCTCGCAAAAGAAATGTTTTCCACATCCTTCACACAGGCAATATATATACAAGAGAAACTAGTCTGAGAACGAACCTAATTCGCGTCAGTCAAGATCCCGTTTCCTTGCGAATCAAGGCAACAATGAATAATTGAAATGTTGAAGCCCCTGGAAAAGGGGGGTAATATACAAGGACATGTCTGTTTGCCTCCAGAATTCAAAATTATTTCCCTCGCATCTGGTAATCAATAGTCACGTCTTTTTTTAGTAATAAACCCTGATGCACGAAAGGGCTTCTTCGGCTCCAATGCTTTTAGCATTCCCCAAATTAATGATTTGCAGTAGCAGTTTCATTAATGAACAGAAATGTTCATACATATTCACCCCTTGAAAATAGATGTCTTTTGTTTGATTCCTTAATTGTATATTATTTAAATGTACAGTAGTTGTTGAAGTACAACCCTTTAATCATTTTCAGAAAATTCAGAAAGCAATCATGAAGCCTGACACCACTCCCATCTGAAGGACTGGGAACTCAACAAATGCCTCAACAAAACACAACACTTGATTGACATTTTTTGTTTATACAGGATCATTGGGTAATGAACTCGGAAAACTTTAGCTGCTGTTCAGGTGGTACTGATTAGAATTATTACCTACAATGCTTGTTTGTCCATTTCCATATAAAATATTGTAAGACCATAAGCCTACAAGATTATAGCTTTCAACAAGTAGTGATAAAAATATCACAGGGCCTGAAACCTTTGGTTTAAAAAATGTTTCCCCCAAATGGAGAAATATCGTAACCATACAGATACCTTCATTCCATGACCTTTCTTTAATAGAAAATGGAAAGTTTGTGCACTTCATGCTCCTATATTTGAAAATTCCTTAAACAACACCTGGTACAGGTGCTATGATACTTTGTGTCTTCCTCCAAAACACCAAGCAGCAAGAGCCGCTGTTCTAAGATCTGTGCCACCATGAAAAAACTGTTACAGTCCGATGACCCACTTCGGGTTCGGAAAGATGAAATCATTCAAGCTTACGATTTTCATCTCAGGGATTATATCTCCTTCATTTGGCTATGATATGCTGACCCATAAGTGATTGCTTCATTGATCTGTTAATGAAGGCATAATGTGTGAACGATGGATGGAACTGACGTCTTGCTAAAGCATTCAGTTGGAAGACAGGTGTAACCAATGCGGTGGAAGCAAAAAATTAGTTTAGAACATCCTCAGAGAATCTGTAATGTCATAAGAAGAGACTGGAAACTACTTTGAAAGTTTACATCAATAAAAACTACTTTGCAAGTTCACACGAGGGGGGAGCTGAAAGCTTGTTTGCAAGTTCACCCAAACTGAGGTCATTAGCAGAGGCTTTGTAAGGTCGGTCTATTCAATCAGGTACTTAATCAAAAAGTAATAGCATGTGTGCTCGCAGGATTCACAATGCTTCACAATATTCAGAGAGAGGAATAGTCATGACTGAATATTAATCATAATTGTTTTCATGATCCATGTCAAACCGTCTGGTTTAAGTCAGTAATTACAGATGAGCACAAAGGTTATTACATTTTGTGATAAGTCTATGTCACATGACTGCCAAAAAATCCTATCTGCTTGACTTGGTGATAAGAATTATCCTTTACAATGGGCACTAGCATGTCAACTTTAGTTTTCGACCTTGGGTCCTCAAGATTTCCACATGTACTAGTGTCTACCACTAAACCATCACACCTCATTACGATTGGAAGGTGCCTGGTAATATATGCCAACATGAACTACTACCGGCATCACATCTTCCGTCTCAGAAATTTCACTCAGAATGCAGTCAGCTCAGGTTATCATCAATTACGATCAATTAATTATCAACCGTTTTTCTACTAGTCAAAATTGGAGTGCCCCTGCATATTGCAGTTCTGTTCATAACACTTTGGAATGACTACCTAGGGTAATAATATACATGTACAGAGCATGTAGTTTCTACCTTGACAAAAAAATGAACTGAATTGAATCTCTATATAAAAAGTGTGCCAATATCCCACCGCTGCCACCAATTCATCCACAACATGGATCTTTCTCAGGAGATTTAGGACAAATCCTATTATAAATGTAATCTGACCTATAGATCTGATGACGGTGAATATTAACTATTTAAAACAATATTTTACACATAAAAAATAGAGTGCAAGTACGGAATAATGAGGCTTGAGGTATGGAAATTAAACTGGGTGAAAAGGAGGTCACGTATTGGGTGCAAGATTACATGTATGCTTCTTGGAGTGTGCGAAGGTGTGTAATTACATATCTACTTCAGATAGTTGCACAATATTATCAAAGACCGAAATGACTATAAACTCGAAACAAAATGAAATCATCATTGGAAGCACACTCACAGATAGATTAACACAATAGTCAACTGTAAAGGGTGGCAATCGATTCATACTGGAATTAATTTATGAGAAAAACTGGTTTGTTTTTGAGAAGGAAGAACATAAATGAAAACTTCAAAGGTGTACTACATACATACTTGTAAATTTCCTTCTGACAAGGAATGAAAACTATCTGAATTGGAAGTGGAAGGGAAAAGTAGATCACAGTCCTTTAGTCTTGCCTAAAGGCTCCAGCAATAGACGCTGAACTAATGGAGTTGCCCGCAAGATCCTGTCTCATTGTCTCACTCCTATTGCTATAATTATTTGCCTTACAAGGTCCAATAATATCACATCATGTACATCTTCATCCATTCCTACTGGTCTTCCCTCAAGACTATGATGGTGAATGCTCGGGGAAGTAAACTAATGATGTCTGCAAGGGACAAAGACTGTACAGCCTGGTCTGCCTCAAACCTGTCAACCTCTCCACCAGGTGGTAACAAAAAATGAGTTTTCTTGGTACACGTCGGTATCCATGGAGATGTTCAGACAAGAGTTTACAAGACATACTCTAATGATCTAATATTCCCTGAAGATTAGTGTAGTGTTCGTTTTTGTTTATCAAATAATTCAAGAGAATCACTAATCATGTTAAAAATAATAAAAAATTTCCAGTTCAAGAGTATATCATTGCAAATTATTGGAAAATACATAAACTTCCAAGGAAAGATAGGCAGTTTGATATAATATCAAGATGTAGCAGAAGACCTAAGCCAACTGAGTGTATAAAATTCCATTCAGATGGGAGGTGAGGGGAGGGGTGTATTCACACAAAAAATACATAAAGTTTCTTCCAAATTTAATAAGAGTATTCCCCACAAAAAGGTGCAATAAAAATCTTTGAAACCCTTCCTCATCCAACATACATCACATGCATCTGAAAAATGATAATATGAAGGCTACTACAAGTATCTTGAAAATGCAGTTACAATTATCAACTAAATTATTCATATCTCTTGTAAATTGGAGGTTTTGGTGTTTTTGGTAACTCAGGAATGAAAGGTTGATGGGTTAAATTATGGCCTTTGTTGAATACTTTTAAATGTAAGCTTTAATATGTCACATTCTCAAGAAACATAAATGGGACAAATCAATTTTTCACATACTTTAGAATAATTACAAAACTTGGTAAGGGTATGAATAATTTAGTTGTTATCTGTAGATGAATCTTTAAAGTAGACATTGATTAAAATAAACATTGCATGTCAATTGAAAGCGCATGATGTAAAGAAAGTGAAACGTGTCATATCTTTCCCCTAAAAATACATATTTGACCACAATCAGACATTTAAATTTGAATCTTGGCACCCCCACCCCCAATAAATGAAACCAAAATCATACAAACTGGGCGCTTAGATGATACGTAGGCAATTGAAGCAATGCCACTTCGGATTCACACAACGCCTTATCAAAACATTCTAGACCATCGATAGCAGCCATATAATCATCCATTTTAATGATTTATTATCCATAAAATGAGTGAAATTAGGCCAGACAGTAACTTGGATCTGAAGTATTCATTGTCTGAATCCAGAGACGATGATATCGATGGTATCGATGGGACAGTTTTCAAATTATTGTAATTTCTGAATTAAAAATATGTGTTTACATGTCAACTATGTTTGATGGTGAGTGGGTAGATTCCACCGACCGTAATGTACAATCACGAATTAGGAACTTGCTTACCAGCCTAGACGGCAGAGATCGCAGTCGGAAGCCGGTGGAAAAGACGAGTGTTAGGAGTAATTTTCATCGAATAAACTGCTAAAATAGGTAATATTTACAACAAAGAATTTGTGAAATTTGTTTCAACAAGCCTCCACTGACAAATATACGAAACAAACACTGAGCGATGTTTGATTTGGTGTGATTTTGTTGGTCAGTGTGATTTGAGCACGAATGATGACCGGCGATAGCGATCGCAATATTACTTACATATTGTGTTAACTTTTATTGATATCTTTCATCTGTATAATTTCTTTTGTCAGTTTTATGTAATAAGTAACATTATCCTTTCTTCTTTTTGAGTTTATCTTTATCTACTTCAAAGATCATACATGGAAAACAATCAAAACATGCACCAAACTTATACAGCAAAAGCCATAGACTCCATGTAGTGGTTACGAGCTTTAGTTTATGTTTTGGGGGCATGCTACAATCGCCTACATCACATAATTTAGGGCGTCTTATTGGTTTTATTGGTGTTATTTTAATAAATCCATTGATATATAGTTATATTTTTATAGAATGGCTGCTTTAAGAGTTTTATATGACATTCCAGACATGTCCTCTCCTCTTACACACAGGGTCTTGGAGTGTGAACCTATCACACATCACACATCCTTGTCTTGCCTGAAGATTTGGAAGTATATAGAGCTGAACTAATGAGGTTACGCAGGGGCAATTATTACGTGACCCGCTACTTGAAACCTTGTCAAAAATAGATGACATTTGGCCAAAAAAAAAGGAGTCTATGTGATAACATTCCCAGTGAGGCCTCTCAGTCAGGGAATTTTGTTTGAAGTTTAACTTAAAGTCAAGCCAATCTATGACACCCCCCCCCCCATGACATCGATTGCAAGATATGGTAACTATTAGGGAAAAGATACAATTCTACAGTCCTTTAAGAACAGTTATTAATGTTTAGTCTTTCATAAAACATTAAATAATTTAATTTCAATATTGCCTGCAAGTTTTATCAGTCAAGCAGCCCTTGGTATAAACTATCACCCTTGTGCTTAGGCACTTGCTTTTAATAACCACATCTTTCTGGCACACCTATGGGAGGCCCTTATAGAGATTTGTATACATGTATATGCTGCTACTATTATGGTTGCACCTGAAAGTAAAAATCCCTCAACAATGAACCTCTCCTCCTTCATCTATAATCATAGTAAATCTACATTTTTCTTATCAACAAGTGGCTAACCTATGAAGATTTAAACTTCATCCCTTAACCTGCCTCCCTAGATCTTTCATCTTATTTTTCTGGCACGCATCTACCCATTATTTATGGGTGGCCATTCTATGAAGGTTCGAAAACCCCACTGCTATGAAATTGGTCCCCCCATACGTTGAACTCATCACCTATCAGCCTGTCTTCCTATACCATTATTCTTAGTATTAAAAACAGCATCATTCTGGCACATATCTACAGGTGGCCATTTTATGGGGGTTTGTATACCCCATTACTAATGAGGTTGCTTCCTCGAGTAGAACCATCTCACTTCACCTATCTGCATGTCTATCTAAATGTAGATCTTGTTCTTGATCAAACTACATCATTCTGGCAAATAGCTATGGGTGGGAATTCTTTAAAAGTTTCTCCTACTCATGACGATGCCTCCTGAAGTAGAACTCATCTCACTCAACCATTATCTGTCTCCCTGGGTCTTTAACCTGGGTGGAACCTACATCTTTCTACGGGTGGCTACTCTATGGAGGTTTGTATAACCCACTACTAATGAGGTTGCCCCCTCAAGTAGAACTCCTCTCACCTGCGAGTCTGGCCTCCCTGCAGGCAGCTGTCATGTCCTCTCTGATGTCATAGTTGTCACCGGCTATGGTCTCGCCCACGGCGACGAACTTCTCCACGGCGAGGTGCACAGCTTGACCCACACGCTCGATGGCACGGCATGTCTTCTCCGACCGCGATTTCTCTTTGTGGTTCACCAGAGTGGTAATCTGTCAAGACAAAATTACCATGCTATCAATAACCACTATTTCCTGTCCTTATCCTCATGGGGTTAAATAAGTCATGAAAATAACATCAATACATTCATTTGCAGGTTTGAGGGTCAATAAACAAAATTACTCCTGGATAAAAAAAAACGCTGCTTCCTCTTTTACCCTTTTGGGGTTCAAAATATCATGAAAATAACATACACATCTATTTGTAAGTTCATAAATGAAAGAAAAATACAACCTTCTTTTATACTAAAATGGTTAAAAATATGTCATGAAAAGCATCATTAGCTTTATATGCTATATGCATCAATTTGCAGTAATAAAAAGCTAAGCTGTAAATTTTGAAATTCAAATAAATTTTAATTCTCAGTAACAGTTAAATTCTCTTTTGTTGCATTGAAGTCTAATACAACAAAAAGAGATGAGGTTTGTTGTCTAGTCCCATTCCAAACTTGGGCGGCCTGGAACCAATAATTATTGAAACTGCATGTTAAAAGAAAATGAAATCATGTTCAATAGGTTTCACAAGGTCTCAACCTCCTTAAAATTCAGACGCTTATGTTTACTGTTAAAAACAACTGAGGAGTTTGAAAAATATGAATGACTTTTTAATTGCACTAGTATATTTTTGTGTGCTATGCTCTTAATATAGTGTTACAATTTTGGTTGCAAGCAGGCTTTACTGATAAACCAGATGATTTTGCTAGTTTGTTGGGCACGTGCAAGTCTTGTTTTACACATCCAAAGTGTATCCACATCCCAGTATCCTCTACACACGTAGCTACCGATGAAAACCGGAGCATCTATTAGACATCTGCACGTCCATTCTTCATCAACATTTCCGATCTGTACCACATCCAACAGATTCACATGGAGCCAGCGGACCGCTCTTCATGCACGGTGAAACTATCATATTACCCTATTCATGACTTTAGCACTCCTTCTCACTCTCATCTACAAATCCATATGCCTTGCGATCCTGACACACCGTCTCATCTTGCTACGATGTATGGACGGCTGTCTTACCGAAACAGAGACAAATATAACTCAATTGTGGATTGATAATTTCTTTATCAGAGAGGAATAATTTGATAAGAGATTTCCGTAATGATTGCAAATGTGGCATTTAGCCTAGAGGCTGGATCTCATCTTACACTCTATTTTGGGAATGTTGCCGGCCACGGCAGAAAAGACAATACATCATTATCATGCTATGAAGTTTCAAAATACCATAAAGTATTACTACATACATTAGAAGGTACATGTGGGGTGCTATTCTTTTCTACATGTAACTGTGTACCATGAAATATTAGCCTCAGATGAAAATTTCTGCATAATGTCAATACTGCCAATTTCTAGCTAGGTCAAATTTGAGAGATCAGGGCCCCGTCTTACAAAGAGTTACGATTGATCCAAATCAATCGTAAATCCTCCAATCAATCGTAAGTTTGCAGTCTCCTATCTCTTATGTACATAGTTGCGATTGATATAAATCGCAAATAAGTTGCGATTGATATCAACTCTTTGTAATCGGGCCCAGATGTGAATACACAGTGGTTATATAACATAAATAAATGTATAATGAAATCATACATTATTTCCAGTGTAAATGCAATTATGATATGCTTTGTGGTGACCCTACTGTTGCTTTTAGAGTTAGGTATAACTTTGGGTGCAGAGTCAAAGTTAAGTACATGATCAGTGCAAAGCTCGATCACTGTATATTAAAAGCAATTGTCACACAAGCATCTGTCATGACAGAACAACGTTTTTCTATCACAACTTTGTGAACTCCCATTTGCCATTCTGGCTGACACCTGAGTGACCTGATTGACAAACAGGTTTAATTTGCAATGCGCAGGTGTAGTTGTTTGACCTCATAACCTCATTCAAAGGTTCAGTACCCTACATCACTTGCATAGTAATGAAATATTCAGACCACAATGTTAACTGCTGGTTCTCTAAAGTCCTAAAATTGACTGCATTGAGCTGTTTCTTTCAATTATGCTTTCCTATTAAAGAATGCCTCTATTCCTTCTAATGTCAATTAATAAGAACTAATCTCAAAATAATTCACATTTATTTAAATTGATAAGATATCAAATCTAATTACTACTAATTTACATATGTAGTCCCTCATGTGCATATCTGTACATGATATCTTCAACATGTAAAAGATGAATTTCTCACTCCAGTTTGAATAAATTAGTTTGAAATTTGAACTATAAAAAGGACTATCCTTTGCAAAAAAGGGAAGGTAACACTAGTACACAGCTTCATATTTCTTGTTGATACATACAATGACACAGCTTCAAAACTTGCACTATAGAGGTCCATTGTACGTACCAAATCTCTAATAGCAAGGGATATTCTCTATACATCAATCAAATGCAAATGAATTCTTCTTTACATTGTATTTCATACATTTCACTACGAGCAAATTCAATTCAAGCATTAAGAAATGGGTTGATGAACTTACACATCACAAAATACACATCCATCTGTGGGCAAATATACACAAATATGGCAGCAATGATGCCTGACATTTGCTTATTACTTTTCCCTAGTGCCAATAGTCAGTGAAGTGACTCATTTTGACTCACGGCATTATTACAAACACTCGCAACATCATGACCGTTTCATATCGCTTTGCTTCCCGGTGCAGCTAGGGCGGGAGATCATTGTACGAGCCTTCCGCGGGGAGCTCGGTGCAGCATCATAATTGTGTATGGTTGATCGGTTCGTTGACCAAGTACATGTGTTGATATTCAGAATGTGACCCTTATTCAACTGAACCTCACCGAATACATGTGCATGCACAGGACCCTGAAAATTGGTTAGACACCCTTCTGTAATGCATTTGGAAGCATTTACATGTATGTTGCATACCTGAAGGCAATTGCATTCTATAGTACATGTACATGATATACAGGTGCATTATATTAATTGATATGTATGAAATATTATGTAAGGGGTGATGATTTGGTGACCTGTAACACTAATATCAAAATGCTTGATTACATGAGTACAGTGTACATTTGAATGCTACTTGTACATGTATATTGTTTATTAGGAGCCAGAAGGGCATTAACTCATATACTTTAACACAGAGTTAACGTCCTTCTGGCTCTAAACAGATGATAGGGTGTACATTAGATTGTAGATTCAAGTCTGCAGTATCAAATTGTTGATCAGCTTGCATTAGTTGTATTTTTAACTTTTCAATTCATCTTATCTTACCTTATCTAGACAATTCATTGCTATAACGGGCAGATATCATCTACATGTACAGTGTACATGATTAATTAGTTTAAACCAATCCAGGCATGCGCATATTACTACATTCGATAAGTGAAATTCATGATAAACTCAAGAGCAAATTGGCAACGTTGAATGATATGGCCTGTTGACTGCCAGAGGGGGGTTAACCACATGTAAAAGTATGATGAGTTAACAGCCTTCTAACTCTCAACAGACAATTCAATGGTGATACAATAGTGAGGTTTGAAAGAGACTTAGAAGTGAAAAGGAGATAGAGAGAGAGAGAGAGAGAGAGATAAGTAAGAATACATTCACATCTCATGAAGATCATATCATCTGCTGACAGCCAGAAGGGCATTAAGTCATATATCCTAACACAGAATGAACGCCCTTCTGGCTCTGAACAGACATTGTTTCTTTATAAACCCATTGAATGCTAAGCTTCAAAACACTCAGGCTTGGTTCTATGGAGTGTGTCGAGCCGGATTCAACAAGTCAATGACTATATATGCTCTCCTTAAAAGCCATGCATAACATGAAAGACAATTACAATATGTATAATAAGATAAGAATACAGTGAAACCTGTGTGTAAAGACTGCTCAAGGGAGACAAGAAAAGTGGTCTTTCTAGGCAGTTGGTTTTACGTACATGAGTAAATACATGTACTATATTGATTAGGCTAAAAGTTACCTAAACTTTCATTTAGATATATAAACAATTTTTTAAAAGTATGAGACATCACAAACTATTATGCTTTTGTGTTCCGGCTTGTTGTGTCCTTTCAGGGTACTTTATATACAGGTTTCACTGAAGTAAAACAGTGTTATAGACTAGTATTTAAAGAAGACATGAAACGAGCCTATATATCCCTCCCAATCTGGTGACATTCAGCAAGAATTGATCTCTAATTCTAATCAGTCTCGAGCATGTCACATGAAGAGCCTTGCAAGAAACAGCTGCCCTCATTAACCTGCTTAGCAATGCCTACAGGGAATAGCTTTTTTAGCGCTAATATCCTGGCTTTAAGGCTTCACTGGCTTTCACAAAATTCGCAGTAGGTATTTGGAAAAACAACTGAAGATATTTCTAATGCATAACTAGGATATTTTCAAACATTTTAACAACCGAGATGTGAAGACAATGAAAGGTATTTTGAATACTACACATGTTTTATTTAATGATATTCATAGATTTGCTTGCTCTACTAAATGCGATTTGAATATCACTTGTTGAGTTCTTACTGCAGTAACAATGTCAAATTAAGGAAACTGACAATCACTTGTGGAAATCATAAAATGAAGATTAATCCTTCAATTGAACAGTTCAAAATCCCAAAACAGGAATGCATTCAAATGCGCAATGTTTTCAAATTCATACAGAATATGCTGTGACCGTATATGCTTGGAATGAATTTGCATTCATGTTCCTGTGACCCTGTCCCTCATTCCAAATTATGAAGTACTGTAAGAACTACACAAATTAAGTCTATGATAAATTATAAAATTTCTAAGCTGAAAATTGTTAATTACAATATTGTGATGAAAAATGTGGGCATAAAGTAATGTACAAAACCTGTTTCTGAAATTTTGGACCAAAATTACTTGATATGCCAGCTGGTATAACCTGCAATAATATGTAGTACTTATATGTTCTTTGAATACTTACAGGTTTACATGTGAAATGTATAGGTGACCACTTCTTTCGATACATACATTGGAAGTGAGGGGAAGTACGGTGCACTTTAACTAGCTGTTTTGACGGGAGCCCTCGGTCGTCAGATATAGGTTAGAGAAGCTTCTGTTACAAAGTAGCACTTGTTGTCCTTTGAAGTCTGCCGCCATAGCCTACATTGTATGCTTCTTGGCATTACCATAGTCTCAAGAAATGGCTTCCACACTCCATGATGCACTATATTTAGGGCAATGTCACTATTGACATTCAAGAGGTACATGAGAAGTGCTTTGACAGGAAAAATATGTTTTAGCCTTTTGCTTGCTTTGTTCGACTAATGCGTAAGCATTAGATTTCCACAGTCAAGTTTTGTCACAAGTATAACATTAATGTAACAAACACTCTAAACAATGTGGCAGTCTAAGGCTTTGATCTGCAGTAAATAATGAGTTTACACTTACCTATAGATAAGAAACATGACAGCATGTCATTGCATGTTCATGAGAATAAGGATTTATGTTAACCTATTCTTTTAAATTTCTTCTTTTTCACATGGCAGATTTCATAGGGGAAAAAATTGATAGTTTTGTGTTCATAACAAACATATTTTTGTTATGTTTTCTTTCAGAGTCAATATCTACTACAAAACACTGATAGGATGAAGCAACACAAGATACTATACTGCCCTTAGAATGTTTTTGAGGTTAAAAAAGCTATTTTTGTGCAATGACCCCCAACCTTTTCCTAATCCGCTATTCCTTGACTGCCCTCTTCAGAGGAAATTTACACTCTAGATCTTAGTTTGAGATTGCCAGCGATTTCAATCTCCTACGATCACATTTAATCCTCCAAGTCAAAGAGGAAACCACTACAAGACAGATGAAGAGACAGATAGAGCGTGAATCTGCTTTTTCATTCCCAAATTACCCCCAAGATGGATTCAGTAACCGTTAAATTGGCCAACCTTTTGCCACTGTTTACAGCAGAAAATGAGTATTTAGTTCGTCATCAGGGTTTTCTAGTATGCATCGAAATCTTTGCAAGTTCATGGGCCATAATCAGGATAACTAATGTTAGGAGTTAAAAAAGAAAAACATGAAAGACTTGAGAATATGTTTTCTTCAAGGAACATGGAAATTTTCAAGGTGAAACCCAGACATTTTGTAAGATGAATTATGCCACTCAAAGAGCAATTCAGATGGATGTGAGAGATAAATTAGGAACAGATGAATAACAGCCACAGTTCTAGAAGGGGGAGAAAAATAGCCAATCTCCCTCAAAAGTGTTTCATGAGTATAAATGAATTTAAGCAAAGCACATGTAGCAAATTAATGCAAGAACTCTGAAGCCACCTCCCCCAAAAAAAACTCTTCTAGAATAACTAAATTTAAGCCACTGGATCTTCTCGGCTAGTCCTCCACATGGTGGATAGATTTGAGATGTGAAATATGTTGAAAAGGGGTTGCCCGACATTATATTTACATGTATACACAGCTCTAGTTACAAGTAGGTCAACCATATGCATTATGGAAGTAGCTACAAGCGACTAATCCTTCATAAGTGCGCTTCGCGTACACACCGTGCATGCATGCATCTGTCTGCATGCCTTTTCAGACTGTTTTTTTTTTCCATGCAGATGCATGTATGTAAACGATGAATGCTTCAAAAATATACTTCACGTTCACAATGTATGCATGCATCTTCTGGGCATGTTCATACTGTTTTCTTTTCCAAGCAGTATCTTAACGATAAATCCTTCCAGCATGTGCTTTGCATACAATACACAAGGATAACACTTGGTTTCACCATATTCATCTGAAAAGAGTCCCAATCATATCGATCACTGTAAGGCGCACTGATATTTTCTCCGAAGATGAAAGGAGCTATAGAAGCCTAGGTTATTCTTATTATCATTATCCTTTTCCCCACAGGTTCCAAAACATAAAGCTTAAAAAGTCTTAAACAGAGAGGTGACATTGCCTGAAATCAGGCAATAATCTGAAAACTGGCATCCCTGAACACATATGCATGCATTCATTGTATAAAGGCATGTTCATACGGTTCCATACATCAGGACTTGACCAAAATCTAAGTCCAGACCCCCTAAATTTTTTAAGTTTTTACATAGGGCTGGCTCCTGCATACAGATTGTAAAAAGTTTAGTCCAGTCCCCTTTCCAAAAAGGTTAGTGTGGAGCCCTGCAAACAATTTTGTATGTTAATATTTCACTTCAAATTTTTCATATGTCTGCTTCATGAACACATGCATTCTCTACAGGCACGTTCATACTGTTTTCTTTTCCAAACAGATCAAAACGTGATGTAGTCCTCTTGAGCTCCTTAGCGGAGATAGATTGAGGATTGATTCAAAGCGGATGACAATTCATCTCAACTCAACTCCAGACGTGACTTGGGCTGAAAATCCTCGGCTTACACCCCCCTCACCGAAATTGATGACGGGTAAACAAAAACCGGCCGGATTTCTTTTGATGACCGATTAGTTCCCACCATCCTGACCCCACATTACACATCTTAACCCGTATCCACTTAACCGTTCTTTTCAATTGGATCTTCTGATGAGGGAAAACACGGGGTGACGCTGGCGGCTGAGGTGGAGGATAAGGCTTTTCAGTCCAACTAGAATTCTGGGATGCGTGACGGAATCACTCAGGGCAGCATGAATTCGATGTCAATGAAGGCTTATAGGACCATAATTCAATGAGGATGCCGACTCCAATTGAGATAAGGCTGAATTTCATTTTTCTCTAACATATTGGAGGATACATGACTATTAAAATATCCTATAGATGTGAGATGAGACCCAACTTCCTTTAGCACACAGCTATGGTTTACATACTGACCGATTGCCAGTGCTGAATTTAATCTTCCACTAACCATATTATGCAATTATATTGAGGGATACTTGACTAAATATCCTTTCTGCAAGGAGACACAGCTCTCCTTTGCAAACATCTATGGTTTACAATACTGACCTACTGCTAGAGCTGAGTTTCATCTTCCTATAAATGTTTATGCAAGCATATTGAGGGATACATGACTAGATACCATTTTTGTGAAGAGACACAAATTTCCTTAGCAAATAGCTATGGTTTACATACTGACTGATACAAAAGCATGGACACGCACAGCTGAATTTAATCTTCCTCTAAAACGTGTTATGCAAGTATATTGAGGGATAAATGACTAAATACCCTTAGTATGAAGAGACACGACTCCCCTCAGCAAATAGGTATGGGCTAGATACCTGCCCATATTATTGGATGCGTGACTGAATCATTCAGGTCAACGGAATCACGTTTTAATAGGAGTTTTGCTCAAGATGAGCGATGAGAATGTTTGCTCTTTGTATGAATAGAGAGCTCTGGCTCATCTTTGACATTTTCAAAGTATTATGCACCGAAAAGACATAATGCATCTTGCATATAGAGCAACAGATCCTGTGGGCATGAGAAAACCAGACAGGGGTGCTTAGGGAATGTGCAAGGTAGGTCCACATATGTAGTTAAGTAATTACCTGCAAGCATGTTTCCTGGGTTTATATCATGCTTTACAACTAATCTCGAGTTGTTGAGAAAATGGCATAAACTAATTACGGCAGAAGGTGGGATGTTTAGACTGAAGTTTCTAAAGAAAGAAAAGGCTTGCTAGAAATACCATTCACTGAAAAACACAACTCATATTGGAACACAGGAGACCAAGTTTTTATGCATGTGTGTCGCAATGACTACGATTAGCTCATTTTCTAATATCCTGTTGCTTCCTCACTCAACTAATATATATATATATATATTTAAAGCATTTAGCAGATATCATTTATCTTAAACATTCAGTGCAAGTTCCTCTGATTCTAAAATAATTTAACTTTCGTCACTGACAGAAAATCAAGATTTCTTTTCCTGCCATCAAACATTTCACACTATTACCACAGAACCTTGTACAGTAGTTAGCATCAATAGGTTCCCAGAAAGAAAGAATAATTATCATTTTAAGTGTCTAATTTGCAACATGTGGGCGTGAATGCATTGCATGTATCTAATCATTTTGTGAAACTCTCTTAATTGAGAGCCAGAAGCATGAAAATGGTGTGTTAAATTATAGAATTGTGGCTCTGAGCAGATGAAATTTAACTAATTGATGCACCAGCAAAATGATTTTGTAGACAGCTTTCCTGGTGAAAACTATAATAGAAAGCTATCCTTCTCCAGACAGTTTGCAGGTTGAACATACTTTTTATTATTCTCACCAAGTCTTACATCAAATGTCAGAAAGATTGTCCTAACCATGAAAAACTCATTTAGAGAAGCGTGTGAAATCATTTGTTTCCTCTCTCTATCACAAAGACACACATGTATCAATTAGGGGGCTTTATAGAGAGCAGACAATTTCTTACCTAAGATAAAAAGTGGAGACAAATTGAGATTGATGCGACAAAATATGTCAGCCATACAAAAGCAACACTTTCCCCATTAGTACAGCTATTTGTAACGAGACCTAATTGGATAATTTGTTGTAATGGGTGCTGATAAATACAGCAACGGGAGAAAAATTAGGTTAATATCGCTACTAGAAGTGCAGACGATCATCTCTCACTGTTTCGAAACAAATTAATGAATGTTTTGTTTTCCTCAAACACGATATTGATTTGCAAGCTTGGAGTAGTTCCCACCTCAGTATTACCTACTGTGAGAAATAAGGTAAATGTTAACAAAGTACTACTGCAATCAAATAAATTAATCCTTAATCTTGATTTATGCCATCTTCACCCCTAGACATTAGAACAGAATATTTGTGAAATAGAATATCAATGCATTACATTCCAAAAATGCCTGTTTTAATGAAAAATTATTTTATGAATTAATTAACAAATCTTCCTGTCACACCATTTGCTTTGTATTTTATATTTAACAATTTAAAGAGAATATAAAACATCCTTCTTCCTAAAGATGTGTATGTTTACATGAAAAGGAATGCAATCTTTGTATCATCATACATTTGGTTAATGGTCTTACTCATTGCAAAGAAAACGACTGGTTGTCACGGTGCAGATACTATTTTGAGTAGTAATTAACAAATCTGACTATCAAACGAGATGTGGTTGTTTTACATTGTAGTTTACTTGAACAATATGAAGATGAAATAAAACATCATCCTTTTATAGATGTGTATGTTTACATGAAAAGGAATGCAATCTTTTTATCATCACACATTTGATTAATGGTACTATTCATTGAAAAGAAAACAACTGGTTGTCACAGTGTAGATAATTGGTTGACAGAGGAATCCAGTCTACTTACACACCACTTGCAGCAATAGGGAAATTCCAAAAGATTGGAAATCTTACAAGACGCTCTAGCCAGGGCTAAACTGAAACTTTTACTGATGATTTTGAAATTGAAATTGTCTGTGCAGACAACCAGAGCCTTTGAAATTTGAGTCTTTAATCAAATGTACACAAGGCAAGTATTCATATTACCAAAGTTTCTAAGGGTGCGTTCAAGCGATTTTTTGAAGCTAGAATCACAAACATGAATCACAATTCAAAACGCCGATACAAAACACGGTTACTGCGGGAGATCGTTCAAGCGATTTTCCATCAACGGTGATTCTAGCTCATTTCAAGCCCACCCAGGAAGAATAGAAATAGGTAGCGATAATATATATAACAGACAATGACGTCATAGAATCATGATCGAGATCTCCGTTCGTTCAAGCGAATTTTAGCAACTGTGATTCTGCAGAATCATGATACAAAACGCATCTTTTTCAGCGTTTCATGTTTGTGTTTTTAAACACGTTTATTTTTACGACCAACGAAAAATCGCTTGAACGCAACCGTGTTTTAAACTAAACGTCTTTGAAAACCGTGATTCTAGGGTGAAAAAGTGTCGATTGAACGCACCCTAAGTTAGGCAAATTCAATATTAACTTGTATCACCCCTGCACTATATCGTGAAAAATTTTCTCATGCAATTAGCTGATTTAATATATTCAATTACTCTACTACTCCTTCATTTTTTAATTAAAGTATTGAAAGACTTCACTGAGAAGTATTCCTCATAAAAGAAAATATATGATTTAATGAGATCTATTATTTTCAAGAAGCCTTTCTGAGAGTCCTTATTACACAATAAGCAAGTCATTTCAATTCTAAATTTCAAGTATCTCCAAATATCTATTCCTGAATCACCACATTGTGAGAACAGGCTTACCGGTAATGCACCTCCATCCTTTATTTAGCTTTAATTGTCTGCAAAATGCCAAGCCATATGCTTGCCATAAATCAACAAGAACTTGCCAGACATGAGACTGAACTAGAAAGATAAAGAGGACATTTACTACCACCATAAATTATCACCATCATAAATCATCTCTTTCATAGTGTAGAACACACACAAGAATGTAGGTCCTACTCATTTTGAAGACTTGAGGTACACTGACTTTATGAAAAGAAGCTCAATTACACAAGTTCAAAACATAAGTGACATCATAAATAAAGAACCAATCAGAAACATAAAAATAGAACAGTACAACATAATGAAAGAACCTGGGGGACCAATAGACAGTATGAGTATGGAAGGGTGATCATGGAGTGTTTTGAATATAAGTGAGAACTAAACAATAGAACATGTGAATTGCAAATGGAAATGGAAATGGAAATGGAACAAGGCATGGCAATGACAATGAGAGTGATGTGTGAAGGTGGAGAGGGGAATGGAGGTCATGTGTTGAAATGTAAGTGAGATGCAAAAGAGATGTAAATCATTGAGTATGGAAAGCAAAATGTAAATTAAACAAGTACCTATAAGTAAAATTATAACCTTACGATAGGTTTAATTTGTAGGTAAAAGTTGGAATAAAGACAAACCTAAACTTTGATATAATTGCTTTTAATTTTTTTCTCCATAATTAAGGTAGGAATAACATTGGAAGTAAATTGCTCTTGCATGTTATTAATCTTTACTCTCCTAAGTAAAATGTATAATAGGCGTTGCCACATATTAAACTCTCATGTTTCATACAATATACATGCACTCCAATCTGGACTGAGTCATGAATATTGTTGTTTAATACGATATAACTTTTAACTCCTTCAATAATATTGGCTGTAAATCCTGCTCTAGAATTTTAATATTGTAAACTGTATTATACCGACTGGTACATATATTTCTTCTTCTCTAACAGTCTTAGCAAAGCGAGACATATACCTTGTAAAGTTACTTCCCTGAAATAATAATAATAATTTGGATTTATATAGCACTTAATACGGAATACCGTCTCAAAGCGCTTTACAGATATTATTACCCCGGTCATCGGATTCATTCACGCACAATGTGCACCATCTCTATTCCCTGGGGAGTATTCCTACCGTATGGTCACCGTGAGGGCATAGGCAATTACTTTGTCATCCTACCGGGTCCCCATTTCTCTCTTGGGTATTGAGTGGCAAATGTAGATTAATGCCTTGCCAAAGGACATTATGTTATGCCAAATTTTGTAATTAAAGAAAGAATTGAAAATAACGAATTCTCTCACAAATACTCATTTACGAAAATTCACCTATTCAGAGCCAGAAGGTCGTTAACTTTGTGTATAAATATTGAGTCAATGCCTTTCTGGCTCTAAACAGACAAATTGATCATCGACTTGGTGGTATAGGGGTTAAGAAGACGAAAGATATAACTCTACGCCTGGTTATCTTATCAATTTTTCAACGTTGGGTCTATCTATAACAAGTGCTCGTGTCCTATACCCGTGGCAGCCTCATTTTTTATGCCGTTCAGGGTTTTAAACTAAATCCCACTCTGAGCCAATCTAGGGTGTCTGGTGCAATACAGCAGATCACTTGTCTCTAGGCCCTCCAGTAGAGGTGACCTCTATGTAAACAACGCCAATATAAAGGCATGGGACTGACGCCCTCGAAAACTCAAGGGCATGAAAGGAGATCGGCTTATGTTGCAGCTCTTCACATAGCAGTAAAAAAGTAGACAGTTGACAATTTTCCAAGTGGAAAATATCCTTTATAAAAAAATAGAGGGTAGGTTTGATTTGGTTAACAGGATGAGTTTTTAATAATTTACTTACTTTCCAGTTTCCACTACCCGCCAGATTAATTTGAAATGGAACAAATTCTGAGAAAAAGCTTTTTAGATGATTTGAACCAGAGTTGACACTTTGAAGCCAAGAGAAATCGTTTCTTTAAGAGAATGACTTGAAGCAAGTCTTACTTTTATACCTTTATGAGAGATAAGAGGATTGGTCCACAGTTATGCAAACTTGTGAATGATTAAAGTGAGTATATCATACATGTATCTATATATGTACAGAACAGGATATCAAATGCATTTCTTACTTAAATATAAAGAACAATTAACCAAAACTTCACCCCCATTCAAAGACTGATGCTGAGATAATGCATTCTGTTCAAACATGACATTAAAAGGTGTCAAATGAAAATGAATCAAATCATTTTCTTGGCGCTTACATGCAACTAACTGCTATTCAAAAGAACATTGGTCTTGGCATCCATCAATACTGCCTGATGAATTTCACCACCCTCATACATCAATTTACCGGTAGTCACAATTATATGACTATATTAATGGGAGGCAGTATTGCCAATTCTATGACAAAATTCACAACAGGCTTAGCTGGTTTAACGAACCTGTGTTGTTATAGCCAATTTCAAAATATGAATAATTCATACGCATTACAGCACTCAAAAGTGCAAGTGACACTTCTTGGAGAATGTCCTCAACCAAATATTTTCCACCATATAAGGTACAACTAGAATGGCATGGTAGAAAATTGACAATGTAAACAAAATCTATGTACAAACGTATATCTACTCCAATCAGCTACTTCTTCTATGAAATATATATATATATATATATATATATATTGATTGGATGTCTCCTGCATGTACATGTACTTGTCATATCACCTTTTGTGCATTTCATTCATAAAGGCAATGTAGAAGGAAATTATTTTTAAACCACCATTGATTAATTTATTTATTCAGCTTTTAAAAGACTTAAAATGCACTTTTTTGTGTCACAATCAATTTAATAAGTTAATTGTTCATCAAATTGGTTGGAACTGGGAAAGAAGTTTAGATATTGTGGAAGCATGAATCTCACAACCATTAATTTAGCAAATAAATATTGATGAATGAACCTTTAAAATAAATTAAAGGCTAATTCTGTGTGACACTGTTATATCTTGAGGACAGCATCGTGATATATAATAGTTCATTCACTTTAATAATATTATCTCATAGTTTGTTTTCAATGGTAGGCATCATGTAATATTGCCATAGAGTTTACACACAGCATGGAAGGTTCACAGGTTAAAATAATGACAGAATTCTTGAGGAATATGCCGGCAAACGTTGTGTGCACTCACACATTACTCATAATGGACGCTCAGGAGATAGATCATCTTGCCTCAGGAAAGTAATCACATCAAAAAGATTACACCAGGAGAAAACTTCACTTCCCCAGAGAAATTAATGTCTCTCACTCGCTAAGCCACCACCATCTCCATCTCTCTCTATCTCTCTTGCTCTCCCCATATGAGAACTTACCCCACATCATCATACCCAGGGCCGTAGCCAGAGTTTGATGTTTGGGGGGCACATACATGTAATTGATCGACGTCCTGGGGAGGGGTCTATGAGGATGGGTGTGTGATCTTGGAAATTTGGGGGCACGTGCCCCCCAACCCCTGGCTACGGGCCTGATCATACCTATCCCAATCTTTTAAACTTGTTCAACATCTTTTCCGTATGAGGCAACATGGGGCAAGCTATACAAGGGGAAGTTGTGTGAACTTGACCCAATTACACCCCTTCCTTTCTTGACCCCCTTCTCCCCTCTATCTCTCTTGCTCCCTCTCCTGCTATCTTGTTTGTGTGTTATATGTCTCTCACTGGCTGTCTCCTCCCGATCTCTCTCTCTTTCTTTCTCCTTCCCTTCCTCTTCTCCCCCCCTCTCTCTCTCTCTCTTGTCTGTTTATGTCTGCCTCTCTTTATCTCTATCCCTCTGTCTATATGTTTCTCTCTCTCTCTCTCTCTCTCTCTCTCTCTCTCTCTCTCTTTCCCCTCTCCTTTCACCTCTCCCTCCCTATCCCTCTACCCATCTCCCTTTACCCCCCCTCTGCCTTTGTCTGCCATTATTCATGGAAGATCACACTGAGAGCAAATTAAAAAAATGAATAAAGCATGAGAGTCTGACGTCTTGACCCAAAAGAGAAGCTTTATGCGGAACATGTTGGAAAGTAGGGTACACAAAGAGAGACTGGAAAAGTACTTTGATTTACCGCATTTCAGGTCATTGCATCTCAAGATCAGAGCTGTTGTGCTAAATCCTAGTCCTTACTATTTGCGGTTCAGAGTCTCCGTTCCTGTATAATAATCGCATTTACAACTCATTTTAAAACCCTAATCGGTTAAAGCCCGACATTTTATAATCCTACCTCCCATATAATGAACAATGTTGAAGTTTATAAAAATCATGACAGCTCAGAGATAACAAAATATTTTTCTGCAAAAATATAAAGTTAAAGTACTGTAAAAGTAAAAATATTCACGGATTTCGTGCTAAGATCGGCAAGCATGAATTTTAGAACTCACGAAAATATAAACATGACTTCTTATGCGTGTTTTGAACGGGCTGAATTGCGTACAACAGGAATTTAAGAACCAGCAAATATGTTTTGGGGTCGCTCAGCACGAAAAATTAATCACGCGAATATAACAGCGTTTACAGTATGTTTTTTTCTCCAGGAGTTTGACAATCCTTTTGTAGTTGCTTATATGGAAGCTTTTAACACGCAGCTCATGTATGCAAAATTGTTTTTTGTAAACCTTCCTTTAAAAAAAGATCGAGAAGTTTATATACCGGGTGTAGAACACAGTGATACTAGAAGCCTATAAATTGACTAAATTTCAATCCTCTTTGGCAGATTTTAAAGATGTTATCAAATATCATCATGTCTTTAATAGCAAAAACCAACAAATGTTCAATAATCTTCACTTTTATAACAGACCAAGAATTAATAGGAACCATTGCTAATAAAATTTTTTTTAAATGGCAATTGGGAATGACTTCACATCTTTATAAGACGAACAAATAGCAAAAGATTACGCAATACAAAAAATGTGAATGTGTTCAGGAAATCTGTATTTCGTAGCCTGTTCTAACTAGTGGAACTTTATATGAAGCTCGTTTCAAGAAACGCCGCACAAAGAATCATTATAAGGGGAAAAGGAGATAGGCATTGGAAAACAATATCATATACCAATACAGCGTATGAAGAGACTAGATAACGACTGCAAAGTTACACAGTTTTTAAATTGAAATGATGCTCAAACATGCATTTTGCTATAAGATGTTTTGTTACGCAGCGTTAAGTTATACGACATCCAGATTGGAAAAAATACTTATCATGTAGCAGTATGGTTTTTGCATGGCCATAGGATGAATTTGTCTACCGGTATTTTGATCTGAAAAAGGAGTTACTTAAAGCCCCACTGCACTACTTGTAGCTACTTGCTCCCTCTATATAGAAAACAATGCCTAAGCGGTGCCCTTTGGTCCCCCATGATCCTCTTTTCTTTATGTTAATTGGAGCTGAGTTGATGAGATAACCACCTGTCAGTGACCATGATGGGAGGTCTAATCCCTCCTGGCCAAACTAGTGCAGATGGGCTTTAAACTAATGAGCTCAGTACACTCCCTAAAGATGGACACGTAGCTCTTTCACTGCTAATCCCCCACTGCCTATTCTAAAAACAACTTCAAATACAACATTATCTCAACATTTAGGATACATCTGGAAAACACTGCTAATACCAGAAAACACGACTCATATCCAGAAAATGCTACTGATATGCATAATACTGAAGAAGAAAAACACTAGACAAGAATATAGCTATCAATGGGATTGATAGAGTGACAGGTTAGATAAAATGCTCTGCGCTATCATTCATGCATGCATCATGTGACGTTATTAAAACTGTTCATGAGTTTGACGTCCCAGGGGGGAAACCCCCCATGCCTGAAAGATGATCTCTCCCACTTGATTAATGAGAAATCCGACAATATCTGCCAGGTCTCGGCTAGGCTTGTCTGCCCAACATACACAATCTTTGAGTTATGTCAACTAAAGAGAGAAGGAGAGAGAGAGAGACAAGTAAATTCAATCCCTGAGATTACATTGATACTTGTACGAGGGGAGGGCTGGGAGGATGTTCAACTATGAACTGGATTCATACATCCGGAGCTACTTCACTCATCAGTGTTCAAGAAGCCTTTTCAAAGGAGCACCGATGTATGTACTAATGTTGAGGGAAAAGATGAAGAAAGGAAAATTGCAGGAAAAGAGAAAGGCAGAAGATGGGGAAAAGTGAGCAAAATCAATAGGTTACAAAAGCCGAGAAAAAAGAAACAGGATAAAGAGGGAGAGATAGAGGAACAAAGTAAGATAAAATAAAGGGGAAAGAGAAAGAGAGAGAGAAAGAGAGAGAGAGAGAGAGAGAGAGGTGAAAGACAGAGGGAAACTATGCTCGACTCCATGAAACTGCAATATCAGATGGAATAAGACATAACATGCAAATGACAATTGCATGAATCTGAAGAGTAGACTCACTACGAAGATTTGATGGACTGGATTATTTACTTTCAATTTGGCGTGCATTTCATGGTTGGGAACGGACAGTGAAATCTACTAATCACCCTTGTATCATAGCTTGCAGGCATAGACCTTTGTCAGGTGATATGCATATGGGTGTCTGAACTCTAAGACTATGCAGGCTGCATGGTCTATTGCACTCCATAAGCCCTGTATTATAGCTGCTCCCTGCACAGCCAGAGACTGGCAGAGTTAGGCTAGGCTCAAGACTTTATGGAATTGAGTTCAACTGTCAAAATAGAGCCTGAGCCTGCAGACTACTTGCACCATGCATGAGCGCCAGGGTGAATGCCAGCTAAAACTAATATGCAATTAATTGTTCATTTATGTGTACTGGGCTATTACTGATGGCAAGGATTCTAATGTTGCCATTTTGCCAAAGATTACTGGATACGGTTAAAGGAAGGATTATTATCAGTGCCATACAGACCACAGAGGCCAGATGGTATCTTTTAAATCCTGATACATCTGCAGCAACAATTTAGAGCCACATGAACGAACACGGATGTTCCACTACTATCAAAATATCTTCTATTAAAAAAATTAAAATCCTGCCTTGTGATTGAATCATATGCAACTCTATATTTTTAAATGCTGGACAATTTCAAGCAAAGTAATTATCATTTAGTGCCTAGTACCTACATGTATACCTGAAGAATTTCTACGAACTTCACCTTTTAAAGAAATACTTGTATACAATAAATGGTGTGAATATGGGGCTATTGCTCTGTTTGTCACTGTTGTTGTTGTTTTTGTTATTGTTGATGTTTGCTCTTCCTGCTGTTAGTAGTTGTTGTTGTTATTGTTGATGTTTGTTGTAGTTGTTGTTGTTATTGTTGATGTTTGTTGTAGTTGTTGTTGTTATTGTTGATGTTTGTTGTAGTTGTTATTGTTATTGTTGATGTTTGTTATAGTTGCTGTTAATGTTTGTTGTAGTTGTTGATGTTGGTTGTAGTAGCTGTTGTTATTGTTGCTGGTGCTGTCTTTCTGCCTGTAACATTTTGACAGATTTCATGTCATTTTACGTTTGTGTCTAATTCTTTTTCTAGATGTAACGCTTACTATATTTAGTTCTTTAAAAAAATTAATGTTATTAGTACCATAATTTGGGGTTATACCGCTTATCATCTACATCATTTTACACACATATAACATCCTTCTGACACCAAACGGACAATATATCCATGTCTGGTATGAGCATAGAAAGCTACATATATGTTTGCTCATATGAAGCATCATCTCTACAATGAAATCAACATTCAGCTTAATCATCATCATCAATATGCTGGAAAGATTACGTCCAAATAAAGCCAAGTCAGGATTCATCCATTAAAACCAATATCAATACGCAGCCAAGTTCAATACCTCTCAGATCAGATGCTGAAACTATAATTACAAAAATTTCATTAAGAACTTCTAATCATCACAAAAGCAGTCCTTTCTTCCGATCGTGATTCATTCACTGTCGGTTTCTCTTCATTCCTAATTACGTGCTATTCACTCTCTCTCTCTCTCTCTCTTTTTTTTTTCTCTCTCTCTCTCTCTCTCTCTCTCTTGCTCTCTCTCTCGCTCTGCAGATGAAGTACTATTTTTATCATCTTTCAAATAAATATTGCTTCGGAATTCCAATCAACAACATGTGTAAACTGCAGAGAAACATCAATATTAGTCAGAATTTTCCGTACAGAACATACATAATTTGTCCTGACAATTAGAAGTTTTCTCTGAAAAAATAACAAAGCTTTGTCATATCTGCAATAAAAGATCTTCTTTCTTTGTAAAGTTTTAATGGTTATATATATATATATATGTACACGAGTATGAATAAATGGGTCAGTCAGTCATACAGTTTCAAATGATGGTATAATGTCTTTGTTTCAACTTATCAAGAGGAATGATCTGTTACACTCATTAAATTGTCGCCTGGCTGGCAGAAGGGCGTTAGCTCGAATTTCAGATAAAAAATGATGCGCTAAGCAGAAGGGCGTTAACACTAAATCGCCTCAAACTTGTATAAAACTGGCTTATTTCCGACAGAAATTTGTGGCTGTGTTCTACTATAACATTTCTATTTATAGTCTTTTAAGTTTTAAACCAATTCTCGGGACGGAAAGCAGTTTAAATATAAAACAAATCTTTAAATGCGAATAATTCGAAAAGTAGTTTTTGAGTCGCTCGCGCGCTAACGCCCTTCTGCCACCCGGCGACGAAATGTCCCCATGTTCAGTTTACATGTAAATTGTACAAATGAAAAGAACCTCTACTTTCCCTATGGACAACTACAGTACAATTACTCACATTTGTTGCTTTTCATGTACATGCACACAGAGACCTTTTTTGCCTGAAAATTTAATACATACCTTGTATGGCAACTTTTTACATTGTACTTTGTGAAATACAAACATTGCACATGTATTTTTTTAATGATTATAATCATATTTCATACATCCAGATATTTTATCAAAAAAAGACTGTAGAATAATCTACAAGTCTTCATATCAACCCATTTGTAACTAAATATGTTTTCATATTCAGCAATTTACTTACAAATACTAATCACCTCAATATCCTGTATACTAGTTTATTTTTAAAATCCTTGTACTCTTAATTTGCTTACATTTTCAAAAAGCTTTTTGATTAAAACTTGCATGGAAATCAATTTAATTGGTAGGTATTATTTTACTTTGATGTGCCGTAAAACCATATTTCAAAGTTCAAAAGCATTAAGTTGTCGTACATGAAGATATGCTAAGCTCTGCTGATATTACGTGCATGCGTGTATTTGTACACATTCATGTATAAAATGCAAATGCAAACAATAAAAAGCTCAACATCTACAGCATATGATTGCATTAGAGAAACTCTGATCATCAAAATGGCAGAGGTTTCAGTCTTAATTGGTAAATAGCATGATGACATCAAACTGGAACGAGATGAATATGAAATACGAAAGCCACGACAAACAATCGAATGAAGGCTTACGAGTAACTTTACTACAAATGAGCACAACCC
The DNA here is from genome assembly GCA_037976565.1 of Mesocentrotus franciscanus. Classification (NCBI taxonomy): domain Eukaryota; kingdom Metazoa; phylum Echinodermata; class Echinoidea; order Camarodonta; family Strongylocentrotidae; genus Mesocentrotus; species Mesocentrotus franciscanus. The sequence goes on along the minus strand of CP137668.1, from coordinate 36,397,856 downwards.
ACGCATTTCTAAAACCATGCTTCCATTGACATGCCTGTACAAATAATATTCTTACTTCAAAAATAATGACTTAACAGTAAAAGAAAGTACACAAATATTATGATTTTTAGAAGGTGTAGCTCCAACAAAGGATCTCATTTGCTTGGATGACACCATCATTCTTTGCTAATGAAGATGTTTTTTATTCTGATGTTTTGGCATCTCTTCTAGTTCTTTACATTGCAATAACTTACAAAAGTTCTCTTTAGTATTCTCTATCTTCTAGACTCCCTTTTAATTGATGCTCTAGAACTACAGCACATCACGGCTTTGTTCACACATGCCGTTGTAAACTGGGGCACTAATAAGAACAGCTTTTTAAGCGTACTCCTCTACAATTTGCTCTGTACATAAAATGTCATAAACTTTAATTTTTTGTTAGTTATTGATGACAGATTTGTTTCAAATAGGGGTTGTAGAAAAAACATATTTGCAATAATCATATTTAGGGTGAATGTACGATAGAAAATATTCTGAAGGGAAAATATGAGTTTCTCTTCAGTACAGAGTTGCCAATTGTGTTTGATTGATCACACATTCAAAAAAAAATCATAACTTTCTTATTTTTAATCGGGTTTTGCTCAAACTTTCACTGACCAGTACCTCTCTTTTTTCTGCTTCTATTAAAACCAACTTAATATCAGGATGGACTTCCCCCTTAATAAATCTGTAACACACATATAAAGTATGTACGTGAAGAACCTTTGTCCGCGCAGCTACTTTCTTCATCCTCACTTAATTGCCATTCCTATACATGAAGTACACCAAAAAAAAACAAAAAAAAACTGCTGCAGTAAACCATTAGCAGTATTGTGAAAACCCCCTTATGATTTTTTTTCAAACTCTTTTTTTTTTTAACACTCTGATATAATTCTACAACAGAACATTGTATACAGGTAAATGTTTGTCACGTCATCTGCTGAGAGCAAGAGGAAATCACCTATATTTACTTGACCACATATTTATCACCCTTCTGCCTCTAAATGGGCAATACCCTAAAACAGGAACATCACTTTGATTTGCTAGACTAATGCACACAAAAGTAACTTTCATTTTTTCTCCAATTTGAGCTTCCCAGGTGAAATCATCAGTCCCTAGCAATCTTGATGAAAGTGCTATCAGCGGATATGAATTGCTAGCTTGCTAGCTTTCTTTCATTGCCAATTGCAAAATCAGTCCTGGAAGCTTTCAATAATGGCTCTGTAAATGAAACATTATGTGAGAAGAAATGTTCTGGCCTGTTATGTATTTGGCAATGGCCATGATATGTACTGAATACAGTTTTCAAAAAAAAAAAGAAAAACAAAATAACTTTCCAATATACTGTGGAAAGGAAACTATTCAGAGTAAATGTATTTTCTCATGTTTTGGTATTTGATGGACACAAGCAATTAGGAGAATTGTCAGAGGCAAACCATGATTAACCATTTACCCAAAGAAATAAATGTATTTGGTAAAAGGATAATGGAGTGCATTCTATGAAAAAGTAATGATTTGAAAAATAGTACTTTGCCTGGTTTTGCCCTATGCTAAATTGCTCACCACTATAATACATCATTTTTCTTTCTTCCTGCCAATTTGAACTGATTTCTTTCAGTTCCGATTCCTTTCACATATGCCTCAAAAATACTGACTAAACGAACAGACCATTGGAAATAAAACTGTATCCAGTTTGCCAACAGTATTCAGTATATACAGTGCATACAAATAACATTGTTTTCTAAATACATGCAGCACCTGAACAGTTTAAAAGTACATGTGAATTACCGTCCAAAGCATCTGACAATAAATCACCTCGGTCATTTGATTCAATTGCAAGTCTGCCCTTACATTTCACACTCTCCACTCCATGCACACCGACTTTCTGCAGCACTTAATCAATTTTTGAAACATCACTTAAATATAGATGCGCCTTGTGGTTTGCGGTCACTTTTAACGAGGTGACCGGCTAATACGGCTGCTTCCTAATCTACACAGGCTTGTAAACACTCGCAAATTGCAGGGCATAAATTATGCACATTTATGCCGTGCATATTGATACATGTTCGTGCAGAGCTTAACAGGCTGAATCAAGGCCTTTAGACCGCTCCATGGCAAGCTCATCTCACTGTTTCACCGAGAGATATGTGCGTGACTACAGCAAAGGACGAGTTCCAATGAAAGCAAAATTCATCAGCTTCCTTATTCGTTTTGTGCTGATTTGAAGGAAAATCATATTAGAATTATCCTATGAACAGGATTGCTCTTGAAGAACTCTCATATTCAAATGGGACAAGAAATCAAATAGTTTGCATCTTTAGATCAAGCTCTGATGCCACAAATTTATGTACTCCCACATATCCATAGCTGTGCCTATTACTATCCATGGTTTGTACTTTTCAGCTAGATTTAGTAAATTTACCATGAATTTTGATGATTCCAAAACTTCATAATACATGGTTGTTCCTATTTACTGCATAATCTACTGTTAAAAATAACTTGAGCAATTTCACTCACAATGAAACTACATGACCAGCACTTGACATTATTTCTACACAAATGTTTTCTCTGCAATTTTTAGATCCTTCAATTATTGAATGATCAAACTGATAATTACTGATTACAATAACCATACCTGTTATAGGGTTCTTATATGTCATTCCCTCTGGTCCTTCTCATCTTTAAAACACTCTCCTATGGCGCGCCGTTTGACCAATAAATCAGATAAACACTGTTTATCGCTGATAAACACTGTTTATCGTCGAAAAACACTGTTTATCGAGCGATAAACACTGTTTTTTGACGATAAACAGTGTTTATCTGATTTATTGGTCAAACGGCGCGCCATACTCTCCATCATAGCAATTCAATTTTATCTCAACCAGACCAATTCGGTCACATCAATGATCACGTCAACCAAAACCGATGCTGACTCATGTGCAGACCGGTGCACTGTACCATTAAGAACTTGTTTCTAGGAAAGGTTAATGACATCTAAATGTATTTATGTGTATGCTATTTACATGTACTGAGAGAAAATCTGTTGATGTGGACAAGGGTGCTTTCAGACCGATTTGAATGGGGGTGTCAGACCAGATATGCCGACTATTAATTGAGCTGATATTCAAACAATCAAACAGAGAGAAGAAAAAAAGCGTCATCAATACTTGCGATTCGCATCACCCTACAAAAATGTGGGTGGGGGGGGGGGGATGTCATATCAGTTTCAGTTTCAGTTTCAGTTTCAGTTTATTTTCATATTTCACATGTTGTATAATACATCGTTACATTTGGCATGTTACATTTTTTTTTCATTTGTTTTGTATTCATACAAACGAAGAGATTTATACATAAGACTAAGTTAAGTAAAAGGAGAAATATGATGGAGCCTAAAGAGAAAGCAATGCTTGTAGGTCATAGGCTCGGAAGTTATAATAATGAAATAGTCTTGTTTTTTTTAGATAACGTAATGGGATTAAATTGAAACTTATTCTGAGGAAAAGGTAAACATTGGTCATAATTATACTTAGCAATACTTGTATGACATTTTCACTACCTGTACGCAATGGCAATTCACATAGGAGCATATAGGAGATGTTATGCGTAGAAAAATTTAATGTAGCCGCGCCGGCAAAGACACTGATTGGCAATGACGCTAACATCTTGGTACATGTATAATGGAAAAAAACATGAATAGAACATTTTTGCGGTATACATTTATTTAAAGCTATATATGTTTGCCCGATGATAAGCCGTCACACCCACCCTCCACATCCCCCGTCTCCTCTTTTGATGCTCCTGGATGTGGAGGCAAAACAATTAACAAATGGCTGCATGAGACTTAAGACTCGCATATAAACATGATGCGGTAAACCACCTAAACGTACCACTGCGGTATAGAACAATGACATAATCATAGTGTGTTTCACAAATCACAATCATGTCATTTTTAACACACAAATACATGAAAGGGAATACATATACATTGTATATCTTTGTTGCATGCAGGTACATGTACTATTTTCCATCTCTTCTTGCCGTATTTTGCCATAATGCATGAAAATGCACACAGTAATGTTCATCAAAGTGCAAAAATTTATATTGATTCAAATCATGCTTGATTACATTAGTCTCTACGATTTACCTATGCTGGCTTCTTCGAAACAAAGAAGGCTTTCAAACATAAAATAATTAAATATTCCAGGCCCTACATTTTGGTCTTAAGTTAATTTTAGATATTGCAACTTCAATAAACTGTGATAGAATTAATATTGCTGAATTTTTTTAAGTAGTCTAGAAATTATTAAAATTGTATATATATATATATGTATATGCTCATTCAAGTTCCACATTTAGTTGAATAATAAAATTGAGACACGTTTTAAGAATCAAATATCTACCCAGTATATTAACCTTGATATTTGAAATTGAAGCTGAATTCTCTCAACATGCCCTATGTTTTACCATCACTTTTTTTTCTTCAATCCTAGAATTTATATCATCTATGCAGAGCCAGAAGGGACCTAACTCTGTTAACGTTGAAGTATATGAATTGATGCCCTATTGATTCTAGCTCTAAACAGATACATTTGGCGCTAAATTAGCATTTAAAAAGGGATAAAATATATCAAATGAATAATGGCATCTGTCATCAATGACAAAATCACATTGTTTGTCTATCCACAGACGAAAATTTAATTAACCAGGCCATGGCCCTTCTGTGAACTTAAAGAATGGCACTTTATATCATGGACAGCTTTTAAGACTCTGTGACTCTTGTAATGTATACTTTAATCCTATGATGATAAACATTGGTCTACTGTCCATCATATCTTATAAGGTAATGAGGCTGCAAATCCCGCGAGGTCTTCACTTGGAATATCTTGAGGATGAGCTGCAGTAGGTTAAACCTGCTATCACAACACGGCTATAAATATTCATTAGAGGCAAGTCACGTCAATACAATCGATAGGCAGAGGCGAAGGCTTTCTGCACTGTACCTAAATTGGTTGGAGAGTGGGAGTAGCTAGACGGAGGCAGGCGGACGGACGTCCTTGTGGAAGGCCAGCCACCGTGCATATGGAGTTTGGATGGGGTGTTTGGAGAGAGGGAAATGGGACGGGGAGATGCTGTTATGAAATATCATGTGCAAGGGAAAAGATCCCGACTTAATTAAGGATGAAAATTCAATAATACCATTCCTTTTCGATCGAAATCTATTTTCCACTGTTCCATGCCGTCTCCAGCTGGTTTCTTCCTCTTTTACTGTCTATACATATCTCCTTTCTCTGCTCCTCATTCTTCCTCTTTCCTCCTGTTCTTACCTTTTGATTTCTCTCTCTATTCTCCTCTCAGAAAATCCCTTCCTTTCTTCTCTCCCATCTCCCATCCATCCCCTCCCTCCCCTTTCTCTGCCTCTGTCTGTCTGTCTGTCTGTCTTTCTGTGTGTGTGTGTGTGTGTGTGTGTGTGTCACTCTCTCTTTCTCCTCTCCTCCCTCCCACTCCCTCTCCTTCTCCCACCTCCCTCCCATTCTCTCTCCCCCCCTCTCTCTCTCTCTCTGTCTATCAACTTAAAAGGATTCATCAACACATGAGTGCACCACAAACACAATAATCAAATCAATAATTCACTTATCCTCCTTTAGTTTTAATCTAATTTAATTATATCGTTCCTAGTCTACACAAATTATGTCTATTTGCTTTCAAGAATTTCCCTGTACCCTGTCCATTAGTGCTCAAGTGATGCTAGAGAATAATAATCTATATGACAAATAATGATAGCATGACCATGATATTTCATAAGGCCATGTTCATATATATGGCATGGTAAGCCAACTCCAAAAAACAAAAAAAAAATGCTACAGCAAAATAAATGTCATAAGCATAGTGCTCTTCACATGTCAGTATTTCACAGCTAATAGATAAGTGAATATGTGAAGTGGCATTGTCTGCATGCACACTTACATGGAGCTTTTTCCAAGTTGTTTTTCATTTACACGTCAAATGCTTCTGATTTGGCAGTGCAGCATTTTGTTGGGCGGTTTATATCTCCACGTGTGAACGGGGCTTCAGTCATGTTATACATCTAAGTGCTACTTGTCTCAAGGTTTACCAACTGTTTTTATTCCTTGATGTGCATGCCCGGGAGGCAGACATGCATTGAAAAATGCCATCTCTCAGGTTTGGGTTTACGTCCGACCCACTCGATGGGCCATGAGAAGCCGCCAATGGAATTTGTCCGAGAGGCTTCTAAGCCCAAAGAATCACGAGAAGTAACAAAGGCCGTGGAGAACACGAGACGCGATGCATTAGATCATGGGTAGGTAATTGCTTCACCTACTGGTTTTCACAACATACGGTGCTAAAGCAAATGTTTCTGTAAGCTCTAACAAGCTTTTATCATGAATAGTCAAGAAGCTGGACTGCTCTCTGTAGCATATATTTCAATAATGTGCATTATATACAAACCTAATTATACATGTACATGTACCTACCTTCATTTTTGCTCTTAGTGCACACGTCTCTAGTTGTAAACATGAAATCTTGCTGTTAATGATATGTGATTATGTTTTCATGCAAACCAAGAAAGAAACTTCCATCCTCAGTAATTCAATTCAATGGTAAGACGTGTTTCATGAAAAACTAGAAATATATTATATAAAAAACTCTGTTTAACTTAAATTGTACCACAAAAAGCATGGTGCAAGGAGGACATTTTCTGCTGGAAGCCAAAAGGGCATTAACTCATATAATTTCTACACAGAGCCAATGCCCTCCTCGCTCTCAAGCAGAAGATCTCAAGTTGCCAATTTGTGACCCTGTATTAAATGCCTTGGAATCATTTTACAATGCTACCAAATGGAGAAGAAAAAAATCTTTTATCAATGCTAATAATCAAGATTCCTGATTGCTTGATATTTCAGATATCACGTGCATAAAAAACGCAGACATAAATACCCGAGACTAGCCACATTGCTGCCCTTTAAACACAAGCTGATGTCCAAAGCATTGGTGAGGCTTCACGACACGCAGGAGACACCTCTGCCGAACATGCCTAACTCGTTGTACTTCACACTGAAATTATGTGTCGAGATGGCTGAGATCTTGATTAAAAAACAGTTTGACCTAAGGGAGGACTTGCTAAATTGCAGCATATCTGATACCCTGAGTTGAATAATATTGATAGGTCGCCAGGTAGGAGAGAGACTGAAGGTGAACAACCCCTGTCGAAAAACATAGAGCTTCGATGCTGATTGGGAGAAAGGGACTAAATATTTCATATGTTAAGAAAATTTGTTGGGGCTTTTGATGTAGATAAAGTTCTTGCCAGTGTCCATCCTTATATCACCTCATTTGTTTATCATATTATAAAGAAAATTAATATACAAAAAGAGAAAAGAGTGATAATATATCAACATGGGGGAAATAATGATAGCATTTTCATGACACATCTCATCTACATGCATTTTTAAAACATCCCGGTATTCTGAATCATTTTAAATCAACGTGACAAATGCACTATTCATTATTGAATACATTATAGCATCATTTCTGAAAAGTCATTAAACCTCAATATTGCATCATCAGTGTCATGCCAAGTGACAGACCATTTGACAAAATAGTTAAACATCTTCAATAAGCTCCAACTCTCATAATAATGAAATATTTCTTCTTTAGACGAAGGAAGAGGTAGTGGGTTGAAGGAAAGAGGGACAATATCACATTCCCTTGCATCATACGTAGTACAACACTACACACCCCGATACACAACAACTACATGCCTCTGAAACAATACTGACCGGGTCATGTGACGGGTCATGTGACGGGTCATGTGACAGATCACATGACAGGATGAGAGGTGAACAGCCAAGCTCTGAAAACAGCCTTCCCTCATCAGCTAGATGAGGGTGCATTAATATCACACAACATGACACATCATTCCTCGGAGGATCGATGTAAACGAGCCCCTTGGGGGATTCTCACACAAGATATATGAGATACCCGAGATGAATGATATCGTCTCCTGAGAGCAAGAAGGGTGTTAGCTCCATGTAAGAAGATGAAAACGTAGCCGAGGATGGGTGTTAACTCGTACAATGTTATGAAGATGCACAGGTGTGTGTATGATGCATAGCGATCCAAATGATGTACAAGTAAACAAGCCCCTGGGGGGATTCGACAAGATTATGAGATACCCGTGATGAATGATATAGTCTAACAAGAGCCATAAGGGCGTTAGCTCCGCGTAAGAAGATGAAAACGTAGCCGAGAATGGGTGTTAACCCATACATTGTTAAGAGGATGCACAGGTGTGTGTATGATGCATAGACATCCAAATGATAAATGAGATTCATATAGTCCAACGTACTTTGCTTTTATAATAAAAACAACAACAACATTGAGCGATCCCTGGAGTACTTAAAGATAAGCCTGAGTTCTGGTAACGATAGAAAATACATTCTCACAGAATCCAACGAAACCTACACTGAATGTTCAAGATTACAAATAAATGACATGTGCCAAATGATTTTGGTAGAAAATGTATAGGGCCTGAATAATGACCATAGAAAGATAAGAAAATCAAGGTAAGTAGGCCCGACACCATGTGCTTAACTCAGGTCACTATGTGCAAAAAAGAGTTGTGGTTTTTATTGAAGATGATTTCCAGCAAGTTTTTGTGAGGTTGTTTTTTATTTTACTGGTTCAAACAATCAATCTACCGCAGGATGAACAATCCAGAATGAATTATAGCCATGTTCTCTTGACATATGATGCCCACACCAGAGCTCATGATTAGCTTTAAACAAAATTTCCAGCAGTATAATATTTGGTGATAGATTTTTGTACATAAATTATTCCATGGTTGTATAAATAGCCACAATTTTTATTTAAAATTGCAAACACATTTTCTAATCTATCACAGGTAGATATGAAACTATTGCGTAATATGTATTTGAGGTTTAACAAAAAATTGTTTTTGACAGATTTTTATCTTAAAACACCCTCAGACAGATTCATGTTTTATAGTTCATTTTATATCTTTGAGAAGTTTCCTTGTAAAAGTATTGCCCATGTATACCTTGTTATATCATTATCCATATGTATCTTTATATAAACACAGGCTTGCCTTGCATGCCTACCGTGGTGTGAACATATTCTATTTCGGCTTGGTAATGGTAGGATGTGTGTGCGCAGTATAGCAGAAAAAAATTCACAGGTCACATTGTCTGTAACAGATGAATGCTTTACATGTTTTTTCAGTATAAACAGTGAATGTGTGAAAGTCAGTCATGGTCGTCTTCTCACTGCGTGGGTATGTGCAGGTTGGTGGACACAGTTCTTAAAGGAAACCTCACCCCAAGAAATAACTTTACTTATTCTGAGAGATTTATTATATTCTTGCCCATTAATCTATAAGAGGCATAAAGGCAAGCAAGAATAATGTACAGTTTCTCAGCACGACATGGCCATCGCCATTTTTCTTGATAACGTGACGTACCATGTGAAGTCGTTTATCAAGTAAATGTATTCAAATTTATGGATGCTAAATTCCTTCCCACGTGTGTGTGGTGATGAAGCATTTCATTCACCTGCTATTATCGTTTGTACTACAATTGCCAGAACGCAAATTGCATAAATAAGTTGTTTCTCTTCTGGGGTGAAGGTTTCTCATAAATGAAATAAATTTGTCAATTGCTATATTTTTAGTATTTTTAAATGAATTAGTTACGATTGTTCCCCTGTTATATATTTTTCACCAAATATAATTGATATTTCCTCAGCTATGATTTTTCCTCATTGAAAAGTAAAAGTTTTGTTATTTATTTAAAAAGTCTTTCCAACTAAAGCTTGGTGCATGATGCATGTACAACTTCAACTGGTACGTCGCATTTTCAAGAAAATGACTGCGCCCATGTCATGCTAAAAGGCATCACATCAAGCCAAGAATATGTTACTTTATATATAGATATATATATCTTTTACAATTAGTGTAAATCAAAGGGCAGGAATACATCTCATTTTTCTCACTTATTCTTTGGGGTGAGGTTTCCTTTAATTACTCATGTATTGCTATATGTTGTGAGCTGTAGAAAGGATATTTGTTGTAGAAGTAGCATAACACTGAAAACCTGAATATAAATATCAGTCAAGAGAGATAGAAATGGTCTTTATAGGCAGGTGGTCTTTCATATGCAACTTTATTTCATCCATGTTCCAATGGAAAATTCTGTTTATGGGACACAAAAAGTATGGTCTATATATAGACCGGTGGTCTTACTATACAGGTGGTTGCTATGGTACTGAATTCATATCAAACTCACTAGTTTGCATCTTCGCGTCCATCTATCTGTACATCTTCAAGGCCTACAATTGATTTAGATACATGTACATGTGCCCTGCTTTATACTTCTCCTCAAAGAACTCGAGGGAAATCAGCACCATACAACTACGAGAGCTTGACGTTTAAAGAACTGTTTGCTCTCTATTTTCTCGATCCTACTGCTCTCCAAAGATCTAAACAGTGTCTTCTTGGAAATCATGTATCAAATTAAGCAACTAATATGGGACAACAACACTTAGCCTGAAGTGCTTTCTTTACTATCGTAACATCGTCAAAAGAATCTTTAACATAGCTATAAAATGAATCACACCACATAAACAGCTTGATTTAACAATTCATCCGAAAATAAAGATTTGATGATCAATATAGCATGAGTGGGTTGCAGATATATTCCAGGTCGACTATATGAACCAGACTATTGCCGCAAGGGGGTTATACTATTGCGATGATACCCGGGTTAATTCCATTTACACGACAGGTAGGATATCGGGCACGAGGGGTATCTGCGGAAGACCGTATTTGTCTGAGACTGTCACCACGCTAGAGGCTAAGTATCACCACCTTACTCCGAGGGCCATGGCGTTCCATGCGTCGGGGCTTCTTCCTTACCGCTTTGGTAAATAATCATGTCGCGTGAGGCTTCAAGATGTATCGTTTTCACCTCTCCAACTGCGGCGTGTGCAAACACGGGCAGGTGATTAAAGCGACGAGTCATCGGGGGTAAATACAGGGCTACTTTGGCTCAGCGGGAGCCGTGGATACTTCAAACTACCTGTCAAGTTTCCTTGAGCCTCGCAGAAATGGTAACATTGCAGAGCAGAAGAAAAAGTAGCATTACCTCAAATCAAACTCCTTGGTACATCTGCCATACACACTGCAATGTTATCCAGTACAAATGTGTTGAATATAATCTGTGATTTCTGCAACGAGCCCTAGCAAGTCAAAGCACCGAATCTATGCCCTCTCTACCATTTTATTTTCTTTCAATCAGAGTATATTTCTATTTCTACCAAACATCCTCATACATGTGAATGTAGGTCACCTATATGTAACATTGGAATAATCTAAGATGTATTAAATAATTAAAGCAGATATTAGGATGTTCTATGTGTGCACTGGAGAGACTTTTCGAAAGAATCAGTTTCTTTTTCTGAACCTTGGGGACTGATTTTGACTTTCTAAGCATTGACAAACGATTAAACATACACTGTACGTGTATGCATATTAACGTTTTAAATCTGTTGGATGTTTATAAATGCCATCATTACTGATTTTGATGTAGATTTAGGGCCATCTTAATGCAAACAAATGACTTTACCAATCTCTTTCTTTATCCTTTTCTTGTGTGCTTCTTAACAGAGCACTTGCTGCCTGAGCAAATGTTGAATCGCCAACTCAGTGACCTGACCTCTGCCATCTCCAATCCAATAATGAAAAGATCTGGATTATTGAGTAGCAGGGTTGCATCCGTGCTGATGCTAGCTGCATTTCACATCAGAGATGAGGATGGTAACGTAAAATGCAGTTTGATCTCTGATCACAGCACTGGAAGAGGCTTTAGAAATGTATTACTTTTCTTTATTTTAAATGTTATTAATACAGATTTTTAGCGGTGCTTCTGTATTTTAACAAACGACATGAACAGTCCATTTCTTTTCTAATGTGGCTAAGGCCTTCTTATTCTAATTTATGCCGACTCGGTGACCTCTGCAACCTCCAATCCAATAATGAAAAGATCTGGATTATTGAGTGGCAGGCGAAACACTCGCATCCGTGCCAATGCTAGCTGCATTTCATGGTGCTCAGAGATGAAGATGGTAATATTAGATGTAGTTTGATCTATGCATATCGCACGCACAATCCTACCAATCTGGATCGCATATGGATTAGACTGTGAGAATCAATAGCACTTAAATCCAAAGAATACTAGACTTTAGGGTAAATTAAGCAGAGGAAAAGGAAAATGGATCACATCTCTTTTCTCAATCTTCCTACTTTCTCTCAGCTCATTCACGTCGCTTTCACTCATTGTTGATGACAGCCACTTTTGCAAAATTGTAAAAATTCAGCACTGTCATCCAGGCACATTGCTGCACTGTGCATGAAATCTTTCACGAATCTCGACCAATGGCGAAATATGTTGAAGTTTCAGGCGTGGGAAAGTTTGTGGTTTTAGATCTTCCCATTTAATTTTCCATGTCTGTAAAACTCTGTATCCTCTTTTCACATCCTGCAATGAGGCAGTTCACATACCCATTGTATTTTTAGATCTATACATTATAACACATACCAGATGGGAGAGTAGATCATCTCTCTCTATCTGTCTGCATATACCTCATTACTCCATCCCGCTATGTTTCTCTCTCTGCCTGTCTGTCTGTCTGTCTGTCTCTCTGCCTCTCTATCTGTCTGTCTCTCTCTCTCTCCCTCTTTGTTTCTTACCGTCTCTCTCTGTTCATCTCACTCTTGTCTGTCTCTTGATCTCTGTCTATATCTGTCTGTCCACCCCTCTTCCCCCTCTCTATCCGTCTAATTCTCTCTCTCTCTTCTCTCTTTCCCTTTCTTTCTTCTCTCTCTATGTCCATATATTTCCATCCCTATATATATTTACCTCTCTCTCTCCCCATCCCCTCCCTCTTCCCCCCCCCCATCTTTCTGTCTCCTTGTGTAATCCCCTACATTGCATCTATCGCTCTTAATTCTCCTCTCTCCCTATTCATATCTCTCTCCCTCCCTCTGTGTTCACTAACTCGAGGTCTCATTTTCTATCTCTCTCTCTCTCTTTCTTTCTGTCCATATATTTCCATCCCTATCTCTCTCATTATCCCTCCCTCCCTCCTCTCTCTCTTGGTCTGTTTTCATCAGCCCGAGTTGGCCAAATAGCCCGCTATTTTGTGATCCGGGAAATTAGCCCGAAGTTACAAATCACGTCTTCATCAGCTTGAAACTCGAGCTCGAGAAATTTGATCATTTCACGCATAGTGCGAGTCTTCGGGCTGGTGAAGACAGATCACAAATAGCGGGCTATTTTGCAAACTAGCCCAAGATGTCTTGGAAAGATTTCACGAGCAAATAGCCCGCTACTTGCGTCTTCACCTGCCAAATAGCCCGCTATTTCGTTATCTGGATAATTTCCAAGATCAGAAAAAGCGGGCTATTTGGTCGACTCGAGCTGATGAAGACAGGCCTTCTCTGTCTCGCCCCATCCCCTTCCTCTTTCCCCCTCTCTCTGTCTCTCTGTCCAACTACCTACACTGTATCTCTCTGTCTCTCTCTTCCCCTCTCCCTATTCATATCTCTCTCCCTCCCTCTTCTGTCACTAACTCTCTCTCTGTCACTAACTCTCTCTCTCTCTCTGTCTGTCTCTCCCAACTTTAATGGAGATGAACTTGAGCAGTAGGCCACAAATGGGCTTATTGATTGATGAATGCCAACATTCCCAGATAGTCTTTCTGTAATGACACCCTGTAACAGATGGCCCGGTCAACGGAGTGTCTTTTTATGCATGCGCATCTCTCTCCCTCTTTAAATCACCTAGCCAGAGAAGATCATGCCTCGTTAAATTGTCACTGGTTTCCCCCGTGCAAAATATCTACGGTAGACTTTGAGATTTTGGTCATGTTCACCTGTATTTCTTGTCACTTCATGACCTTGTCATAACACTATTCCTTTTATTAATGGTTGGCACCCTTTATCTATCTGCTCTAGTCAGCACCAAGAACACTTACTGCTTTTCTGGCTATGCAGGCCTATTTTTGTATCGATTTCAGTTCCCTCCCCACTATTTTTGAAAAGTTCTACTTTCATCTTCCTCCCCCTTAAACACATTTGTCAGCATTCAATATGCCCCTCTTCATGATACATGGATCAAACTTTGTATCCATTCCACCTTCATTCTCTTCTCCCTCTTTATCTTTTATTTCTTTTTATATAACCCCTCCAATCTCTCTTTCTTTCTTTCTTCTCCCTCATCTTATTCCTTCTTGTTCTATCTTCATCTTCCTCCTGTTTATTTTGTCCTTTTTCTTTCACTCTCCCTCCCTCCCTCACTTTCTTTCTTCCTCCCTCCTCCCCTTCTTCCTCTCTCTCTCTCTCTCTCTCTCTCTCCCTCTCCCCCTACCCTTCCTCCTTTCCTCTCTCTCTCTAAACTTGATCTTCATACTGGAAATGAGCTTATTGATTGATGAAAGTCATCATGCCGATAGTCTCTCGACATGTACGTGCACATAACAGATGGCAGACACTCATACATGTATGGCAGAACTGTTTAAGGCAAAAATCAACCACCCAAGTTCAAATGTAGTGCACTGTATTGTATGGCTGTCATTTCCATGAAATTCTGCTTTGTAATAAAACCCACTTTCTTTCTTTTTTTCTAGGATCTCTTGCCTTACTCAGTATACTCTAAAATGCACTTCCTGTGTATAAAATCCTCGATCATTCATGAATAATTCACAACAAAATTTAAGCATCTTTGCAGAATGTACGCTACTTCAAAACAAGGTTATGCCCATCTTTGAATGTCCCTGAAGCACTTCGATATAGATCAAAAAGTGACTTCACGAAGTGATCTGAAATAAGCATACTACTATTCCTGCATTTAATTTGTTTAATTGCCTCATTATCTTTCTTAAAGCACAGGTCCAGTTAATATCTTCTACTTATGTTAACATTTCCTCTTATGATAATGGAAAAATGTACCTTAGTCTAGTTGTTCAAGTTATCATTAACATCAGAAATGGCATATTAGATGTTGCATTATGGGTTAATCCTATTATCAATCGTTGCTTTAGTGTTTGCGCCAATCGGCACTCTTGACAAATAAAGGGTTATATATATAATAATACTAATAACAGCAACAACAACAACAATAATAATAATGTGTATTATTTACCCAGGGTAGGCTCATCAGTAATAATATTGTTTTCCCTGAGGGCCCTGCTATCATATTATTACCTTGGCTTTATACATGTACATCATTTTCCTCATGCTCTTTAAAAATGATAGAAAATCCTTACTTTAGCATAATGTAGTTTTTGATCCCAGAAACACAATACAAGCAATATCCCCAAAGTAAGCACTGCATGTCTGCATACAAAGAACCATCACACCAACCGACATCGGACTGACCAAAATATTTCATGCCTTTCCGCCAAATAAAAATGAAATACTTCATAATTGACATATACCTCCCGCTCGCCCCTGAGGCTCTCCTCATTAGCATGCATGTTACACACACCTGACAATCAAGCTTTCTCTCACATTTCCCTTTGCATCACTAGTTTATTCCCTGTATGTGTGAATGCATCATCCAATATGTTTTCATCATTATCTCTTTTCTTTTTTTCTTGGTGGCAAATAGTATTCTCCTTTTCAGAATAGTATAGTATACCCACTATGTGCAGTTTCTAATCTTTGTGTGAAACTAATATCTCAGTTTGTTGTCCCCTATGCACAATAATTTCCTCTATAATGTGGGGATATGTCATTATTTTTTCATATTCAAATATTTTGTTCAAGTTTGTCACTTGTAATGCTTTTCTTCTATAAAAGTGGTACAATTTATAATCAAATTTCATTAAATGCACACTATATAGTTGTCAGCATGGAAGACACAAATTTGGTCAAATCTTTCTGTCTTTCCAGTTTTATGATGAGAGGATAAAGAAACAATACAGAGAAGTTTACAAATTGGATGATATATGGACTGAAATATATGTGTAAATTTCACAAGTTCATAATCAGTATTTCAAGTAATGTACATCCACTGGTCGTGCATCCTTGTGCATCCTTCAGTACCCTTGTACCAAGCATACAATGAATATGTACATGTATGCCTATTATGTACATTACATTTTTCTCACCTGTACTTGTGTATTTTCATTTCTTCACCGGAACACCCTGCACTATTGCAAACCTGACTGAAACCAACACGATAAATTGAATCGAATTGAATTAGAAACTGCTCGTTAGGTAGACACCTACAACAATTAAATTAAGCAATTTGCCAATCCAAAAAGGGCAATCCTTTCATGCTGTGCTCGCCCTAAACAAACTTGACAAACAAGCGCTCTGATTCAATTGATATTTCAAAGTGGAACGACCTTGGGTGCTGTTCTATGATTTTACCATGGACAAAAAGCTTTTAAAGCCCTTACATCCAGAGATAATACATCACATGACATGCAACTGTATGTGTTTCTGCCCAATTAAACATCCTCAAGAAAAAAATCATGAACATGGCAAATTCAGGTTAATTTGGGGACAAATTTGATTCCCACGCATAGCACTAACAGGTAAGAATAAGCAGCCTGATGAGAATCAGAAGGATGCTAACATTAATATCTGTTCACACAAGTCTTAATGCTCTCCTGGTTGGTTTGTTGTTCGTTTTACCCGATTGCTAAGAAAGCATGTGTATACTTGTTAGTACGCAACCAGGAGACTGAAGGCTTTAAGTCCTCTCCGAGGGACTTGGTAATAAGGATTAATGCCTAACCAAAGGGCACTAGCGCATCAAATTGGTTTAAAACCGGGACCTCCCGGTTACAAGACCACTGCTCTACCACTGAGCCATCGTGCCTCACTTCTGGCCCTCAATGGATGTCATCATCTGTTGAGAGCCAGTAGGTTTATTACTCCAAAAGGGCCTACATGTATTTTTACAGAGTAAAAGCCACTGTGGCTCTCAGCAGACAAGCATCTGTATCTGTTGGTTCCAAAATGAAATTTCCTTTTAGAGGCTTCAGAGGCTTCAGAGTTGGAGGCTTGTCTGTTCCATTGAAAATACCAGAAAAATATGAGATGGCCTTCATTTTCAACTTTTACCCATTAAAAAAAAAAGAAGCTCTTTTGCAAACTTACATGAAATTTCCTTCCCCTCTTCTTCTATTCTTTGAACTCCCCTCTGTCATCTTTACCTACATGTAAGTGGCTTTTATCTGAAGAAGCCTCTCCTTGTAGAGAACTTCATGCAATTTCTTCAAATAACAACAGCTCTCCATTTTCACTTTTCTCTCCTTTCAAGTCCTTACCTTTTACATGATCTCAATCTCAAAATGCCTCTTACTACATGCAAGTGGTCTCCGTAGACTTTCAAGAAACACCATTATCTCACTATCTCTTGTCCTCCCCCTCCACCTATCACTTGCTTTTCACTTTCTATTGATCCTCCCCCTTTTCAGCACTATCTACATGTACAGGCAGAGAAGGGGATCATTTTCTCTGGTATAAAAAATTAAAATCAAGCATGGTCTGTTGAGAGCCAGAAAGGCATTACCGGTAAAACTGTCTTAAAGTATATATGCATGTATGCCCTTATGGCCACAGAATATGATATACCTTGCTGTTGTCACTGACTCTTTACTTTTCTCTTCAGTTTATCACGGCGAGAAGAAAAAAAAACTTTGATTAATCTTTATCCTTCCTTTAAGCAATAAAAATTCTAATTGGATAAAGATGGTCTAATCCTTCTTATCCCTTCCATTTTCAGATTGTATCTTTACATGTACTTCCACTACTTTTATTACATGTACTTTTTCTTCCTTTTATATAATATCCCATCCAGCCAGCTCACCTCTTCCTCCCCTCCCTCTTCTCCCTCCACTCCCACATCTTCCCTCCCTGACCTCTTTTCCCTCCCCTCCCTCTCCTTCCTCTTCTCGCTCTTCTCCCTCCCCTCCTTCTTTTCCCTCCCCTTCCTCTTCTCTCTCTTCTCCCTCCCCTCCTTCTTTTCCCTCCCGTACCACTTCTCCCTCCACTCCCTTTTCTCCCTCCCCTCCCTCTTCTCCCTCTACTCCCTCCCCTTCTTCTTCCCCCTCCCCTCTCTCTTCTCCCTCTCCTCCCCCTTCTCTCTCCCATCCCTCTTCTCCCTCTCACCCCTCTACTCCCTCCCCTCCTTCTTCTCCCACCCACATCTTCCCTCCTCTAAAATCTCTTCCCTCCCCTTTGTTCCCTCTCTTCCCCCTCCCCTCCCCTCTCTGCCACCCCTCCGATTAACCTCTTCATTCTATTTGAAGAGCTGTCTCACTGCCCTCAATCCATCTTCAATGATGTAAATGACCTCAATATGAACCAACCTTCTACATGTAAGACTACAGCTGCCCGTAGGCTTGCATTCTCTTTCTCCTTCCATTTCCAACAGCCCACCTTCCTCATCCTTCATCTTTCCCTACTCATCCTCAACCCATTTCATATCCGCAGTCATGATCCTTCTAAAGTCACCCTTCTTCACATTAGCTAAATTCTTCCTTTCTTCATGTTCATGAATATCATGAAAACAGGATTAGGTATCGACTACAGAGCAACTGTCATCAGGACATATCATCAGTTGAAAGCCAGTAAGGCATTAACTTTTATACTTTGACACAGACTTAACTCCCTTCTAGCTCTAAATAAATGATATGTCGTACAGTCTGGCCTGTGCAGGTATCATCAACAGAGCTTTGTGCACTTTCTCTCATCAACATCTTTCATCCCTTTCTCCTCCTCCGTCTTTTTGGGGGAGTGCTACTTAACGTGCTGGCCTGCCTGCCATGACCTGTTTACAGGCAAACTGTGAGGCAGCATCTACCCACTAATGGGATGACAAACGGGAAGCCTCCCAGAGAATGTCACCCAACAATGCTGCAAATCAGACACCCAGACCTCTCATAAATCCCAGCTTTTCATCCCATACGATCCGCCATAAAGCGGGGAGCTACCATCCAGCCTCTTGAGACAACCCTACCAACCTGAAGATCTCCAGATACGCCTAAATCGGCTTTACAATCAGGAGGAGGCATAGGAGGAGGAGTAGGAGGAGGAGTAGGAGGAGGAGAAAAAGAAAGGAGGATGGAAGAAGAGGAGAAGGAAGGAGAAAAGAGAGGACAAGGAGGAGGAGATGGAAAATGAGAAAAGCATAATGAGGAGGAAGAGAAGATGGAGGAGAAAATGGAGGAGAAGGTGGGGTAGGCAAATGAAAGTTCAGCTCACTCAAGTTTTGTTTACCAGACAATAAGACAATAGAAATGATGATAGATAGAGGTAGTCAAACTGTTAATCTTTATCATTTCTACCTATCGCTACAGACATGAAAGTGCTTGTTTTACTGACAAATACATTAGCCGTCTGGGGATTTACTGTGGTGAACATGAGATTTTCTTGAGAGTATTTTAAAGTATTTGTTTGTTTGTTTGTTTTCAAGAGATATTTTTCTAGTTTTCACAAGCTATATCAGAGATTTCCAGTGCTCAAACTATTTTGTTCTCACCTTTTCCCACCAAGGCGGCCAAAACAGAGTGCCTATTTGACTGTGTCATGATGATCTTGTGAGAGTTTGCTTTTAAATGTATGAGAAGTTTCATATGTTGTTCCTACCAGACTCTGTTGCTACAGTACATTTAAATTTGAACAACCACAGGGTCGCATGTTTTCTTGATTGTTTTAGAGGACAGATGATAATTGGACCTGTAAAGAAGTATTTGAACAATGTTCACTAGCTTATCAGTATGCTATGTACATGAAGCTGCAAAGCTCTGACCTGCATGTTGTATTTTGTACATAGTTATCTCACACAAACTACATTGTAGTTGCAGTCCAAATCAAATCTATCAAATTGATGCCATCAAATTGCAAGATTCACCGATTTCCCTTCTACTTCTAGCCTTCTAGGACGCCTTTTGCAGGATCCAGACAAGGACATCGTGCACCTGCCTACAATTATAAGAATAGCTACGTTCACACGGGACTGTCACAGTTTTACACTGTAAGTTCGTAAAACTTTTAAATGCGAATCAATGATCCACAAACAACGAGAGTTCACACGAGACCAAAACACCAAGTATTGAAAGTTTGAACGTACATGTAGGTCGACACTGGGCAAGTAGTCATTTTAACTACAAGCTGGTGTAACCTTGATGGTATTTGCGTCTACATGGCACTTAATTTCAAGTGAGGATCAACCCCTCTGCTAGTAGATATTGCTTTAAACTTAAATTCGCTCATGGTTTATAACTTCAAGTAAACTTAAAGTTTCATAACCACGAATGCATCTGTACAGTCCCTGCCTAAACCTAACCTTAACCTAAACCTAAAGTTAATGGACTGTCATTTGAACCTAACTTATGTTAGTCAACTATCCATTCGAAAAGAGTGATCTACTGTAATCTGCAGGGTTTGTAATATGCATCGCCAGTTTCGCCACTTTATCTAGACTATGCTTTCATGGGTGTACTATTTCCACTTAACATGTGATTAAAATCATTAAAAACCTTTTAATAATCCATTAAACTTTGCAAGACTTGTGTGTCCACACACACTTTCAAATGTCTATTTTTAAGTTGCATGCACATAGCATAAGCAGGGCTCTACACCATTTTCAAAGGAGTCTGGGTTGAATTTTTAGGGTCTGTATGAGTCCCTTGTCAAAATGTTCAAATTAGGGGGAGGGGGTGGGAAGGGTCCTGACTTAAAAATTAGGGGCCCATGTGTCCTAAGTGCCTGTCACTGCCAAGATATTTGACAAGATAACTAGGTGTTGAACATTATTTGGTCACTTCTGCCTTGTAAATAACTGTTCACATCTTTATACTCTTTATTTTTATATTCTGAACCAAACATGCCAAGTACATGTACATGAGCCTTTATAGCCCTTACCATGAGTAGTAGAAGCCAACTTTGGAAGGAAACTGTCTGAATGAAGAAGACTACTGCACCATGCATGTCATGAACCCTGTTTGCCATTTATTGAAAGCCGGGGGTATTGCCATGGCAATTTCTAAAAATGCCTGAAATTGATCCTCCAAATTCCTGAGGCAGAATAGCACAAATCTTGTAATACCATATAATGGCATTACAAAATCCAATCTCAGTGGAGACAACATCTCAACATTGCATGGATTTAATCCAACCGCTTTTTCACTGTCATACGCTGGTATTCTATTGCTGATAAAGATGAAAAACAACACCACAAGTCTAACCGCCATGGAAAAAAAAACCTGTGGTTTATGATGTTTGCACAAAATAACAAAAGCAAAGCACACATGAAACAGAAAAAAAATGTAAAGCAAATGACATACAAACATACATGTATGTTATGACCTGTCAATATTTGCATGATGATGGGAAAATTTTAAGCTGAATGCATTTACATTGTAAGTGTTCAATACTTGTTGAAAACAGCTTAGCACAATACAAAGACACGTATTCTGCATGTATATATGACAACAAACACACGCATAAATAAGTCTCCGCATATCAAGAGCTTTAATACTGTCAGCTAGTTTGCCCCAATTTATGAAAATGTTGGTGGTACCAAAACATTGGCGGATTCAGCCCCAGCAAACCCAATCTGGCATACCTTATAGAAAATAAGTATGTGCCAGCACCCCCCATCTTCATGGTTAGGTAAAAAAACAAAAACAAAGACTCCAGATATGTGATAACATTTTTTCTTTCTTTTACATTTTGCCCCCCCCTTTATTTTGTTGTTCTTGTTTTTGTTTTTGTTAGTTTGTCTGTGTCTTCTGTTGATTTGTTCTTGTTCTATTTGTTTTTGGTTTTTGGTTGTCACATATTGTTATGCTATATGAATCATAAATGAATCATGATAATACTTTCACTGTAATCCTGTACTTGAACAAGCAATATAATTTTCTTCAAATACTATTTTCATTAATTTTGAAAGAATTGCCTTCACCTTGATACTGTGATCGATACAAATACATGTAGGTTGCATATTTACTTGTCATTTTGACATTAGTTGAAATTCAATATTGTGGAAAGCCAGAAAGCCAGATGGAGAATTAAAGTGTTCAAGGTTTGTAATTATGAACCAAAATGACTTCCATTTCATAGTAATAACTGCATTGAGAAGGTCAAGGGCAAAATCCATTTCACAAGCTGCAATCACGATGAAAAAAAACAACCATTATCTGACTTGAACACTTTCACGGATTCACACCTACCAATGTGGAAAATTGTTAAACGCAGATTGTCGATTGTTGTATGCAAAGTTCAAAGACACAGTATCTGGACCCAATTTCTGCTGAATGTAGTTAAACTAATAAATGCGAATTTCCGAATATCAGATGACAATCCATCAGGCTTTTCTCCTCGTCTGCGGTCACAAACATAGTCTCAAAGTTCGCTCGCACTTTGCTCTCTCTCTGTGACATTTGTGGACTGGAGGACCCGGGCGCCAGCTGAAGAATGGACACATTAGGGCATGACGCCCACAGTTTGCTGCTAGAATCCTAGGTTTGGGTGTATCACATTTCAACAGCAGAATTATACTTTTTTTCAGACTTGGGCTATAATGTTCTGAAAAGGAAGGTCTTCTTCCTGATGCCGGGTATTGAGGGATTTCCAATATTTAAAAGTCCAAATATGATCATATTTGATTGAATAAAAATCCCTGATCAAAGTGAGAAAATATAAAGATCTTGATAATGAAATTTTTGTATTAATCTCTGCATTATTCTAAAGATATTCTATCATACAGAACCTTACATATTCCACTGAGATAAAAACATTATTCAATAAAAATTCAAGAGGAAATGGTTTCATTCCAAAAATTTTTACTTGAAATAGATTCATGTACACATGGCACCCTGCATACTGTACAACATTGAATCCCATCGTGAAATTTGCTTTTCATGTTCATTGTACAATGTACAAGTACAGTACAATGTTCAACATTCATGAATATTCTTATCAAGCAAAAATACTTGAATTCCTAAACTCATGCACATACATGTTTGTACGTGTTCACTTTAGATAATCATTTGACAATTTATTAGAGCAAATTTGACATACAGACATACACAACATTTATGAAGATGGTGGATTTTCTTTTCATTATTCATACCCAAAAATGTGTTTTCTTCTGTGATTCTAAGAAATTGACATTCTTTTTTATTACATATACCGGGTATGTAAGTGTAGGCTAGTCACTGTTACTGTAGGCCTATATGACCAAAGGATGTATTGTACTGCCCATATACATGTATCTTGCTTGTGCTGCTGCTATCATAACTAAAATTTAAGTGATGCGTGCCGGCCTACATACATGTACAGTATACAGTTGTAGTAAAAACAACAACAAAAAGAGCGACCCCTACATTTTTTCCATTCTGATGCAAAGGTCAAGTATAACATGCACATGTGAATTAACTCAATTGATGGAAAACACTATCCTGCACTTGCTACCCATCGGCTTTCCAAATGAAAATATGCCATCATGATATTTCATCTATTACTCCTGCTGTATGATGAGTAAGCAGTGCTTATAAGCCTGTCTTGCCATACATATTGCAGCGTAAGTGAAAAACATGTTATAGAGGGCAGCTCTGCGGAGGGAGAATGGGGTCTCCTTCAAACGTAATATATCCCAACCACAACCACGGAGCAGCCATAGAAAATCCAATATTTTCATATCTGGGCTAGTCTCTGTCCCAAACCCAATATTGACCAGTATGGAAACTGTTTTTTTTTTAATGTTGTTTCAGAGTTCAGAGCAAGAGAGTATTTCCTTCTAAAAATATCAAATGTAATTGATCACCTAAAATATTAAAAATTATTCATTGATTGGTCACAGCCATTAACTGTAAATGTACATGTACAAAACTACAAATGTATGCTACATGTAATGTGTAAACAGGTCTGAAGTATTACATTGTATATTAGCATTTACAGGTATATTTTGTACAAGTCAAAAGTCTATACATGTATCACATGTATGGAAAGACTGAGTGATAACATAATGGACATTTACCATATATATTCTTTTGTTAGATGTGCACATGCAACAATGTTGAAATCATGTTAAATAATCATGCCAGGTCCAAACAAATTCTTAATGTATATGTTTCAAGAAATCTTTAAAAAAAGTAAAGGAATTTTAAAGCTTTAAAATATAAACAATCACATATTTAACAATGAAGATTATGGTCTCCATTTACCACTATCCTATCAAATTTGTGCATATAATTTTGGAAAAATCTTTCATTGCACCATGGCTAAATGTATTAAAAAATTATACAACTCAAAGTTAAGTTGGAAATGAACTAAAATCAATGCATTGCACACTGACTTCTTTGAATTTAAGCATTATTCAAAAGTATCATTAACCTCTATTGTGGAATGCTCCATCGCCCAACGGCAACAAATATTTGCTGTCAACATCACTGTGCGGACTATTTGTTATTGCTCTAATCACTTCTTACTTGATTTTGCCAAGGGTTCGGGATCAAGGCTTGGGGAATCTTTGTTGCAAAGATTGTTCATTTCACAGCCTAGTGAACCGAATTAGTCCCTTGAATGGTATTTGATTGAAGATTTTCTTAAAAGCCTCAAGAGAGAGAGAGAGAGATCAACTTGGAGGTGGGCTAGGGTTACTCAGGGATGCTCTCCTTCCCAAATTACTTATCAATGAGGGTCTCGGGCAGGTTAATGGATGGGTATTAAAAGCAGGTACAGGATTGTGCATATATCACACAAACATGTACATCATGTAGGCATACATTTATATACCTTCAGTGTAGCATGTTGGAAAGTAAATTCTCTTTGTGAGGGCGATTGTGAAACTACATGTACAACATTTAGCTCTTCTAAATGTATATATCCAATATGACCCTCAGAAATTCTATTTTACTGCATATATATATATATATATATATGCCTATTCCTTTCATTTACAATTACAATGGATTGTTAAGGGTGGGAGGGGGTGGCATTCATCCTCTTGTAATCTCCCGATTATGACTGCAATGCGCTCAGCAGACAAAAATGCAAAAATAATTGCCGCTGCGTTGTGTGTAAGTGCGCCCCTCCCCTCTGATCTCGATCGCAGGCTCAGGTTCAAGGGAAAACACTCCATTCCTTGGACAGAATGTTAACCGGAGGCCCGGTATTTTTATATATGCTACACTTCTCGCAGAGAGTAGGGTGTAAACCTGGTGTTTAGTGTGCCTGCATACATAACTGGTAATCTACATGTATACAGATCCTCGGGATATATAGCCCTTTAAAGATTAACAGTAGAAGAAGAATTGTGGGATGCCTATTACACAGATCTGTAGATCATGGGCAGGGCAAGAAAATACATAATACCAGTACATAAAGCCTCCTTGTCCAACAATAAGCAGCAAAACAGGAAGTAGAGAATGATAGAGGGTGATGTTTTTTGTTTGATTGTTCGTTTTGTTTTGTTGTTGTTGTTTTTGACAAAATAAGCTCAGAGAGTGGACTGGGTTACGTGATTACTACATACATGTACACTCATATTCATTTCTACAGAGCGTCGGACGAGGAAAAAACAAATAGCTGTAAACCAATCTCCGTACCAAACATTTTCTGTCAACAAGGTACACAAACAAGCCAAGTGTTCCAAGCCTGCCTGGAACACCAAGGAAATGTTACCCTGAATAGACCTACAACTGTATTTAGCGACAATCCTCTGTCACCGTGGACTACCTCCCGCTATGATTCAAGCCAGGAGCTGTCTGCTTATCCCAGCCATATTCCATCTGTTCTGAACATAACTGACAGTCTATTGCCACCGCAACTGCTACAGCCCTGTGTATATGGTCATGCTAGTCTGACTACCTGTCACAATAGCTACTGAAATAAATAATTTAGGCCTATTGATTTTTTTTTTAAACTTTGCTAATGGTAGTTGATTTCATGAAACACATTGTAGTTTAAACATGGAGACTATAAAATGCATGTAGTCATGTACCTCTTAATTTCTCTATATTGAATGATTAATCATTATGCATTCAAAAATATTTTTAAAAACGAGGGCAGTAGGGCTCCACAGAGTCCACACTAATAGGAGACCAGTGCATACCACCCCCCCCCCCATCAAAAAAAAAAAAAAAATTAACTCATGAGTGATGATGACCCACTGTAATAAAAGTGGTGCAGAGAACCATGTTAAATAGGTACTATTTAGTCGTTACAGTATAGAGACTACCGATTATATGCACTCTGTTCCTACTAAGTATTATAGCCAATAAGGAGAACAGGGCCTACATGTTAACTGACCAACAATGTCCATCAAATGATCAAACAACTTCTTCAACCAAGTCAAAGCTAAGACAAAATTAGATTTCCTGTGACAAGGAATTCTTTGCTGGAAAAAAAGCTACAATTAATTTTTGAATGCACATGAACGTTCCAGTGAAGCAATGCTTTCCAAGTATCTACTGTAGGTGCCTGGTAAGAGATTAATAACTTGAGTCTGATGGACTTTGCTTCGGCTGTCTATGAATTTACTACTTAGTCTCTACCCTGGATACTCATCTATCATTCCAAACAATGATTTATTACACAATCGCTCTCCTCTGGATAGTATTAAATAGAGGGGGTAGAAGAAGAACAAAAAATCAGAATTTCCGAGGTGATTCTCCAAGGATATTGCACGCACAAAAAAAACAAAAAAAGGAAACATTATTTGTAAACCGTGACGATACACTTGCATAATATTGGTACCTGCACACTCTTCGGAGTCAAAGCTGATAATCTTCATAATTTTCATTTAGATTCAGTTTCGATATCTAGGTCAACACTCACTTAGAACTGATTTTCTTGACAGTAAATCAAAAGTATTACCTACATGTACATGTACTTCGATAATGTACATGCATAGCATAGTAAAGAACAAGGAGACATTTTTGTAGGACATTTTAAGCCTCTCCCTTCTTTCTTTCCCTTCTTGTAGCATTTTGATTGTGTCATTTTGTTTGGGAGTGGGGTGTTTTGTTTCTTATTTCACAGTATTAAATTTGAAGGTAATAATGGGTGCTTATTGCTCAAATCTCTCGATGTATAGGCTATTTCATTGCTTGATTGATCATTCAATTATAAGAACTATTCAAATCACTTATTTCTGTTTATCAAAATAAGACACCCTTCCTTCTTTTCCTCTGTTTTGCATTTTAATAGTTTAAAAATGTATTTTTAACAATAAATTCAAGGCCCACATTGAAAGCTTATAATTTACAAGTACTTGATTGATCACTTCATTCCAGACTTCTATAAATATTAATCAGTCAAATCTTAGTCATCCAACATGTAGCGCTGCCTGCTCGCATACAACAAAGAAGGCGTTTGTTTGTTTGATTGTTTTTCATTTAATTGTTTTGATGAGAAATATATATATTTGTTCTGTGATATACAGGTACATGTACAAGCTGTATCTCACAGGGGTCAAAGTTTATTTACACAGATTCATATATGTGGCTGATAAGATCCTAAAACTGCCAAATTAGATGCAAAATAAGATAGAAATACTTAAATACTACAAAAGGATACGGTTATATACTGTACATGCAGGATGGCGAAATCACATGTAGAAATTCCCATTAACCTATCAAAAACTGAGCCAGATGAACCTTAAGATTAAAATTCACTGGAAAAAGAATGTTGAATGAGAAAGAATGGAAATGATCCCCAACAGAAAAAGAATGTTGAATGAGAAAGAATGGAAATGATCCCCAACTACATGTATTGATTCACTGTAATTCCAATCATTAATCCATAGTTCCATACATGCATATATACTTACACCTGTATGTAATATAAACATGAATTACATATACTGTATATACATGTATACATGTATCTACGCATGTCTGTTCTTTCTATCACATCAAACTAATCAGGAAGCAGTCAATGCCACTGCTAACTTCCGAGATTTACACAAATTCCACTTCCTACAAGATCAAACTGCTTTAAATTTTGGTAATTACTTTGTGTGTTCCTCAAATCTTTTGGGGGGATCATGGGAAGTATGTGGAAGTTTGGATAACATTTATAAGCTTTTTTATACTGGCACATGTACAAACTACAAAGTATACATGTACAGTGTAAGCTGCATATAGTATAGTGTGATACTGCTAGCTGCAGATGATTGCCATCTACATGTACACCTACATGTATGTTTATACCGAATACATTTTTGAATGAGGTAGTCATGAACAGGTTTCAATTCACAACCCATACTAGCACTAGCACTAGCATGAGTAGAATTTTCATTATAAACCCAACACACATGTACCTGCACATTGAGGACAGGCAGACAGATATACGATCTTAAGTCGATTAAAACCCTCATTTTGATAGAATTTAAACTCGCAGGTTTTCTATAAAGAAGGAATATTCTTGAGCTGCTATTTTTATGACAGGGTAATAAAGGCATGGAACCCACAATTACCAAAACAAAATACACTGCGTTGGTTGTTAGTCCCTTATAAGTGTGTGTAAATATGACATAAAACTGCCCTCTCGTTGAATTCTTGTATTCTAATTTACAGTAGAATTTCTTGTACATGTTAATGGGAGCTCTAAAACCATGATATTCCTTCCTTTGCAAATATTTTCCAAATAACTGACCCAGCCCTGAATGCAATTATTTACATTTAGTTCACTTTGCTGCCAGAAGGCACCAGGGAATTTTCATTTATGCACTTACAATGTACATGTGCACAAACATATTCTTTCACTATTAAACTCAACTAAAGCGTTATTGACTTGTTAATGAACTATGCACGCTTTGCACAGGTAAACAAAAAAGTATAAGAATAACAAATTGGTATATCATTATTGATACATTGATAGAATATACACTATGTATCATACATGAAGATAAAAACATTGTCTCTTAACCTTATAGACTTCTATGGACAGGGATGATTTTTTTTTCTTTTTTTTCTTGATAACTCAAAAATTGTGGCGATTCACTGGCACACTTCTTCCTTTCATCTATTCATGGTATTCCATGCAAATCATACTAGGCCTACAGTTCTACTTTCTTCACAAAAATTGTAGACTATTAAAAATTGATGGCTGATGGCTGCCTGGAGCAGATGAAAAGCAGAATTTAACTTAGACTTATTTTTTTTCTTCTGGTTCGTCTCCCTGTTTTCCCTGATTTTGTCAGCTCCATAATGTAAGTTGTAGCATTATATTTCTCTCTTTAGAGTTTTAATCTCATTCTTAAGTCAGGCAGTCATATCTTCCAAAAACACAGACACTAGATCCAATGCTGTATTTACCTGCACCTTGTTAATTATTGGCACATGCACCCTATCCTTATGACACACACTACACCAAAGTTCTGCAAGAATCTTCAAGATTGAAGGAAGCAGACTGCACCGAAGAATTAACATCATGAAGAATTGAAGCCAGCCCGATTCGCCGATGGGCTAGTTTATAATGGAAGATAGTGTAGAAATAGTGCACTATAGTGGGAGTGTGTGAGCAGAAGACTCGACCGTGAAAATAGAGAAACCGGCTTACCTGAGTGACGAGTGGAACGAGGGTTTGCTCAATGGATTTCGTCTTTATTTCCAGGGTCTTGGAATCCAACTTCAAAGACACATTGTCATCTTCAGCTACAACACCGTAGACGCCTGCAGACGCCATTTTGCGCATAATTTTGCCCTAAATTCACCGCTACAACAGGATGAAGTGGCACCGATGAGTGATTTCAATTATCATCACACGGAGAGCGCGTGTGTCTCTCTCAATCATACATGTGATTCATATACAGCGCGCGCATATTACTCGTACGGTTAGTCTCTTTCCTTCATAGCGAAAATAATATCCTAAATGTGCTTCACAGGATTTACGCAGTTAAACCATGTTTATTTCGGTGTAATGAACATTTTATTATTTATATTTTTTAATAAACTTTAATTAAATACAATAATTGTTTTTAGTTGCGGTTAATCGTGACTGTTATAATTATTTTATTTCTAAAATTATATAATTCAACCATTGCTTGTATTTGAGACTATTTTATATAACGCACGCGTACGTGCTCGTAAAACAACCTTCTCCTGTCATGATTGGCATACAGCGCCAAGAGAAAGGAGGAATCCCCCTCCCAAACTCAGTGGGCGTGGCGGGGTGGGAGGGTTGAAGCCACGATCTGATCAGTAAGGTTTTTTTAGAAATTAGTTTAACGGGGAAATGTGGAACGGGGGTGAGAAATTAATATGCTACATGAGAAAGGATTTTGTCACGCATTTCCGAATAGACACGCCCTTAATTCTTACATACGATGTTATTTTCAGTTAGAACTATAGACTTTGTTTTTATATCTTTCGACTCAAAACTGATCCATGAAAAGAATGAACTTCTTGAAATAACGCTAACCTCCAACAAGTTATGTTTGTTCTTTTTACATAAAGATTTATTAATTGGTTATGAAAGTCCTACGAAGGTTTACCAAGTGGCTTCAATATAATTTGTAATGTTTAGTGGGAAGATCGGTATCCAGTCGGGATAAAAAATCTTCGACAAAAAATGAAAATTAACTTCTATATCAAGTGGATTTTTTATTTTAAATTCTTAAAAATGGCAAACACAAGTTTACAAATGAAGGGTAAAGTAGATGTCCCGAAAACCGCGGCAAGTGTAGGTATCAGGTCTACAAAATTCTTTAAATACTACAGATCTACCGATTGAAATTAATACGGATTTTACCGAGTAGGCTGGCATGCAGATAACGATAGCTCCTGAAAGCTGTCTATTGGACCTATTCACTATATTATCTTTATTTAAAAAAAATTGACATTTTATGGCAGGTAACTCAAACGAATCAAAAGGTCAAATCATCGATACAAAGGCGGTGAAGTTCCCCCCCTCTCTTTTAGATCGAGAGGAGCGGGTTTATTCAGTTTTTCGGCGCAGAAACCTTGTGTACTTCACATGCACTGCATGGTCGCACTATAAATTTTGTAGAGAATTTAGCATTTTGTCAAACTTCTACTGTTTCTTCTTCTTTTCTTCTTCCCCTTCTCCTTCTTTTTCTCTCCCTTTTATTTGTTCTTTTTTTCCTTCTTGTCCTTCTTCTTCTTTTATGTCTCCTTTCCTTCTTATTCTTTTTCTTCCCCTCCTCCTCCTCCTCCTTCATTTTTACTTGGAAGAATATTGTTGTCATTCGTAAGCAAACCTTTATTAAGATTTGTCGCCTATTTTATAAAAATCTGACTACAACTATCCTATTCTTCTCATTATCATATTTCCATGTTTTATTTATATCTATTTTTTGCAATCTTGTCGGCAATTTTTTGCTGACGTCTCTCTCTCTCTCTCTCTCTCTCTCTCTCTCTCTGATTGTTTGACCCCTCTATCTATCTCTCTGTCTTTGTTCCCTCAACTTCCTCCGCCCCACCCCTTTTACTTTCTCTCTCTCTCTCTCTTTTAACCCACACATTATTTGATGACGCTGGTAATGTTATTTATATATTTTGCCGCCCCTCGTTTACGGTAGGATTATTCGAGTGTGTCTGCTTCCACAACAACGGCATTCATGTACATTATCGCCCTCTGACGACAAATACAGGAGAACATCATTAAAATAATAATCAGGCATTAGGAAAATCAGTTGTTTGGGCCGGAGAACAATGTAGTTCAATAAAGAGGGGCTGGCAAAATCACCTTGTTAGAATGAGAGCTTGTTATTATTGTTCTATATACTGAATTGCCATTTATAATATATAAATAATCATCCATTGGTTGCATTCTCTGGAAATAAGCCCCATTACTACAATTACATATAGGCTTACAGACTGAAGTTTATTACACTTGTTTATTTTTTAAATAATTTTAGATACCTTGGGTAATGATTGTCCCCCCTCTGATCACAAACTTTCAAGAAATACAGTTTAAAAATTGTAAAGGTGGTAGTGAACGGGTGTAGTAATTTGTGTGACATGCAATGCTTCAAGATCATGAGTATTACAATAATAAATCTCGCTGAAATCTAGTATTGTGAAACAATGTATTATTTATTGTCATCCCATGCTCACTGTCTCCATAGAGGTTGGATTTGGAACAGGGTCGTATTGTCGGGTCAGGGAGGGGTTAGTGAACATAATACACATATGTACAGGTACATTGTGTACATGTATTTTGTTTTACTATCATCTTGTATTTTTGTTTTCCTTTTTATTTGAAAAGAAAAATAAAAGTTGTAAAAAGTGTTACAAGTAATTTAATTTATTTTCATTCCCGTATTATATTACAGAAGAGACATGCAGTAGTACATTAATTTTTGTCATTCCTGGTTATTGTAATCTCTACTTTTGCACTCAATTAGCTATGTTACACTATAATTTTGAAGTTTGTTATCCAATGTTATAACAAAATTGAGAATGATCCTATTTGTTTGGATTTTAATCAATAAAATTTGAATTTAATTTAATTGAATTGAATACAGCTATGAAAGGTGTCATTCTCAATCCAACTACAAAGTATTTGTATATTTCATATATGCATTGATACATCTGTATTACAAACTCAATGTGTTTGATTTTCTGATGAGAAAAATGTTGCATGTTTTTCATTTGTACATGGATGTTTAATTAAAGCATCTTTACTGGTAGAATTTTAACAAAGATTGATGGCATTTGAATTTCAGAGGATTTTAATTGTGATTAATGAATAACAACAAAGAAGTCAAGGAATAACAGAATTACAGAGAAGCATCATAATCATTTCTTCATAAGAAACAAAATTCTGTCTGTTTAGAGCCAGAAGGGCATGAACTCTGTATTTAGTATGTGAGTTACGGCCCTTCTTGCTCCAAATAGACGATTTATTGCTGTAATAAATAGCCGAACATCGTAATAAGACGAAAAACTGAAACCGCAGCTTTTCCCATGTATATCAGCAATTAAAAAAATAAAATAGTGTTATATCTGTTTTGTTATATCTTATACTTTTAAAAATTAATATGAAAAATGAAAAAAAAAACTGATGTTGTGAGACTAATTTTTTCCAAGAGTAGTTGATTTTTTACCTTCCTCATCTCAATAGGTGGAAGACAATTTGTATGACATTAAAAATATGTGAAACAATCACACATGCATGTTTATAATGTTGAAAACATAATATAAGTTAAAGATAAAAATTGTAATAGTAAACTTGTAGTTTATTGAAAATTCATGCATTTCATATCTATTAAGTTTCAACTTTGATCATCAAAAAGATGGTACATGATCTTGTATTCAAAAAAAATAAACTTAAGAAATACTTTGGTACACTTACGGTTCAGTGATACTACTGGTATATAACTTGCATTTTATGATACATGTAGTTTAGATACATCCATTTCATTTATAGTTTCTTCATTCAAGTTTCCACAAGCTAAAAAAGATACTACATAAAGAATGAATAACAGATTTGTTATGGCTTCAGTAAGTAAAAATATACCTAATTAATAAGGATCGATCTTGCACAATTCACCTCTATTTATTTAAGTAATATGTTGATATCAAATGTAGCTACAAATATTTTGTGCTAATTAGATGTCAAAATAGAAATAAAGCAAAGGCTATTGTGCTACAAACAGAGGCTTTACATACAACTGGGAAAGACTCCAGGTTGATGATCTTCAAGGGGAACCAATCACATTAAAAATGGTAATTTTTGTATGACTTGAAGTATTAAATCATCCAAAAGGTAACCTTTTCTTGCATTCTGTGCATGAAGAGTGGTAGAGTATGACGAATATAAAGAAAAACATAAAAGCACTGTGCACTGAACAGACTTGGTTTCTGTGCACATATACATGATCTTACAAAGCAGATTTGCAGAACTGGAATGCCCCCATATTCTGCTTTGATCCGTAGGTTTACATGATAGTTCATTTCATCACTTAAATAATGGCATCCAGTCCTTTATCACGTTTCTTCCTCTTGCTGTTCTTGTTTGAGTTTGTTCTTGAGATGTACATTGATGGTTGCAAAGGGGTTTTTCTTGAATGCTGAATGCTTCAAAACCTCCTGGAATCTTGCACTCTCTTCAAGCCTTGAAATAAGAAGGGTAAAAGTAGAAATGATATAAGATTTTATTTTATTTCGGCAGGGGAGGGGCGTGTCAGCTCTTCTATAATTCAGCAGGCTATGTTTATCTGAAGACATCTACAAATACAATGATTTCATGTCGTTGACACAATACTCTTGTTTAAGCTATTGACTACTGAATTCTCTCATTCCTATACGCTTAACACAGGAACCACCAATTCCCATAGCCAATGGTTTAAGTTCGGTTAACGGGGAAGAAAACAAACTAGCAAAAGAAAGGAACAAGGGAAACGCTCTCGGCGGTCTCGCCTGCATTACGCAATTCGATATGATGAAAAATTGAGGTAGGGACATTATTTATAGGCAGGGTGGCCCATTAGCAGGCCCCCCAAAATGAAATCCTCTGAATGTAATCAGCATTTTGAAGTGAATATTGACTAAAAATCAGAAGAAGAATTATTTACTATTGTTTGTACCAAGATTGATAACTTTCGTAAAATATGAACAAATAACAAAAATTGATTTATTAATTCTCATATTAAATTGTTAAAAATATAATCCAAGTCTATGACCTTGACCTTGACTTTGTGACCTGGAATTTGTGTCATATGATTTGTGATACTTGATAACCCTTACATGTAGGTACAAGTGTCATGGAATTTGAACAAACACTTTTAAAATTATGCTAAAAATACAAAATCTTGATGTTGATGCCACAACATAGTCTAAGTTTGCAGACCTGACACAACATTTGACCTTGACTTTGTCACCTAAAAGACTAATCACATGATTGGTGATACTTGATAACCCTTATGTTCAAGTTTCATGGAATAGGAATGTATACTTTCAAAATTACGATAAAAATTAACTAGATGGAACTTCAACTGCGCGCAGTCGATGATGCCTCCGCCATAGAGCAATTTTACAAACCAAAATGGAAGCAATTTTTAAAATTCAAGTTTGATTGTAATCCATCTGTTGGTTCTAATGATAACGCGATCACGAGCTATTTTAGGATACATAATGAGCCCTGTGACCTTTGACCTCTTGACCCCCAAATCTAATCAGTTCATTGGCTCTGCAAGATACATACATGACCCAAGTTTGGCGGTAATCCATCAATCGGTTCTTGAGATAATGTGATCACAAGCTATTTTGCATACATAACGAGCCCTGTGACCTTTGACCTCGTGACCCCAAAGTCTAACCAGTTCATTAGCTCTGCAAGATACATACATAACCCAAGTTTGGCGGTAATCCATCAATCGGTTCTTGAGATAACGCGATCACGAGCTATTTTTGCATACATAATGAGCCCTGTGACCTTTGACCTTTGACCTCGTGACCCAAAAATCTAATCAGTTCATTAGCTCTGCAAGATACATACATGACCCAAGTTTGGCGGTAATCCATCAATCGGTTCTTGAGATAACGCGATCACAAGCTATTTTTGCATACATAATGAGCCCTGTGACCTTTGACCTTTGACCTCGTGACCCCAAAATCTAATCAGTTCATTAGCTCTGCAAGATACATCCATGACCCAAGTTTGGCGGTAATCCATCAATCGGTTCTTGAGATAACGCGATCACGAGCTATTTTTGCATACATAATGAGCCTTGTGACCTTTGACCTTGGACCTCGTGACCCCAAAATCTAATCACTTCATTAGCTCTGCAAGATACATACATGACCCGAGTTTGGCGGTAATCCATCAATTGGTTCTTGAGATAACGCGATAACGAGAACGGGACGTACGTACGTACGTACGGACGGACGGACAACCAGAAAACATAATGCCTCCGGCTACGTTGTAGCGGAGGCATAAAAATCTCAACCTGATGCCACAACATCGTCTAAGTTTGATGACCGGAAATGACCTTTAGCCTTGACTTAGTGACCTGAAATTCTACTCACATGATTGGGGATACTTGATAACCCTTTAGTCTAAGTTTCATTGAATAATAACTTATACTTTTAAAATTATACTAAAATAATAACCTAAGGTTAAGTTTTTGATGATGCCAGAACATAGTCTAAGTTTGTTGACCTTAAATGACCTTTGACCTTGACTTTGCGGCCTGAAATTCTTCTCACATCATTGGGGATACTTGATAACCCTATAGTTCAAGTTTCATTGAATAAGAACTTATACTTTCGAAATTATAAAAATTCAAAAACTTAACCTTGGTTAAGTTTTTGATGTTGACGCCGTCGCCGTCGCCGCCGTCACCGGAAAAGCGGCGCCTATGTCTCGCTTTTTGCTACGCAGGCGAGACAAAAATTGACTGTAAATTAACAAGTGACAAAATTACACAAAATTTGATATCTCATTTAGAAAGCTGCAAAATATTGCATTAATGGTTTCATGGCCCCTTTTGCAAACAAGTGCATACAAAAATAAAGAATGAAATTTTAAAAGCACTCTTTGTTTTTGCAAGAAGAATCAAGATGACTAAAATATATAAGGGGTGAAATTGTCATACTTACATCATCTTCTGCTTATCTTTCATTTTTAGGGTGGCTCTTGGCTTCTTTGCTGGCTGGCTATTCCTGTGAAAAGATAATTTTATATATTTTTAACATACTGGAAACAAGTATCCCTCACTGATATGTACATCACAAATATATTCAATGTTCCTAATACTTTGTGCCATTATATACTTTTTCACATCACCCACCCCCGGATGAACATATACTGGTATAGCTATCAGTTAGTAATCGCTTATAATTAATCTGTTGGGTAACCGGGGATGTTGGGTATGTTTCAATTGAAACAGTAGCCTTCTTTGGTTATTTTCTTTTAAAACGACCAATTCATGCCTATGTCCTAGTGTTGGAGCTACCAGGTGTACATTTGTTTAGTATTTATTTAGATACAAAATTAAAATGATCAAATGCAACACCTGACATCTCAGAAGTTCCCTGATAATATCTGGTGCTCTCACAAAGAGCTCTGGAAACAATTTAACGGGGCTTCATTTCATTAATGATATAGGGTTAGGGATGCAGTTGAGTTTTAGGTTAGGTTAGGGTTAGGGTTAAGTTTAGCATTTGCTTCAGGGAATTAGGGATATCGTTAGGAATATGGTTAGTAGAGCAATTTTATATGGATGCATGTGTCATAGAACTGTAAAACAACACCTGGTATTTGAGCTGTTTGGTGTGTAGTGGGGTCCAATCCTCAGGATCTCTGAAAGCTCTGGAAGAGCTTCATTAAGAGGATTCATGTCACCTACGACCGGTACTCCTGCTCTCTTCTTGGCATCCATCGCTTTCTTCTTGGCATAGCTTATGGTGTCCACTTCTGAGTGAATGAAGAAGACATTCATTGTTGAAGAAGGTATATATCACAACTGTGTCAGCTTTGATAATCAAATATAACAGTGACGCAATATCTGCCTGTTTTGTACATGTTAATATTTTCAGGGGAAATGAAATATGTCACAGGCTTATCCCTTACCTCAAATTCCTTTTCTTATATCACAAATAATTTTTCTTTTTTAGCACATCATCAGTATTTATCAAGATCTTTTTATATTTCATTTCAGCATTCTATAAAAGAAAGGTATTTTCTCCGGCCAAAACCTTTTTCAGTATATCACTGGAGATGCCATTCCATACTAATAAGAAAAGGATATAATTTGGTTGTAAAAATGTAAAACAAAGTGAAAATAATCCTCACACAGTAATGTGAAATTTCAGTTTTTAGCCTGATTTTATTCTTTTTCCTTTTAAAACATCTACCGGTAATAACATTGAGAATAGGGAAATATGCCTCGAAAGAATGTTCTCTTCACAAAGTTACTTTTGACACTTTCCTTTACCACACATATTAGTGGATGATAGTAGAGTGATTAAATATCGATGGAAAATATCAGATACATGTAATTTAATCAGAGCTTCCTCAAGCATCATACTTCTCACAACAAAAACACTGTACAAAGGGCCAAGACTTTTGCCATGTAGTCCTACAGAAACTCACTTTCTAACCACTTGTCATGCCGAAGTTTTCTCTTCTCCACCTTAGAGAGTTGCTTGCTCCCTTTGATGCTTTTCTTGGACACAAAGGACATTCGATCATCCTCTGTTTGGTGGGGTAGAGACACATCTTCTGTAGTAGAGCTTGGGAGGAGACCCTTGGTTGGCAACAAGACACTCTGCTGTAATAGGCCCTACATATGTTGATGATAAGATAAAGAATAAAAAAGACACACTGGAATGATAAAAAGTCTAATAATTAGAATTCTTATGATGAATTAGGAAAGCACGAGTGAATGAAATGGAATTTACTAGACTCCTAGATTCTTGATACAGTGCTTGATACTATTTATTTGCACAAAACGCAAATTTCTATTTTATTTTTCTAGGTTCCATGTACTGAACTCTTTAGATAATGAAAATGATGAGTCCCCTAGTCT
Source organism: Mesocentrotus franciscanus (assembly GCA_037976565.1). NCBI lineage: Eukaryota > Metazoa > Echinodermata > Echinoidea > Camarodonta > Strongylocentrotidae > Mesocentrotus > Mesocentrotus franciscanus. The sequence goes on along the minus strand of CP137668.1, from coordinate 36,359,277 downwards.
GAATAATTTTAAACATAAACTTAACAAATACCTGCTCATCAGATACCTCTTACCAACAATTAAGGAATGCCTGACATAAAATGCTAGAAAAAGAATCTATTCATCCATAGTTTGTTATTTATTCTCAACACTCCTGTCCCCGATCATCACGTTCCTGTCTGTCTACCCCCCGCCCCCCTCAATAGGAAAACCATGGATTTGTTTGTAAGTTTCGCCATTATTCATTACTACTGTTATAGCTTGCTTGAAGCTTGACCAAAACTCTGTTTTATTATCAGTAGGGGCGCTGGTCCAAGAATAACGATCGTCCGCATAAACGAGGAGTGTCTTCATAAACGCGGACAGACGCGTCTGCAAAAATAAGGATCGTCTGCGCAGACGTTTTCCCAGACATTAGAGCGCCATTCGCTCGAAAATGTTTGTTTACATTCACCGCTCTGTTGTTTGGAGTCGTGCATATTCAGCATTTTCGAGCGAACGGCGCTCTATAGTCTATAGCATGAATATTCATATTTGCTGCGCCGCTACCGCGCATGCGTACTTTCTCTCCGGAGCGGTTTAGGACGAGGTATCACCCTTTTCCCCATCGAAGACTTCTTCAAATTATAATTTCAAGTGGTTTTGCGGAAGCCCAGAGGAGTCGAAAACACTTTTGAGTCAAAATTGTAATTACCGGTACTACCGTTTTACTTTTCAAAAAAATATGACCCAAATCCGCTGTTTTATTTGGGTTCCTGTACCAGCTCTTTGGCATCGGAGCTCCCTGGAGTTAATTATCACCAAGCCGTTAAGGCTAATTATTATTAAGGCTAAGAAGAAGACTAAGACTTAACTGCACGACAACTCGGACAAGCATCGCTTTTTTGCTCATGAGCCTCCATTTCAATGATATGATCAAACCTTGTCCTTGACTGATCATGCAAGAAACCAGACCACAAGAAATTGGGCAATTAGACTAGTTAGAACTTAGAGATCTAGATCTAGACTAGGTCTACTACAAATTAAATGTAAAATCCCCGGCCCAGTGTGAGAAAACGGATGATAAACATTATTTTAAATGGGAAAAAAATCCCTCAGAGAGGACTTAAAAGTTAAAACCAGGCCAGATAGGGCGTTAACTTGTTTCCCCAAACCATCTTAGTTTTGGACTGAGAAGGATGAGGTTGTTTCTACATACTATTACTAGTACATGGTCTATCTCACACAAATAGCAGCACATGGGACCAAGTGAAGTGCCATGCCTAGCCTAGGTAAATTATTATTTTCATACAATCGTGTTATATTTCTTTAATTGAATAATGTGCTCACCGTGTCCATTTCATTCACAGCATCCTTATCTGCGACTTTCACCACTGATGGGTGTAATTTTCTTCTTTGCCGCTTGATTTTCCCCATTGTTGCTTGATCCTTTGGACCCTTTAATTTTCGCTGCTACTGCACTGAGAAATGACAAATGTGTCGCATATGCAGAATTAACCTCCTCGAGCACAATATGGGTCCTGCAAAATATGTTTAGCTGGTAAGCACTATATAGGCACCAATCCTGCAGCCCTGAGCTCATGAATATTCATTCACCGCGCGTGCAGCGCTTGTCGCTAGCGCTGCTATAGCTAGCATGCTGTCAATACATGTATTTCGCTGTACATTATTTTGTCTAAGTTTTGTAGATTTGTATTCTTTTAAGTAAATCCGTTTCATATCTGTATTAAGCATCATTATTTTTCTGTCATGTATTTAAATATGCTTTAACCGTGTCTTGTTTATTTTGTTCAATTTCAACTATTCACAAACGTGTATAAACAATTTTTCACAGGATAACAGATCTTACAACAATAACCTAATATATGGCACCAATCCAGCATTAGATGAGTACCAATTAACCTACATGTCATCCATTTCAGCCCTTCACAATTATGTAAGCATTTAAAATATCACTGTATAACTGATCTTACAACAATAACCCAATATGGCACCAATCCAGCATTGGATGGGCACCAAACCTGCATGTCATCAATTTCAGCCCTTCACAATTATGTAAGCATTTAAAATATCACAGTATAATAAATCCTATATAGATCCTATAACAATAACCTAATATGGCACCAATCCAGCATTAGATGGGCACCAAACCTGCATGTCATCAGTTTCAGCCCTTCACAATTACGTAAGCATTTAAAGTATCACAGTATAATAAATCCTATATAGATCCTATAACAATAACCTAATATGGCACCAATCCAGCATTAGATGGGCACCAAACCTGCATGTCATCAGTTTCAGCCCTTCACAATTACGTAAGCATTTAAAATATCACAGTATAATAAATCCTATATAGATCCTATAACAATAACCTAATATGGCACCAATCCAGCATTAGATGGGCACCAAACCTGCATGTCATCAATTTCAGCCCTTCACAATTATGTAAGCATTTAAAATATCACAGGATAACTGATCTTACAACAATAACCCAATATGGCACCAATCCAGCATTAGATGGGCACCAAACCTGCATGTCATCAATTTCAGCCCTTCACAATTATGTAAGCATTAAAAAAATCACAGGATAACTGATCTTACAACAATAACCCAATATGGCACCAATCCAGCATTAGATGGGCACCAAACCTGCATGTCATCAATTTCAGCCAGGGGCGTCAATCCGAACTAGACGTGGGGGGACACAAGTTCAGTGAGGATTAGGGGAGGGGTCGGAGGACATAGAATGCGGTGTTTGCAGGGTATGGTGTGGCATAAGGGTTAACACCCCTCCCAATATAAATTTAGTATCAGAAACAGTGAAATATATAGACTGAATAAAACAAAATAATAAACGAAAGGTTTAATGTTTGCATTTTTTCCTAAAAAGTGAAAATGTTACATAATATATAACTTACTTTAACAGAATTTCCATATCTCAATAATTTAGAAACCCTTAGATCCAAGGGGAAAAAGTGAGGGGCGTATTAAAGCAAGGACCGCAATGGCGCGCTCATCTTGGTTTCCTAAAGCCCCCATCACACCAGACTCGTTCAGTCGTTCTCATCACTACGTTCTGAAAAAAAGATGCCAAACGGGTTACAACCAGGCGCGGTTCCAGGGGGAGGCCGAGCGGGCCTTGCCCCCTGCACAAAAGAGAGAGAGAGAGAGAGAGAGAGAGAAAAGGAGACGAAGGGAAAGGGAAAGAGGAGAGAAAGGGAAAGAAAGAAGAGGAAGAAGAAAAGAAAGGGAGAAGAAGGAGATTGCCTCCCAGGCTGTTGTCCCCTGCCCCCCGCCATCAACAAAATAAGAGAGAAGGAAAGAAAGGAAAGAAAAAGGAAAGAGGAGATAAAGGGAAGGAAAAAACAGGAAGAAGAAAAGAAAAGATGGGGATATCAGTTGCAATTTTTCCGCCGAGTTGTGGATCGGGGAGGGGGGCAAAAGGCCCTTGCCCCCCCCCCAGCCAAAACAAAAAGAGAGAAGAAGGGAAAGTGAAAGAGGAGAGCTAAAAAGGGAACAAAAAAGAGGAAGAAGAAAAGGGGTGAAAAGAAGGAGATCAGTTGCGACTAATCCCGCCAACAACGTGTGGATCGGGGTGCGGGCGAAAAGCCCTTGCACCTCCTCCCCAGCAAACCTAAAAGAGAGAGAAGGAAGGGAAGGGAAAGGGAAGAGGAAAGAAAGGAAAGAAGAACAAAGAAAGAAGAAAGATAGGGAAGATCAGTTGCGATTTTTCCCGCCAACAAGGTGTAGATCGGGGGTGGGGTGGGGCACTAGCGTACAGATGGGGGGCTTGGGGCAGTTGCCCTCTCCCCAAATAAAATTCAAACGTGGTTTATTCCTAATTCGATACCTGTGATTTACAAATGTTGCTGAAATGCCATAATTTACGAGTTTGTTGGAAAATGACAAATGCCTAAATTTACAGCCAGGCAAGAAATATGCTAATTTAGAGGCCTACATAGCCCTCCCCACACTTTTTTTGAAAAAGTATAATAAAGAGAAATAGAAAGAAAGAGATAGAAAAAAAAAGAAATATAGTGACCTGCCAGTGTCACAAAATAATTAGGTATCAAATTATGCTCATCTGACCGTGATTAAATGCCTATAACCCTTGAGCTTCCGGGGCTCTGCCTGGATTCCAACTAAGGCCCTAAGGCGGGCCCCTGGATGCTCATCTGATGGAAATTTAATGCCTAAAACCTTAAGCTTCTGGGGGCTCTGCCACCTGGACCCCACGCCAATAAGTGTCCTGCCAGTGTCACAAATAAGGTATCGAAATTATGTTCATCTGTCCGTTATGAAATGCCTCAAATCCCGAATTTCAGGGTGCTCAGCCCCCTGGACCCCACGCAAATTAGTGACCTGCCAGTGTCACAAATAAGGTATCAAAATATGCTCATCTGACCGTAATTAAATGCCTAAAACCCCTGAACTTCCGGGGGCTCCGCTCCCTCGAACCACCAGGGGGCCTAAGGCGTGCCCCTGAATGCTAATCTGAACGTTATAAAATGCCTCAAATCCCCGAATTTCAGGGTGCTCAGCCCCCTGGACCCCACGCAAATTAGTGACCTGCCAGTGTCACAAAAAAGGTATCAAAATATGCTCATCTGACCGTAATTAAATGCCCATACCCCCTGAGCTTCCGGGCTCCGCCCTGACCCCATGCCGGGGCTTTGCCCACTCAACCCCACGTCAATTTACGCTACGCTCTACCTGATCGTAAATACTTTAGCCTCCCCACCCACTTTAAAATGTTCAGCGGGGCCTGCATGTAAGTGTGGGGTGATACGGTTTTTGTCTACCCCAAAAAAAAAAACAGTTCTTGCTCATTACGCCATTGCTGGTCACCATTACGTACCAATATTTGGCTCGCATAATTTCAAATTTGGGCACCCCCTAAGAAATCCTGGATCCGCGCCTGGTTACAACTGTGGTGAACGCGAACAGAGTGGACGTCTCCCTCTATATCTCTCTTTCTCTGTATTCTATCCATCTATCTCTCCGTCTCTCTAAATCTGTATCTCTCTCTCTATCTCTCGCCCTCTCTTTATCTCCCTCTATCTCTATCTCTCACTTTATCTCTCCATCTATCTCTCTCCCTCTTTCTCTATAAACTCTCTCTTTATATATCTCTCTTTCTATCTCTTTATCTATCCATCTCGTACATCGTTTATAACATTATTCTGCCAAAAGGGGGTTTGACGGCATGGATTATCTTAATTCAGAGAAACACAGAAAAATAATGTTCTCTTAATCTCTTTGAACACCTGTAAGGATTCAGAAAAGGCTAAAAAACAAACACTCATTCGTGACTTTGATAGTGTTTAAGATAGGCAAGTGAGGACACTTGGTATTTTTCTATACTTCGCCCAAGCATTTGACATGATTGATCACTGATCATATTTTTTTGCAATAAATAAATAAATAAATAACAACAACAACATTACACCATATATGCTGTTCCATTCAAATTTTATGATTGAACTAGTCAACAGTTATATTATTACATCCTATGATGAATCATCAAAAATGAACTTATATCACCCTCAAAACAAAACAATGCATTTTAATTATTTTTTTATATTTTAATAAAACAGATTTTAACCCCAAATCGTGGGGGGGGGGACATTTCACCACCTGAAAATTCGTGGGGTCGTGTCTCCCGTCCCCCCAGGATTGACGCCCTGATTTCAGCCCTTCACAATTATGTAAGCAATTGAAATATCACAGGATAATAAATCGTATATAGAAGATCCTATATCAATAACCTAATATGGCACCAATCCAGCATTGGATGGGCACCAAACCTGCATATCATCAATTTCAGCCGTCCAGAATTATGTAAAGCAATTGAAACATCACAGGCTAACAGATCTTACAACAATAACCCAATATGGCACCAATCCAGCATTAGATGGGCACCAAACCTGCATGTCTTTAATTTCAGCCCTTCACAATTATGTAAGCATTTAAAATATCACAGGATAACTGATCTTACAACAATAACCCAATATGGCACCAATCCAGCATTAGAATGGGCACCAAACCTGCATGCGGACGTACGGATGCAGCGCGAGCGCGCGCGGCGGTCAGATTAATGAATATTCATAAACGGCTGCAGGATTGGTGCCTATATAGTGCTTACCGGATCTTGAGGAAGAGCGAGCAGTCGAAAAGGAAGTTTGAATTTTCTTTGATTAATTGACAAATAAAGTAGAAGATAAGAACTTGCAGCAATAATGTACATCTGGTAACGATTTGAATGGTATAAAACTATACTAAAATGCCTGCAAAGAAAACAACTCCGAAAAAAAGACTCACGAAAGGAAATGAGCGCCCCAGTACTCTCGAGCGGAATGCTCGAACCGTAGACCCCGTGTCTGCAGGGCTGGGGAAAGGAGCGTCGAGCCTTCAGCCACTGTCAACTGAGCAACTGAATGTCGATTATAAAGCTGGAGTGATCATGGCCATAACATTCCCTCTTGCCCTGTTGTTTTTCTGGAAGGTCACTCTTCCGGTGACATGGTTCGTCGTCAAATCTGCACTCGGAGAAGAACTTGTGCTTAAACTTAATTACTTCAAGCAAGGCAAGTGAAGTGATGACTGACAAGTGACATGATCATGACATGACAAGTGATACTATTACTGATACTGATAGTGATAGCTCGATAGTGATACTGAATGATCATGACATGAGACATGAGACATGACTGCCCTAAACAAGCAAAACCAAATCTAAACTAAAGTCAAAAGACTCCAAATCAATTTAAATAGTTGTAAACCCTATACTTTAATTTCTACTATGAACAATTAATTAAAGTGAATGACATATCACCAGGGGCCCGTTTCTCGAAACCGTCATAAGTCTAACTTCTTGACTAAATCAGCGTTAGTAAGCTACTTGTCCGCTAGGTGTTTCACGAAGCCCTCTTAGCCAAGATCAAAGACAACATCCTGACTAAGTAGTTATGACGCCTCTGACACCATCATATCTCTGTCATAACTTTTTAGTCGATGGGCAGCGCCATCACATGTCATTTATTGGGTAGACTATGGCTGGCAAAAGGACAAGAAATCCTCCAGCTATGATCTTTCTACACATTCACTTAAACAGAGAGTTATCATTTTTTATATTTGAAAGTCTTATGAAAATATGCCATGTTTATATCTAAGGCTTTTATACTCCTTTATTTCCACATTGTAAAATCCTCGAAGGGATTGGTAATCTGCCACGGCAGGCAAGCCATAGTTAGAAGTGTATTCTCTAGTTTTCAGACCCATATTAATTTCGAACATCTTCAAATGTGTAAACTGAATAGTTTAAAACATGTGTTTTAACGTTTGGAATGTTGAAGTTTTGTCATTTCAATATTGTGCTGACGCCTAAAACATTGGACAAAACTTTCATAACATCGTATTATTACTAAGAATAATATAAGGGTGTATTTTTATAAACTATCAAATGAAAATATCCGGGGGTACCCATTTAAAAAACAAAGCTGATTCACCGGTTATGAAATGAAATACTCACAATTATAATTTACAAGTAATTCTATGGTATAATCTACTCAAATTTTGAAGTATATTGCATCTCTTATTCCCTGGTGCCATTTTCAATCTTTTTAGTCCTAATTTAGTTAAATAATTGCAGTTTTCCTAAAATTACTTTTTTTTAAATCGGTGGAATTGCGACTAAGGCTATGTCTTGGCTCCTCTTCTCGCCGATAGTATCGATTTCACGAGATGTCTAGCTAGTAAGCTCTTCGTGAAACGGTTTAGGAAGATCAGAGACATCTCCGTAGTTGGCGGATAAAGTTACGACTGTCCTGTCGTTGGTTTCGAGAAACGGGCCCCAGTATCATAGTATGCAGTATTATAGTAGGCCTAGACTATATAATTTTTATTTGAAAAATAGTCAAAACAAAATAGCCTTGTTTGAACTTTGAATCCTGTAAAGTGTAATACATGTTGATCTAGATCCAAGCCTTAATTATAAAGGGCTAGGTGATAATATAAAATATGATATTGATATCAATAATTCAATATCATATTTTACATCATTACCTAACCCTTAAGGCTATAGATCCAAGTTCAAGAACCAGAAAATCTTGAATCTTGACCCTTCTAAAAGTAAAACCAATTTCGAATTAACTGTTGGCTCTTAATGTGTGAAAAAAGTTCATGCAGATAACTTTTAAAAATCATATTGTAAGCAATCTATATTGTTTTTTTTAATCATGGTGTTGATATAGATCCCCCAAATATTAAAAAAAAACACTCAAAGAACCCCCCCCCCCAATAAAAAAAGAAAGATGATCGGTTGTTGTTGTTGTTGTTTTTTTTTTTTTTTTTAAACCACCAACAATGCTTTTGAATCTGTAATTTTGTAAAAATGTTCCATCTCTATAAAATTTTAACAGATGTTTTTACAAGTCTAACTTCAGAATGTCCATCCTGGATCCCTGCTGAGGAGAGATCCTACCTTGATGACAGGCTGTCAGAGACCTTGAGAAGGATACCTAGTCCAAAAACACAGCAAGAGTTTGAGGATCTAATCGAGTTTGGAGAACCCCTCATTATCACAGATGCAATGAAAGGTAGATCTTTTTAGGGTGACCAGACAGTTGCCCCAAGCTTTATATTGTCAAAGTTATAGGGTTAGGTTTAGGGTTGCAATTGGATTTTAGATTAGGGTTAGGGTTAGGGATAGTTTTAGGTCCAGGGATAAAGTTAAGAATTTGATGAGTATGGGAAATTGACGCAGAGCAGTTGTTGGAGGAGTAAGTTTCATAAGGCCTATTCTAAAGCTCAAAAAGAAATCTGATCCATTTGAAGTTCATTAAGTGTTAGCAAGATTTCATAATTAAGTGCTCACTGTATGAGCCATCATTTTTACAAGGGTTGCATTTTTTTTAATTTTGTGAATTGTGTTTTTTGGTTGCAAATTGGACAACAAACACAAATGGCTGGCAATACATGTGTGAACATGTAATGTACGTGTAGTTACCGGTAGCCTCAGTTAATTCAATAAAAACAACAGAAGAATATATAAATCCCAGCCTGTCTTGCATCTGGATATGAAAACGGCTTGTTGGCTTGTGCTGTATTGAGATGTTGTCGTATCTTTACCACTATTTATTCATCAAAATTAACCCCCTCCCCTGATATAGTCAAGTATGAATCTACAAGCACATATGAGTTGAAGTTGTAGCATACATCTAAATGTTTGATAGTCTTCTATCTATTATTACTAATAATCTAAAGTTTTCTGTCTCTAGCTGAGCAGCTAGCAGGTTCGAAGTAAAGAAAAATTGTATCGAATGGAATTCGAAAAGTGTTGAAAATTTTTTAACAAGCAGTTACAGATTTATCCATTTTATGCCCCACATAGAGGCTAGCTATTTTCTTCTTTCTCAAACAAATACAAGTACAGGGAGTTTATTGTTTTTTAATGAGACATATATTTAAAGGGGAAGTCCACCCATAATAATTAACTGGTATTCATAAAAGCAGAAAAACAAGAGAAACACATTAGTGACAGTTTCAGCAGTATCCGATTAAAAGTAGGAAAGTAATGAATTTTTAAAGTTGTCATTCAGTGAAACACAAATTGGCAACACTGTGACGAATCTTACGAGGTCCTCTCCAATTTGCTCTGTACAGAAATTTCAAAAAAAACTTTCATTTTCTTAGTTATTGATGGCTTATTATCAAACTTTCACTGACCTGTTCCTCTCATTTTTCTGCTTCTATTGAAACCAACCTTATCAGGATGGACTTCCCCTTTAACAATAAATCAAATAATTACAACTGGATTCAACCCTTAGAAGTTCACACAATTGTCCTCGAATGTAGCTGTAAAGAAGTGGTGTCTATATTCTTAGTTAAGTTCTATCATTATATAAATGTACTCTTTTATTCTCTTTAAGGATGGGAGAGTTTTGGAACATGGGATTGCGATTCATTCACCAAGGAATATAAAGATGCAGACTACTTCGACTGGCAGGTAAGTGTTAGTATTAAGCCCTTCCCTTTCCCATATGATGTAACCACCCCTTCTAAAAGGAGAAAGAAAAAGATAAAAACCCATAGCAAAATGAAATGAAAATATCCTAGTGTGGCTCACATTTATGTATCTTATAACACACAGATGAGCATGAGTAGGCACCATTGTTACTTGCAGATACCTTTTCTCACCCCCTTTTAGCGTCCATTTACCTGTAGAATTGTTTTTGTTTTGCTTAGGCAGTTTACCGCATCTTGTGAATAATGAATTGATTGGTGGTTGAAGTACTTGGCTAAAATTCAAGTTGCTGAGGGTTCAAATCCCTGTCAATTGCATATATGTCTGTAGACAAGTGTTTGGATCTACATCCTACAGTTGTTTCACTTAATGCACTAGTAGTAGAAGTAGAATAGCGCCATCTATCTAGAAGATCTACTCAGAGAAGTTCTTTCATTAAGCCAAGCTGGAAAAAAATCAAGCCATTCACTTTGTCTATCCACTGGTAGAGACAGATTACCTTAGGTAAAATGGCTTAAGTATCACAATTGAATTAAGCACAGTGCTAGAATCTGAACCCTGGATTTATTAAAGAAAGAGTGACTACACCTTGTCCTTGGTGCTTTGTTACCTGAATGCTTTCAGCAGTCTACAAGGCATAGGGCTGGTTAAAGTTATAGTTTGTATCATATTCAAGGGTGACATTATTGCAATGTCAGGAGCACCATTACTTTACAGGTGTTTGGACAAAAATGTGATTTATAATCTAAAAATATTAATATGATTGCAATTACCTGCTCACTCTGTAAATGTGCAAATCTTCTTCACAAATACATACAGACATATGTTTATTCCAGGGGATAAATTTGACTAAAGGTATTTTTTTCTTTACAGGCTGGTGTGAAGTTTAAGCTGTCCAATATAAGCAATAGACCTGGCTATGAGGGAATGAAATGTGCAGCAGGATACATAGAACCATTTTGGCCAGAGCATTCCAAATATGTGAAGGTAAGGAAAGAAGCAACATGACATCTATTCTGTCAACTATAAGACAAAGTTTGTAGTTTGACATATCAAAAGACCTCAATTTTGCCTGGTAGTGTCAAGCATAGTCTCTTTGTGCCATCAAAAGTTTTCTCCATTGACATGTCAATATATACTTGCCCATGTCATTTTCACAACATCAATATAGGCAATAAACTTAAGTAGGATTTTCAAGGGTGGTGATCATATGGAGAGGAAAGATTTGAGGGAGAATGAAAGGAAGAAGGGTGATCTGACTAAAATTGAATTTAAAAAAGGTTAAAGTTCTGAAGTCATTTATGTCAAACTTTATGGCCCAATTGCAGCGTCATTGAAACTCTTGATTTTTTCCTTCCGTGTGTGTAGGTGAGCAATCTACCAATCCCTTAAACATAATTTAGACAGGGGTAGAATGTAAACAATTAACCTCACACGAGTTAACCTGGTATTCTTTAGTTTAAACAGTTAAGGAGTTTAAAGAAAATAAAGGATTACAGAAAACCCTGTGCATGAAATCCAATTTAGACTTGGGTTTCCGTGCATGTAAGTGTGTACGGGTGTGTTGACTAGTCTACTCACAAGTCGCTTTCATGTTTGCTGAGAATGTATTTGAATTTGCAATATCTCTTTGTAGAATACATTTTTGAAGCTCATATTTTTATTTAAGTATAGCCACATTGAACTTCTTACATGAAGAGCAAATATTTTTTGTTGTTAGTGGTACCCTTTAATGCCTGATCGAGAAACGGTTAAACATTAATTTGGTTTCAAACTACACACCTTACGCATCCACTCCCACTTCCACTTCCATTTCTCTATACATCTCTAATAACTTTCCTAACTGATATAAATCTGTTTGTCTCCTGATCAGGACTGGATGAAAAAGATGTCTCCACTGCCTAGTTTTCTTCCAAGCAATGCCTTGCCCGACGATACACCTATGACAGGGTTCATAGGGGTTCCAGGGACGGGTGTATCTCCTCATCTGGATGAGACGTGTGATACGCTCATGACAGCACAGGTAAAGATAAGGGCCGGTAATCATCGGGAATGACAGTTTTCAGGTTTTTCCCTCAATTCAGGCTCTGTCACCTCTCAGCTTTCAATTTGATTTGATCAATTTATTCCCCACTAATGAGCTGGATTGCCCATGTCAGCTAATAGCTGTTTTTTTAAAAGGTCTACGCCAATAAAATAAAGGGAAACAAATGAATGAACAAATACACTTATAACAAGCAATCATAGAATATGAATCATGTGCAAAGTGACAAAGTAGCGGTCATGTAATAAAAAACAACAACAACAAGAAAACTAAGCATGTAAAATAATACACTGATGAATGTAAATAGTCAAACAAGAACCATGTTTAAGGCCTTTTCAGGCTTTACAGTATATAGATTGTATGGGGTTCCAGCATGTCTTGGTTTTCTTGACTTTCCAGGCTTATTGAGTAAAAGCAAATAGTATACCTATATTAAAAAGGTGAACTCAACAATGTTTCATATGGTCCACCGATTTACGGAGCACCATATGTCAGTTTCATTCATTGTTCCATGCAAATCACTTTAATCTCTTTAACAAAGTCTTGAGATGAATATCAACAAGTTATTTTAATATGACCTAATTTTGTTTCTTCATTTAGTAACATGATGTTACTGTTTGTAATGTCATGAAGAAGTTGATAGATGGTGCTCCGTAAACTATTGGACTAACATCCTCACTTGTATCATTTAAACCTTACTTTAGGTTAGTGCAATTTTATGAGTACCGCCCTTTATGTTTTTGTAATGGTTCTTAATTTATACCGTGAGTTTATAAAATGGTATCTCAAATAGTGGGTAAACGACATCATGCACAGATTCTGATGACTGGCGGCATGATAGCATTTTAAGAAGGAAATATTTCAACCTTCAGTGGATTCATGTAGTACCGTGATGATGAGTGCTCGGAAGTGACATAATGTAAATAGTGCCCCCCCCCCCACCCCACGGGGGCCTCTTGTTCATCATCTATTTCATATACTGTGATTGTGAAATTCATTCACAAATTTGGTTTGGTTTGGAAAATGTGCCTTGGCTGGATATTGCTGCCAGAATACAACAGTTAGCTGGCAATAACTTCTGAAGCATCATTTTCTTTTGTATCAGAAAGATGTCATATAATGTGATTGTGAAATTCATTCCAAAAAATTTGTTGGTTTGGAAAATATGCCTTGGCTGGATATTGCTGCTAGAATACAATAATCAGCTGACAATATCTTCTAAAGTATCATTTTCTTTTGTATCGGAAAGGTGCGACTTAGACATTGTGATGAAGACATTTCAGTACGTGTATTTTGGAGAAATCATTTGAACAAAAGATAAAATACACAACTGACTTATCAACTACCTAAACATGGTGATACATTCAATAGATATAAAACATTTGCAATCTTTAAAACAGAAGAAAGTGTTCAAGGAAAGCTTATATATTTCAATCTGCCTGTTTTGATTTCAGTTCAGTGGAGTGAAGAATTGGAGTCTATCATGGCCAGTGAAAGAAGATGGAGTGGTGAAGTGGAGGAAGCCAATCGTCTTCACACTATACCCAGGTAAACTTTCTCCTCTTATTTATTTATTTATTTATTTATTTCATTTATTCATTCATTGGTTTTCAAGAGTAACCAGCATCACATGCTGAAAGGGTCACTTTACATTGTAATAACAAAATATATACAAATTGATTTTTGAAGGATGATTACATTACATATTTACTATGATATAGAGGAGTATACTTAAACATAAACATCCAAGCATTATGTATTATTTTGAAAATTTTGCATGATTCTTGTAAATTCGCAAGAGGATAATGTAATGCACAGGTTTTAAAAATTGAATAGACTGCTGGTCCTACTCATTTTATGTTATATCCTGCATCAAAAATTTATTGGTTTTTGATTGGTTGAGAGCTCGTCACGTGACCAGAAATATTTCAACTATTTTAATGCAAGAAGGTGGCCCGGTTCACCAACCACTTAACCTTTTTGGTTCGTTGCATTAAAGCATCCGTGGTCCACAACTAGGCGTTGTGGCGTGCGCCTGTAATCCAGCTAACAGTGGAAGTTACAAACTGATTCAGCCGAGGACGCAGGTTCGAAACTGAGTCACGTCTTTCGGATGGTGACGTTAAAGGTCGGTCCCCAGACGTAAATAATCATATCTGATTGATACACGTCTGTAAAAACCCAATACACACACATGACCTACGGATTAAACCCCCGATACGCACCATGGGGGCAAAGAAGGCAGCTGAAACGGCATCCCGTCGTTTCCTAAAAGAACGGATTTTCCTAACCAGACGCACTCTTGGCTCGGCCAAGACCGAATATGAAACTTTGAAGGCTGAAGTCATATCGAAATTAGTCCCCCAGCATAGCGATGAGATATTGAAGGTTAATGAAGACATCTACCGAGATGTCTTCATGAAATGTAAGATGAGACAACAAACGAAATTTGATAAACTCACACAGCCAAAGTCGAGCAGGACGGTGACCTCATTAGGGAATGAGGAGAAGTGGGTTATTAACCTATCTTCTAGAGCGATCACTTCTTCGGAAGAAGAGATTCTTAAGAAAGGCCTCGGCTTTGCCGTCTCCCCTAGACGGATTCCAGCTACCGAAATAATTGCGAAAGTTGAGACAGCGGTCAAGAGTCTTGATGCGGAGTCGGCCGACGCTGCCCGCAGAGATGTAGACAATATCCTACAAAAAGCACGCCCCCCTAAACACAACATTTCAAAAGAAATGCACACCGCTCTCAAAAGTTTAAAGGCTGATGATAGTATTACTATTCTTCCAGCCGACAAAGGCCGTGCCACAATCATTCTAGACACCACAATGTACCATGAGAAATTGACCGACTTATTGGAGTCTGGTCCGTATCGTGTATTAAAGAAGGATCCCACAGATCGCTTGGCTCGCAAGCTTTCCAGCACCTTGCTGAACCTAAAGAAAGACAATGCGGTGGATGAACCGACCTATCGTAGGCTGAAACCCACACAGAAGCAACCTCCTAGAATATACGGGTTACCCAAGATACACAAACCCACAGTACCATTACGACCTATAGTGTCATGCATAGGCTCCTTTGCCTATAACCTCTCTAAGTACCTAGCAGAGATTCTTTCTCCGCTACCGGTTTGACTGAATATACGATTCCCAATTCGAGTGGTTTTGCAGAGTTCATAGCAGAGCAAACCATCGGTACACAAGAACGCATGGTCTCGTTTGACGTAGTTTCACTCTTCACCAATGTACCGATTGAGGGCGCATGCAATGCTACATTGCAACGCTTACAATCAGACAGCAATTTGTCCACCCGTACCGCACTCTCACCGGAACAACTCACTCAACTCCTCGAGTTTGTCCTTCGATCCACATATTTTCTGTATAAAGGTTCATATTATGAACAGACAGAAGGGGCAGCCATGGGCAGTCCGGTCTCGGCTGTCGTGGCCAACCTATACATGGAGAGTTTCGAAGAAGAAGCGTTGGACACATGTCCCCTCTCTTGCATGCCTCGTGTTTGGAAGAGATACGTAGATGACACCTTCATCATAGTTCCCATCTCTGAAACAGATAATCTGCTTAAACACATGAACAGCCTCGAACCAACCATCCAGTTCACATCAGAGATAGAATGTGAAGGGAAGATAGCATTCTTAGACACTTTAGTTCATAGACACGACAACCATAGGCTCTCCACCTCAGTCTATAGGAAGCCTACCCACACAGACCAGTACATAGCGTTTGACTCTCACCATCCCATATCGGTGAAGAGAGGTCTAGTGAAATGTCTATTTGACAGAGCTTCATGCATAGTGACAGTCCACAACAGCCATGCAAAGAACGAACCCGTGTTCACAGTGCCCTGAGTCTCAACGGTTACCCACGCCGTTTTGTACACAATACCAAGAAGAGATCGTCGGAACCCAGGGATCAGAAGGTATACAAGACATTTACAGTCTTGCCGTACATTGATGGTGTCTCCCAACAACTCAAGCGCCGCCTAGAGAGCCATGGCATTCGAACGGTTTTCAGATCAGATACCACCCTACGTCAACAACTTACACGCCCCAAGGATCCAATTCCTCCACATAGACGAGACGGCATTGTGTACAACATCCCTTGCAAAGGATGTGATAGATCCTATATCGGTGAAACTGCCCGTCCGATAAAAGAAAGAATCACTGAGCACAAGAGGGACGTCAGGCTCCGCCGAACTGACAACTCAGCCGTAGCCGAACATGCTTGGGATAACCAGCATCAACCAGACTGGGACGGGGTTCAGTGCCTTTCCCAGGAACGGCATTAGTATACACGGAGGGTAAAAGAAGCTATCAATATCCGTCTCAATCCCAATAATTTCAACAGAGACAACGGGATCGATATCCCCGAATTTTGGATGCGTACGATACGCCGCCATGACACTCCCGTCCAGCCGGCTAGCACCGGTCGATTCCATTCAGCAGAGGGCCGAGCCAGCGGCCGTTGATTGGTTGAGCTCGCTATTGCTTCCGCCCAGCAGGCGAGCCGAACCAGCGGCCTGCTGATTGGTTGAGCACCGTGTCGTCGACCATTAGGCCATTTGCATAATTAGCCGAACCAGCGGCCTACTGATTGGTCGAGCACCGTGTGCGTCGACCATTAGGCCATTTGCATAATCAGCCGAACCAGCGGCCTACTGATTGGTCAAGCACCGTGTGCGTCGGCCAATAGGCCTTGTGCATTATTGTTTCCGATTATCGATCGTATAAAGCACCCTTGCTTACATTAGTTTTTATCACCTGACGAAGTGTTGCAGCGGCGCACGAAACGTCGAGATCTTTTAGATTCCTTATTGACCACATTGCGAGACAAACGAATATCACTAGCGATATTATTTTTGATATTTTAATGTTGCTCTGAAAAAGTACTATTTGAGAGTACTATTTGGGAGTAGAATTTTTTTTTTGATTTTTTTTTTCCAAATTGAAAATTTTATTGAATTTTTTATTTTGTTAAAATATAATAATTTTATTATATTTTTCATTCTTTTTTTAATAAAAATTGTATTTTTTTTTTTAAAAAAGTTAAACTCTTAATGCAGGATATAAAACAAATATACCATGCCTTCTTTTCGAGGTACTGGTTGAAACTATGGGCCTCGGTGACTCCAAAAGTACCATTTGCTTCGGGGCTGCGCCCCTCAGCAAATAGTATTATTGGAGTCGCCTCTTCTTATAGTTTTAACCAGAACCTCTCAAGACAGTGTTTATTTGTATACCATTCTTTTTTTTAGCCACAAAATAATAACTTCAATATAAAGAGGTAATTTCACTTGGCCCCAACGTGTTTGCTACAATGACGTTCCACGTTACAGAAATAGATGTTTATTGCTCTTATTGTATGTTAATAAATAGACAATCAGTCACCGGGGTATTTTTTGGTACGTATTTTCCTGCTGTTGTTTCAGGTGACATGATGTTCTGGTACACCAACATGAGGCATCACACAGAAGTCATCCACGGCTGCTCACTGAGCTTCAGTTTCCGCATACACACTCCAGCACCCAAACTCTACGTCACGGAGCAGCGAAAGCTCATATCTGACCTTTCTGATGAGGATCGTTACAGGTTGTACGAGGAGGCAAACGCAAGATAAGTTCTTCCTAGATAAATGTCATCTTGTCATGAAATATGATCAAGTCTTCCTTAACTGATATGTAAGTGATTTTTTCCCCATCAGTTAATATAAATTTGAATGAAAATCTAATCTTAAAGTGTACCAATCAGCTACAATTTGTGTTGTTGTCAATAGCCAGAATTTGTACAATCAACCTCAAAAAACTTGCCTGGCGTCCTATAGGTTAAGGGTTAACAAGTGTGAATGAGGGTTAAACATGCATCAACTATTCTACTCAATGAGTAATTTTACTGTTAGCTAAGAGTATATTTAAACTGCAATACACAGTGTAGAAATGATACTTGAAGCTCATATTTTGAATAAAGTATATTGACATGGAAACCCTGACATCAAGACCAAATCATACTCTGGTCATTGGTACACTTTAATTTTCAGGGTCCAAGGAAATTCTTTCATAGTGACTGTACAAAGCCGATCATTATTTGAATTTCATTAGGTAATGAATTTAGACATTTGAGTATAATAGGGGAGCAATCACCTAAAATACAATTGTGTACAGTTAGTATGTATAAATAAACACAAAAAAAAACAACAACTTGGAATTCAATAGGTCAACAGTTATGGTGTATGAATAAATTATAGCATAATGTATCGGCATGGAATCAAAAACATTAAAAATGATTATAACTGGTGATTGTTCCCCTTCTTAAAACATATTTTGCTATAAATCATTTTATTTTATATCTATCCTGTATTGGTTGAAGATGGAATTCTCGAGGCAAAATTTATGTATGACTACAAATAATCATGTCTTAAAGCATTAAAATTTGATAATCTTTATAATTAAGAAATCTTTATAATTAGAGCTGTAATGGGCTATGCAATAAAGGAACAGTAAATGACTTTCTTTTGAGAAGGTGGTCTGTTGGCAGGATGAATAAGGCAGGGTTTCCAACTATCTTGAGCGAAATCACTTCAAAAATCAGCGAAAAATCAGGGAATTTCAAAGGCCTTAAATGATAGTAGTCGGTGACTGTCAATCACTTCAATTTTTATCTCGTGTCCAAACAGCTTATCCACTGTATGATTGCCTATGGTGTCTTTTAGTGTGTAAAATGCCTCATTTAATGGTCCTCGAAAATCAGGTTTTTTTCTTCAATTTCTGTGAAATGCTGGGAACATTGTTAGGTATTCTTGTATTAAAGACAAGGGCCCCTGGGTGGTATTTTGAAAGTTTGGTTATCTTTCAGGTTTGTGATATTGTATAGGTAGTGCTAATCAACCAGTGGAGACTGGAGAGTCATGCATGGTTCTAATTGTTGTGCAATCGTTAGGCTACATCTTTCATGCTGTAATAACACAGCTTGTGCCATCTTGAGACGTCATTCCTTTTTATTCGTACAACTTATGGTTGACTTGAGATTTCATGAACCTTGTAAGGTGCTTTCTGTTGAAGTTGTTTCTGGACTTATGATCCCATGTTGTGTCCAAATAATTTCAGCCTCGTTGCTCAAAAGGTAACTTTGAGCATTTTGCATAATTTGCATAAATCCAAATGGCCAATGAATCAGGCATATTAAACAGCCCAAGACAACTTCCGCACAATGTGCACACTGCACCTATCGCTAACAGTGTCGTTATCCTGTGCATTGAAACCTAGGGTCCCTGATATAACCCCCGTTTGTTGCATCCCAGGAAGCATTGCATAACAACACATTGGATTTAGATCTACAAATTTCTCAAGGTTTGCATGGGCCTTGTGCACCAAAGCTGAACTTGTTTTGTGACCATTTACGATTTAAAAAAAATTCAACGGAAAGAACTTTTCTAGGTACGATGTTGATTGTACAGGAGCATCAAATTGACTATTGATTACCTTTCCAGAACTATTAATGATAACAAGATTCCTGTTGATTCGATAATGATGTAACTTTTTGAAACAATGGCATCCCGATTTGATAGCGAGAAGTCATTACGAGTTATCTTATCTAGTGGCTTCCTCAAGGTAACAGCTTTCTTTCTATTATTATTATGAAGGTGCAGGCACTGCAGGGTATCTACATACTTGTAATTCACATCTTGCACCCAACAAATAAAATAATAAAAAAAACATTTGAACGATGAAAAATCTCACCAAATCAAACCAAACGTATATTTTGTCTATACCTTCGATGAGGTCGTAACTCTTTTTTTGTCAATGAAAGGAACATTTATAAAATGAGGAATTGAATTTTTTTCTTGTAATTAAATGAATGCAATTATCCTTAAAGCCCAAGTCCACTCTGAAATAACTTACTTTCAATAGAACCAGAAAAATCAGACAAACCAATCAAAAAAAGTTTGAGCAAAATCGGATAACTAATAAGAAAGTTATGAATTTTTAATGACATGAAAAACTTTGAAAATCACTACACAAATTGGCAACTCACTCATGAGTCTGTGACGTATGGTCCTCACTATCCACTAATTATTTTCTTTATATTGATAATATAAATTTCCTATTTTCCCCCTAAGAATCTTATTTCTTCACACCAGCATCCAAGTTAGATTGTTAGTAATATGTTTTTGTGTGGATGCACAAATAAAGAGTAATTTTGGTCCAGTTAAATCATGAAAAATTGAATTTTGATAAACTATTTATATAAAAATCAATAATTATGAATATACAATATTCAGAAAATAGTATCAATTCTTCAAAATTCATAAAAGTTTTTGGGAAATGTCATGCACGCAATATGATACAAATCATATAACCTGGGCAAAGGCATGGGGATATCAAGTTTTGGGGATAAAAAAGGAAATTAATGGGATTAAACTATATAAAGCAATTGATAAATAGTGAGGACATGACGTCACAAACTGATAACCATCTTGGCAATTTGTGTTGTGATTCTCATTGTTCCATAGGTTTACATACTTTTTCAAAAATTCATAACTTTCTTATTAGTTATCCGATTTTGCTCAAACTTTTTTGATTGGTTTGTCTGATTTTTCTGCTTTTATTGAAAGAAGGTTATTTTTGGAGTGGACTTGCCCTTTAAAAAATCACACAGAAATGGAGCAAGAATTGTATTGCACAAAGTAAGAGAAAGATGACTACAAATACCTCTTAGTACTGGGAGTTTGGGAGTTTGGGAGTGTCGTGGTCGAACGGTTTAAGGCGCCTGACTGGAGATGCGAAGGTCGAGAGTTCGAATCCCGACACGGCACTAATATCCTTTGGCAAGATATTAACCTGCACTTGCTACTCTCCACCCAGGTGTTAAATGGGTACCGGTAGGATGCGACCGTCATTGTTGGTCAAACAGTTTAGAGCGTCAAGTAAGGCCTGGCTGAAATGCTCCCCAGGGAGTGGAGATTTTGCACACAGTGTGTGCGGGCAAGTATTGAATCCAATGACCTGGGTAATGATATATATCTGTAAGCGCTTAGAGACATCATAGATGTATTAAGCGCTATATAAAAGCGGAATTATTAATATTATTTACATTTACATGTACATGTATATGCTGCAGGAAACAACCACACACACACACACACACACACACACACACAAGAAGAAACGCCACACAACAATAAAAAAAGTGCAGTCTGCTTTACATTTCTGTTAAACCAATGCAGACTAAACAATATACATTTGTTCTTCCAGTATGCCAAGAAATTTAGTAAAATGTACAGTATCATTGTAAGACACGTACATGTACATGGAAATGCTTTCTTTTCACTTTTGAGTGATGAATCTTATGCAAACTACTAGTTGGTATGTACTTTATGTTCAGCAATCTATGCATGCCATCATCAATGTTCACAAAGTATAACATGCATTCTGTAAAGACCATTGTACAGGCGTAGTTATAGAGTCAGTATGTAATCAATTGACTGTAGGATGTTCATATATTAGAATGGAATTGTATGATTCATGTTGGCTTTTGTGCTCCTCTGACTAGCCAGTGTCTTTCCTTTAAACCCGATGGTAATCAAGATTTGTAATTTCCTAGTATGCCAATTTCTGACCATTTTTCTTGCCATCAATAGTTTTGTGGCATCAGTTTTTGTTCTTCTTCTAAATATGTCTATAAGGAAATGTTATTTTTAATTGATGTGTGCTACACAATCAGCTCTACAGCTTTATGAAATGAATCCCTTAAGCACTGAGGGAAGTGAGAATGGAAAGAAAGAAAGAGAGAGAGAGAGAGAGGTGAGAGAAAAGGGAGGGGGAGAGTTATTGGATATTTAATTTAGAGGCCATTGTGAAATTCAATTACATGCTACTTTTATTGTAATGACTTAATATGTATTCAGCAGATTCATGGTAGAATTATTTTCTCTGGTTGATCATTGGTTGTTCCCTTTTTATAATCATTTTTCTCCAAAATTGCAAATTTAACCTACTTGTTATAGAAAAGAGAGTATGTGCATCATGTGTGCCTCATGCAGTTATCATTATCCAATCAATTGATGAATTAAAA
Organism: Mesocentrotus franciscanus; assembly: GCA_037976565.1. Classification (NCBI taxonomy): domain Eukaryota; kingdom Metazoa; phylum Echinodermata; class Echinoidea; order Camarodonta; family Strongylocentrotidae; genus Mesocentrotus; species Mesocentrotus franciscanus. Next base: position 36,337,142 of record CP137668.1, on the reverse strand, counting down.
ATTTTGTAGCCATTTTCAATTACTCACCTTTCAATTAATTACACACACATAAATAATGCGGTAGTTTAGGCAGTTGTATTCATTATCGAGTGCCAATTATCATGTATTTATAAATTCAATTTTGTGAGTATTTTCAATCATTCATAAATGTGAATAGACAATTTGAAACTTTAAAATCCATACAGAAAAAGCTAAATAAACTAAATTCAGTCCACCCATTATATAAGTAAGAATCTAGATCTGTATGAACTTTAATTAGGTCACTAATTATTAATTAGTTACCTTTTTATTTCCTTTAACTGCAAGTTGAATATATAAAGAGCAAGATGTGCAGAATTTGATACTTCTGTCTGCTGAGAACTTGCAGGGTGTTTGCATAATATACATGCACATAAAATGTAGAAATTTACACCATTCTGACGTGGCAAGTTGGCAGGCAATATATACTGTTGCCCATAAAGTTGGAACCATGTTTTAAAACCTGTTTTCATGAAGTGATTGTAAGTGTATAAGTTATTAAAAGTTGAGATCTGCTCAGAGCTTTATTGATCAACCCCTATGACTCTTTAGAGTAGTCAATAAAGTTCTGAGAGGATATAAAGTTTATCTATCAAGAATATATCAAATTCTCACAATAACTTCATGAAGAAAAAAAATCATCATCCCAGCTTTATGGGCAACAGTGCGTATTGAATAGTTATCAAGTGTTTTGATGACATGGACTTTGATGTAATATGACAACATAATGTTTATGAATAGTACAATGTGTCTCGTATTCTTGTTTTGGAATAAAGATAAGACTAGATTTCAATGGATATTGTTTCATTTATTTCCATTTTGTGTGAAATGTTTTGTGTCAACCCAGCGAGAGTACCGTAGAAGAAACATGATTTTAATTATTCTATTGTTAAAGATATCCAAGAGGTATCACTTCATATTGATTGTGTGTACTCGTGATAGTTTGAAATTTTTGCTTAAAAAAGCGATAATTTTCGGGGATGCTCGTGGATTTGAAAAAAACAAAAACCAATGTACTTTTGTTTTGGATTTGATAAAAAGGGGGTTAGTTTTAAGAAAGAACAAGTATTTTCACGAAATTTGTTAGCAACGACATGTGTAAGCATCTGTAACTCCTTCTCTCTCTCTCTCCCCCTCTCTCTCTCTCCCTCTCTCTCTCTCTTCTCTTTCTCCCAATCACTCTTCAATCTCTACCTGTCATTCTTCTCTTCTCTTTGTTGTACTTTTGCATCACCAGGAACCCCCAAATTTATGTATTTTGCATGTACTTAATTGCCATGGCTCACAAGGCTTCAAGCTACACTTATCTTGGAGCCCTGGCCAGTTCTGTTTATAATAAGAGTATAAGTTTATATTTGTCCATGTATGTTTTAATGTATACTGATATTAATATGTAGTCAGAACTGAACCTGTTCTGTTTAAACTAAGTTTATATTTCCTCATGTATGTTTTAATGTATACTGATTTTATTATGTATTCAGAACTGAAAATAAAAATTTAAATGAAATGAAATGAAAAGGGGTCATATTTCCACGATGTTTGCAATCATGTGAATGCCTATGTAGAATGTTTTTTTCGAAAATGGGGTATTTCTTGTAAATGTCTACTCGATAAGGCCCTAAATAGGGTTCAATTCAAAGCCGTTTTTTTAACCTGTTTTCATGCAAAAAGGGGTCATATTCCGTGGACAACGTTCAGGAAAGTATGTAAAATAGGGGGTCGTTTTCGACTGTGCCAATGATTACGTATACCACACCTTTGAATGTGAAGTGACACTACCCACCGTTGAACACAGTCATACACTCTAAATATGTTGTTCAGACATCTGTGTCATACATCTACCAAGCTTCATTGAATCTGTGTCAAAGGAGGGTGATCTTGTGTAAACAGACAAGATGATTACAAATGTCATTACATTGAAGTAAATATAAGGTCTGTTGCTTTGAAAGTTTGGACAATCCTGTACCAGAAAAAAAATTGTAGTTTAATATCAAAGGGTTGGAACGAAGAGGGGGGTCACATTATCCACAAAAGCATTACAAGTGTCTGTGTCAGGTTAATGAGGACTTTATATCAAAACTTCGATTACTCCAAAACAAGTATAAGTATCATGTATCATGTATTTTTCAATTCTGATTCTAATGCATATGGCAATATGGTGACATTTATAAATTCATGGAGTAAATATATACATTACAATGGACATACATTATGCATGTAATAGTAGAGTAACATGACAAGAGTAAATACAATATTAAAATACAGTAAATACTGGTTTCAATTAGTCTAGACTTGTAACCAATCTTAGTCATTTTATTCTATCTCAATGCACATTCATTTGTTCACTTGTCCATTCAATGAATAAAAGTCATGCCTTGCATCCAATCGCCCAAATTGGTGTTCTAAAGTTCTTTGTCAAAGGTTGAATCCACTGACGAAACTAGGAACCTATTTACTTCATATTATGCATATACGTATAATTATGTAAAACTGGGCTTTTGTTAGAGATCATCCCATTGGCTGAGAAGCTATCATAGGCGGTGTCAGACAGAGGCCAATTATCTAGAAAATAGCTATCTAGATATAACAGCTTTCTGGATATTAGCTATCTAGATAATTCGCTGTCTGTCATCAATAAATTATCCCGCGAAAAATCCTACAACGAATCAAGAAAATTCTCCCTTTAATATCGAGACATTTCACGGGATTTTCCGCAGGAAATTTCTGTCCGTCACCTATACGTAAGTGAATTATCTAAATAGCTTTTATCTAGGTAATTCAAGATGGATCGGGAAAATTGTGTCTGACACCGCCTAAAAGGCGTACAAGAGCAAATTGGACTGCGCACCACTCTTCTCTGCGCGTACCCTTAGCTGCACGCATAAATGACGCGTAAGGAATGTCAACCCAAGGAAAGGAAAAAAAAAAAACCGAGGCACGAGATCGCGAATACTTTTAATTTTATATAAAAAATATTGAATTCATAATCGTCATTCAATATAACAGCCATCGGGCGATGGAAGAACTTAATTTAGGAACTTTAAATTAATCTTGATCTAAGGAGACACGGACGAAGGAATATAAGATATTAAACTCCAAATTTAGGATGTCCCTCGTGCAATTATTATACATAGGCCTGCAGCCTCGTGGAATTATTATATCACTCGGGCAAATTCTCACTTTACCGGCTCATATATTTCGTTTTCGATTTTCAGTATATTTGTAACATATTTAATAAAACAATTTCAATATTTGTATAGTATTTTACTGTATATAATAAACTGATATTGTGGGGTTGCATATCAAACTTAATAACTCTAAACACTCCTTCAATCAAACCACTGAGTCCGTGAAGGAATGCTAATCTGCGTATGTTTTTAGAGATAATTATGTTAAGGATGTGTTATACTCTAGGACATCAGTTTTCAGAATACCACCAAACCGTTCCCTTGCCTTGACCGTTCATCAAACAATTCACCGGATTCAAGAGACTCTTCACCACAGTGGCGGATCCAAAAAAAACAGGTAAAAACACCCTTTTTGAAAAAAGAAGATGGGCCCCTCCTGGTGCCCAAGGCGGGGGTGGCGGTGGAAAAAAATCACCCTTCCTGTAGGGAAAACATTTTCGGGTGCCAAAAAAAAAAAAAATGTGCTCACTACCCTGGCGCCCAAGGGGTGGCGGTGGAATAAAATTACCCTTCCCCTTTTTTTCGGGTGCCCCCAACTGAGCGAAAAATCGACCGGCACAACTTTCAAATTTTCGCACGAAGTGGGCCCTTTAGGCCCCCTCCTTGCTGCCGACTGGATCCGCCCCTGCTTCACCAGACCCTTCGTCAGACATTGCATCACCAGACCCTTCACCAGACATGACGTGAACACTAGATTGTTCAGTGTCAATGACCGGACGTTGAGCTTTCTTGCAGAATGCTGGAGGTGTGAAGACTGACATGTTCTGAATGCCGGAGTGGAGGTCAAAGAACCTGGTACTGACCGACTGGATGGTCCTGTTTTGTTCGTCCTTCTTTATGAAGACTTCAGTCATAGGCCAGCAGCCAGGGTAAGTGTTTGTACCAATCCAACTTTCATCTGCATAATGTTTAAAAAACGAAGACAGAGAAGAAAAAGGAGAAAGCGGAGTGAGACAATGATTTTGACCTGAACAAGGAGGAGGCGCAATGGCTCAGTGGTTGTGCAGTGGTGTCATAACCGGGAGGTCCCAGTTTCGAAACCAATCATTGCGCTCGTGCCGTTTGGTAAGGCATTAATCCTCATTACCAAGTCCCTCGGAGAGGACTTAAAGCTTGTGGCATTCTGCATGGTTGCTTACTTATAAGCATACACATGCTTTCTTAGCAGTCAGGTAAAATAGTCATCAAACATATACCTCACAAAATATCCTATAGAAAATGTACCGGTACACTTACTTTGTTTTCCCGGGGTTCTACCGGACCACTCTTGGACCATGAAGCCGCTTCCTGGGGCACCTATCTCGTAGTAGTCCTCCAGAGTAGAGTTTGGTGGAATTGTGTAGTTGCGCCATGTTCCTAGCTGTTCCACAGTGCATGTGTTGTAGTTGTGGTTGATGACGTACTGTATCCCTTCATCGTAAAGCATAATGTACTCGTAGATCCTGATGATGATACGAAAGAATAAAAAAGATCGAAAGAAAACAAGAAATAAAGGAAGGAAGAGACAGCAGTATAAATACCAACTACTGTTTCCATTTTAAATACTGAATCAGATATTCTGCACTGCTGTAAAGGTACTATGTCCCATTTGCAGGCCAAACAATTGAAAGATACATGTAATACTAATTTAGAACTTCCCTCAAAACGAAAGGGCTTGAAAATGTCTTTATGTGGGAAAATAACAACCGTTGTTTGTCGAATCAACTTTAGTGATTGCAATCCATTTAGTAAATAGTCTGATTTTCAGACCCTAGTACCGAATGGGCGTACGTTTTGTGCTGCGCAAAGATTCAATCAGTTTAATTTTGGCCATTTCCAGAAGTGGGTTATTGATGTAGACAAATGCTCATGTACCCTTTACAGCTCATTTATGTATCTTATTACCAAAGAAAAAAGAAGTCAATCAGTCACTCAATAGTGTCTGACAGTGAGGTCTAGAAAGTAAACGGGCTTCCTTGCACAATTTGAATACTAGGACACTGCTAACGTTTAAATTTCACAGATAGGACATACGTGACATATTTATAATTCCTGCAAAGTTCTACAGAGTTTGATGTTGATGTTGGCTGCAAATGGGACAAATGGGACATAGTATACCTTTAAAGAAGTCGAATAATCATCTTCGTGTGGCATAGCTGAGCAATTATACACTTTTGTCTCAACCACCGTTTTCCAAAAATTGTTTTAAGGTGGCAATTTTCCTGAACTTTTGATGTTACAGAAAGTATTTGTTTACAACGTGACGAGTTGAAACGCCCATAACAAATGGACCTTATCGCTATCATGTAAGCGGTCACAGACTTATAAAGTAGAAAGGCTTGATTTTTTGCAGAATAAGCGCTTTTCCCCCGGTGTTTTAAAAGCGATTCGATTTATACCTGGTAGGGGTAATCTTTGACGTGCACTGTGTTCATAAAGGCATAAGGACGGTTATTCATAGCGACCCTCTTCTCATATTATGAATAGGGACCCCTATGAATAACGACCCTGATTTTGTATTATGAATAGCGACCCTCTTCCTCGATTATGAATAGCGGTCCTTATTAATAGTTGTCGTTATGAATAGCGGTCCTTATAATTATACAAATATCGAGCGGACCCCGTTATATCATAATGTGATATGTGCTATACAAGAACGGAATGTTATATTTATTAACATTATTATATCTATCAAAGATTTAATTAAAAGGGCACATGACTCTGTCATTAGAAGGATTAGACGGATTGGGTACATCCGGTCTCAGTTTGGAATAGGGTAGACCTACATTCACAAGTCGCTATAGAGGGACTCTTTGGAAATTAGTGCTGAGAGGGCTGAGAACTTTTGCCCGAGTATTGAATTTCCAGTATCTAAATTTTGCGATAAAGAGAAGCGAGGGGGGCAATAAAATCTTTCTCATTGTATTTGTCATCAAGGTAAATTGGAAAGGATGTTAACAATGACACATTCAGTCGAGCGCCTAGCTGCCCGAATATGGGATATTCTGGCTTCTCGCTGCTCAAAATAAAGCCCGGCGCACACTACACGATTCTTCTTCGATCCGATTTCGTAGAACGGACAGTTAGATATGGAAATCTAAACAACCACCATCTTCCTTATTTAAGTTCTGAATAATTAACAACCCGAATTTTAGTGCATTAAACTCTTCTAGTCAGAATAAAAGGCCTGACGTCACTATGATTCTGAGACGATTTAGCGTTTCCTCCTTCAAGGAAGCTTGGAATTCATCGAAATTTACAATGTATTAATCATTATGATTATTTAGATTCTTGATCATTAAGAATTTAGAAGTTTGAATGTTCACATCAAATGCTATAATTGCAAATTCTTCCCAAATCGGATCGTAGTCAGACCGCATACTGTGCGATGAGCTTAAGGTGATGGTTGCCCTTATACCGGAACTTTAAAATATACATTAAAATAACTTGAATAATATTGTGATATGAGGAATAATTATTTTACTCGTGAATATAGATAATTCACGCAATAAAGACATACCTTTTTCCTGGGAGTTGAGCGTTTGTAACTTCCGCGATCCTTTTTCTTCGACGAGTCCCGTCGAAGGTGATGTTAAAGCGGTTGTTGACGCCCAGGATTGTGATCCCACTCGCTGGCTCTGCCCTCCCATTGCTCCGCTGTTTGGCACGGGGTGGCGCCCACGGCTGATGGGGATGGTTGTAATATTGTGACGGGTATGCCCGGTATGGTGTGAGTCGGTTCAGGAGCTGGCGAGGTTGTGATCGACTTCGATGATGATGGCGTGTAATCGAAATCATTAATTCTGTTTATAGCCTGTTCCATCTTTCCACCAGCCGTATAGATGGATTTCTTTGGAATTATTGGTTTGGGATATATGAAGGAATTTATATCATTTTCCTTGTTGATGCCATACTGAAGGTATTTCTTTAGTAGAGACTTGTCTGCTGTCTTACTACTACTTCCTTGGCCGATCTGCCCAGTGCAACGGCCGTAAAGGCCAAAAGCAAGACCACGAGCTCTCTGGAGAGTGGCATGATCGTAGACTCTATTCCTCGATGGCGTGCAGGTGATTTAGAAATGAGGATAGACGTAGCGAATTAGTTTCTATTTAAAGCAATTGCATTGATAAGACACTCATTGTGACTCCAAAACTGGGCTGACCAGCTTCCTTTGCAAAACCTTTCAATGCTTTTTCGATATCTGTAGGACTTTCTTTGACCTCTAGAAAGTTCTTCTTCATAGTTAAATGTGGGCTATGGAAAAAGCACTAGGTAATAGGGTCATAAAGAGATGAACAGATGAACTGGGCCGTTTATTCCATCCATAACCAACACCACCACCACAATCACCCCACCACGACAACCCCAACCACCACCGCCCAGGGGCGGATCCAGCCGGCGGCGAGGGAGGGGGCCAATTTTTCGCTCAGTGGGGGCTGCCTTTTTTTTTTAACAAAAAGGGCGAAATTTATGTTTGGGCCAGAGGGGCCCAGTCCTGCCCTCCTGATCCATTGCTCACCACAACTGCCGCCATTTTTTAAGACTGATACTATGGGCAGGGGCGGCGATCCTGGTGACACTCTATCCTGATATTTTCAGGGATCACC